>OY992881.1:2736549-3126549 GCA_963921405.1 Cepaea hortensis
GGAACTTAACCCACTCTCTTTCACGATTGATGGTCTCTAGATCACACACCTGACGTATAGAAAGTTCTGCCTGTGCCATCCAGGACCTGCCTTGTCTTAGTCTATGACCCTTTACCATATCCATTGCTGCATGCAGCGGGTGATCCCTGTCTGCGGCAACTCACAGGTACCATTTGGCTTGAAGGACCGTATGCCTATCCGCCATTGTTGGTAGCGCCAGGATATGCCTCAAGTATATAATTGGTGTGTCCTTTGTGCACCCCAGGATCGCCCACATGGCCGCATTCTGTATGTGCTCCAACCTTTCAAGCTGGCTCTTGGATACTGTCAGCAGCCCCAAACCATACTTAGTTAGTTAGTTAGTCTTTCCTCTTGAGCCTAAGTCGGCGCACAGGGCAGAAGTCAGGGCTCTCCATGTCTGGCGGTTCGCTGCTACCTGTTGTAGATCTTGGATATTTACTTGGCCGTTGAATGAGCCTTCTCTGATGATGGTTGTACGCAGGGTCTCTCTTGGTCTTCCCCGTTTTCTTTTCCCTACTGGTGACCATATGAGGGCTTGGTAGGGGAGTCTTGACTTGTCCATTCTGAGTACATGGCCGATGTAGTCCCAACGGCGTTTTCTAATAAAATTGGATACTGTATCTTGCTTAGTCTCTTGTCTTATTTGCGCATTGGTTCTGAAATCTGTCCACTGGATGTTTAGAATTCTTCTAAGACATTTGTTCTCAAAATTGTCTAATTTTTTAAAATCTAAAGCTACCGTTGATTTCCAACTCTCACATCCATACGTTAGCACTGGAATCATACAAGAATTGAGGATTTTAAGTTTCGTATGTTGGCTGAGTGTCTTTGACTTCCAGATGTTTGACAGTTTATTGAAGGCACCAGATGCCAGTGAGATTCTAGATAATATTTCTGGTGATGAGTCCCCTGTAGATGTCATTTTGCTTCCTAGGTATGTGAAGCTGTTGACTTTTTCAAAAACATGGTTGCTTAATTTGGTGTCGTCTGAACTGTTGGTAAGATCAATAGTTTTTGTTTATGTGGTGTTAATTTGGAGACCAATTTGTCCTGAAACATTTTGGAAATGGTTTATTTTCTCTTGGGCATCTGGGTGTGTTGAACTCAAAAGCACTATGTCGTCAGCAAAGTTCAGGTCTTCTAGAACTTTGTCAACCCAATGGATACCCCTATTCGTGTTGTTTGTGCATTTGTGCATGACCCAATCGATAGCTATTCCAAAGAGCATCGGTGACAAGACACAACCCTGTTTCACTCCCGTTTCCACTGAGAACCAATCAGAGTTGCCTGATTCTGTTCTCACGCAGCAACGTGTCTCCTTATAGAAAGATTTTATGATGGTATATTTGGTAGGGAAACCATAGATGTTAAGTAGATTCCAAAGTGAAGGACGGTGGATACTGTCGAAGGCTTTTTGAAAGTCGACAAAGTTGGTGATTAATTTCGACTGGAATTCTACAGTCTTCAATGATTATTCTAAGAGTGAAAATGTGGTCTATACATGGCCGTTTTGGTCTGAAGCCAGCTTGTTCTTCTCTGAGCCTTTCATCTATAGACTTTTTCAATCTCTCAAGTAACATGCTACAAAACAGTTTTCCTGGTACTGACAGTAGGGTGATACCACGCCAGTTATTACAATCAGACACATCACATTTTTGGCAGTTTAAAAATTACACCATCCTTACACTGTTGTGGTGGGGATTCGTTTTGCCAGATTTCATTGATCAGCTGTAACAAACGTTGTAAGGTGTTCTCATCTGCTGCTTTGAGCATTTCACCTGAGATGTCGTCTTCACCAACAGCTTTGTTGTTCTTCAATTTTTTTTATGGCTGCTTTAATCTCTGCCATGGTGAATGACTCACAGGAGGCATCTAGTGGTGGCATGGTGGTTTCTCCATCCAGGTTGGGAACACTGTCAGGCTGCGGTCTATTTAATATTTCTTTGAAATGTTCTGCCCATCGTTGCTTTTGGTGGTCATCAGATAACAGTAGTTTACCATTGTTTGTCTTTGATGGGTTCGTTTGGTGTAGGTGAGTGATTGCATAGTTGTTTCATGATGTGGAATACGGCTTTGTTGTTTCCAGTTTTGCAGCCGATTCGGCGTCGGCGGCCAAGCTGTGTATAAAGGTCTGTTTATCTTTTCGTGCGCTTGATTTCACCTCTTTATAAGCCATACTCAATGACAGAAATTATTAACTGCTGAAAGAGCCTGTACAGCATCCTCTGATCTACCCCGGTTGCTGCCATAGCCCTCAATGCATTAAGTCCCCTACCAACCTTTACTACCAAAGCCTCCACATGATCCTTCAAAGACAAACACCTGTCAACGGTGATACCCAAGTACTTCAATTTACTATCTCGCCTAATAGGACATCCATTCAACATAATACCTGGGACATCTGCCTTGACGATCCGGTTATCCAGGGAGTACCACACAACCGATGCCTTGTCTGGGTGTATAGTGGCCCCTGCGTCCCTGCACCACTCCGCTACCCTGTTTACTGCCACCTGTAAGTCTTCAGCCAAACTTTCTGTCTTTTTCCTGTCTGCACACCAGCATATCATCTGCAAATGCCAAAATTATACAAATTCCTAGTGCCTCAATTGCTGCGACTTGGCTGGTGTAGAGAGTACTGGGGACATGTCAGTTCCCTGTGGCAAGCCAGGTGTAACAGTACAGGGATCAGAAGTCCAGAAACCCATGTGCAGTGCAATTTTACGCTCATAAAGGACTGCCGCAACCCATTTGACAAGCCAAGGACAGGCCTCCATGTCCAACAGAGAGTATCAACCGATCATACCTAACCCTGTTATACGCATCCTCCAGGTCAAGAGCTACTGCCACTGTCTCTTGCTTATCCTGGAAGTCCTCGTAGACATCAAATGGAAAAGTTGCAGCATTGGCCCAAGTGTCCTTCCCAGGCCGGTAACTCCCGAGTCCTTGAGGAAGCAAATTACGACTCACCAAATGTCGCTGGAGCTTGCGTGCTAATATCTTTTAGGGGACTTTGCAAAAGGTGTTTTGCGGGGTTATGATTCTCTATCCATTAAGTCTTGAGTGATCAGCTGAGTTCTGGAAAACGTAAATTTAGACCGAGCAATTCCAGCCATTTCTCTGTGATTGGTTTCAATCTTACGGGTAGACCACAGTTGTAATCACCTGTCTGTTTTCATCTTACCTGTAGACAACAGATGTAATCACCTTTAAGTTTCCATCTTACCTGTTGACCACAGGTGTAATCACCTTTAAGTTTCCATCTTACCTGTAGACCGCAGTTATAATCGCCTTTCTGTTTCCATGTTACCTGTAGACCACAGTTGTAATCACCTTTCTGTTTCCATCTTACCTGTTGCCGACCTTGAACCTTGAATAAGTAACCAGGGCAGATTTGTGTATATACAGTATATACATATTACTCCCTGGTTACCGATTCAAGGGTGCACGTGTGTGTGTGTGCGTGCGTGAGTGCGCGTGCGTGCGTGCGTGTGAGTGTGTGTGTCTGTGAGTGAGTGAGTGAGAAGTGGTCCCACTCACTGAGCCCGTGTTATGCTTGGCTACAGGCACAGATCCACCCATCTTCAGTGACGTTCAAAGTCCAGACATTTTCTCACCCGTTCCTTGTGTACCACGAGAAGGTCAAGACCAAGCGCGTGAGTAAACATTCGTTGTGCAAACAAACCACACAGTTTCCGTGTAGCTATAAATAAATGCATGGTGTCGTTAGCCATAGAGTTTGATAATGATCAGTTGTGCCAGTAAGTGTACTGTGCGAGCTGCCATGATGGAATAATCATAGAGTTTGATAATGATCAGTTGTGCCAGTAAGTGTACTGTGCGAGCTGCCATGATGGAATAATCATAGAGTTTGATAATGATCAGTTGTGCCAGTAAGTGTACTGTGCGAGCTGCCATGATGGAATAATCATAGAGTTTGATAATGATCAGTTGTGCCAGTAAGTGTACTGTGCGAGCTGCCATGATGGAATAATCATAGAGTTTGATAATGATCAGTTGTGCCAGTAAGTGTACTGTGCGAGCTGCCATGATGGAATAATCATAGAGTTTGATCATGATCAGTTGTGCCAGTAAGTGTACTGTGCGAGCTGCCATGATGGAATAATCATAGAGTTTGATCATGATCAGTTGTGCCAGTAAGTGTACTGTGCGAGCTGCCATGATGGAATAATCATAGAGTTTGATAATGATCAGTTGTGCCAGTAAGTGTACTGTGCGAGCTGCCATGATGGAATAATCATAGAGTTTGATAATGATCAGTTGTGCCAGTAAGTGTACTGTGCGAGCTGCCATGATGGAATAATCATAGAGTTTGATAATGATCAGTTGTGCCAGTAAGTGTACTGTGCGAGCTGCCATGATGGAATAATCATAGAGTTTGATAATGATCAGTTGTGCCAGTAAGTGTACTGTGCGAGCTGCCATGATGGAATAATCATAGAGTTTGATAATGATCAGTTGTGCCAGTAAGTGTACTGTGCGAGCTGCCATGATGGAATAATCATAGAGTTTGATAATGATCAGTTGTGCCAGTAAGTGTACTGTGCGAGCTGCCATGATGGAATAATCATAGAGTTTGATAATGATCAGTTGTGCCAGTAAGTGTACTGTGCGAGCTGCCATGATGGAATAATCATAGAGTTTGATAATGATCAGTTGTGCCAGTAAGTGTACTGTGCGAGCTGCCATGATGGAATAATCATAGAGTTTGATAATGATCAGTTGTGCCAGTAAGTGTACTGTGCGAGCTGCCATGATGGAATAATCATAGAGTTTGATAATGATCAGTTGTGCCAGTAAGTGTACTGTGCGAGCTGCCATGATGGAATAATCATAGAGTTTGATAATGATCAGTTGTGCCAGTAAGTGTACTGTGCGAGCTGCCATGATGGAATAATCATAGAGTTTGATAATGATCAGTTGTGCCAGTAAGTGTACTGTGCGAGCTGCCATGATGGAATAATCATAGAGTTTGATAATGATCAGTTGTGCCAGTAAGTGTACTGTGCGAGCTGCCATGATGGAATAATCATAGAGTTTGATAATGATCAGTTGTGCCAGTAAGTGTACTGTGCGAGCTGCCATGATGGAATAATCATAGAGTTTGATAATGATCAGTTGTGCCAGTAAGTGTACTGTGCGAGCTGCCATGATGGAATAATCATAGAGTTTGATAATGATCAGTTGTGCCAGTAAGTGTACTGTGCGAGCTGCCATGATGGAATAATCATAGAGTTTGATAATGATCAGTTGTGCCAGTAAGTGTACTGTGCGAGCTGCCATGATGGAATAATCATAGAGTTTGATAATGATCAGTTGTGCCAGTAAGTGTACTGTGCGAGCTGCCATGATGGAATAATCATAGAGTTTGATAATGATCAGTTGTGCCAGTAAGTGTACTGTGCGAGCTGCCATGATGGAATAATCATAGAGTTTGATAATGATCAGTTGTGCCAGTAAGTGTACTGTGCGAGCTGCCATGATGGAATAATCATAGAGTTTGATAATGATCAGTTGTGCCAGTAAGTGTACTGTGCGAGCTGCCATGATGGAATAATCATAGAGTTTGATAATGATCAGTTGTGCCAGTAAGTGTACTGTGCGAGCTGCCATGATGGAATAATCATAGAGTTTGATAATGATCAGTTGTGCCAGTAAGTGTACTGTGCGAGCTGCCATGATGGAATAATCATAGAGTTTGATAATGATCAGTTGTGCCAGTAAGTGTACTGTGCGAGCTGCCATGATGGAATAATCATAGAGTTTGATAATGATCAGTTGTGCCAGTAAGTGTACTGTGCGAGCTGCCATGATGGAATAATCATAGAGTTTGATAATGATCAGTTGTGCCAGTAAGTGTACTGTGCGAGCTGCCATGATGGAATAATCATAGAGTTTGATAATGATCAGTTGTGCCAGTAAGTGTACTGTGCGAGCTGCCATGATGGAATAATCATAGAGTTTGATAATGATCAGTTGTGCCAGTAAGTGTACTGTGCGAGCTGCCATGATGGAATAATCATAGAGTTTGATAATGATCAGTTGTGCCAGTAAGTGTACTGTGCGAGCTGCCATGATGGAATAATCATAGAGTTTGATAATGATCAGTTGTGCCAGTAAGTGTACTGTGCGAGCTGCCATGATGGAATAATCATAGAGTTTGATAATGATCAGTTGTGCCAGTAAGTGTACTGTGCGAGCTGCCATGATGGAATAATCATAGAGTTTGATAATGATCAGTTGTGCCAGTAAGTGTACTGTGCGAGCTGCCATGATGGAATAATCATAGAGTTTGATAATGATCAGTTGTGCCAGTAAGTGTACTGTGCGAGCTGCCATGATGGAATAATCATAGAGTTTGATAATGATCAGTTGTGCCAGTAAGTGTACTGTGCGAGCTGCCATGATGGAATAATCATAGAGTTTGATAATGATCAGTTGTGCCAGTAAGTGTACTGTGCGAGCTGCCATGATGGAATAATCATAGAGTTTGATAATGATCAGTTGTGCCAGTAAGTGTACTGTGCGAGCTGCCATGATGGAATAATCATAGAGTTTGATAATGATCAGTTGTGCCAGTAAGTGTACTGTGCGAGCTGCCATGATGGAATAATCATAGAGTTTGATAATGATCAGTTGTGCCAGTAAGTGTACTGTGCGAGCTGCCATGATGGAATAATCATAGAGTTTGATAATGATCAGTTGTGCCAGTAAGTGTACTGTGCGAGCTGCCATGATGGAATAATCATAGAGTTTGATAATGATCAGTTGTGCCAGTAAGTGTACTGTGCGAGCTGCCATGATGGAATAATCATAGAGTTTGATAATGATCAGTTGTGCCAGTAAGTGTACTGTGCGAGCTGCCATGATGGAATAATCATAGAGTTTGATAATGATCAGTTGTGCCAGTAAGTGTACTGTGCGAGCTGCCATGATGGAATAATCATAGAGTTTGATAATGATCAGTTGTGCCAGTAAGTGTACTGTGCGAGCTGCCATGATGGAATAATCATAGAGTTTGATAATGATCAGTTGTGCCAGTAAGTGTACTGTGCGAGCTGCCATGATGGAATAATCATAGAGTTTGATAATGATCAGTTGTGCCAGTAAGTGTACTGTGCGAGCTGCCATGATGGAATAATCATAGAGTTTGATAATGATCAGTTGTGCCAGTAAGTGTACTGTGCGAGCTGCCATGATGGAATAATCATAGAGTTTGATAATGATCAGTTGTGCCAGTAAGTGTACTGTGCGAGCTGCCATGATGGAATAATCATAGAGTTTGATAATGATCAGTTGTGCCAGTAAGTGTACTGTGCGAGCTGCCATGATGGAATAATCATAGAGTTTGATAATGATCAGTTGTGCCAGTAAGTGTACTGTGCGAGCTGCCATGATGGAATAATCATAGAGTTTGATAATGATCAGTTGTGCCAGTAAGTGTACTGTGCGAGCTGCCATGATGGAATAATCATAGAGTTTGATAATGATCAGTTGTGCCAGTAAGTGTACTGTGCGAGCTGCCATGATGGAATAATCATAGAGTTTGATAATGATCAGTTGTGCCAGTAAGTGTACTGTGCGAGCTGCCATGATGGAATAATCATAGAGTTTGATAATGATCAGTTGTGCCAGTAAGTGTACTGTGCGAGCTGCCATGATGGAATAATCATAGAGTTTGATAATGATCAGTTGTGCCAGTAAGTGTACTGTGCGAGCTGCCATGATGGAATAATCATAGAGTTTGATAATGATCAGTTGTGCCAGTAAGTGTACTGTGCGAGCTGCCATGATGGAATAATCATAGAAACTTGTTTATTTTGTAAACATGTCACTGATAACAGCATTATGATTAGTTGTTGTGTAAGAGGCTGGGCCTGAGTGGCTTCGTGACCTGTACATATAGGATAGGCTGTGTGTAATATACTGTTCAAAACAAACAACAAACGTAGCTGTCGAAGGCACATACATAGCCATCATTTTGATATTCAATAACTTTCTTAATATAATGATTTAATTGTTCACATTGCACACAAGCATATCTTAGGGTTCAGACAATCAATTGACAGTTGTTTTGCATCTGGATCACGAGAGATTTTTGGCGTACGGGCTTTCCCGTGAGTATGGTGTGTTGCATCGATTATCGACTGGCATCTCCTGGACATGGATGCGATCAGACGTCTGATGTGGGCCTGTGGGATGGCTGCCGACTCTTCCTGGAGTGTCTGGAACAGATCACAACGATTGGCTGCAGCAACGTCTCGGTGACAAGCATGTCTATGCAGCTCATCCCTCACATGCTCAATTGGACTCATGTTTGAAGACACGGATGGCTAGAGAAGGGTGAGAATGTTGTTGGCAGTCAGGAACTGCGTGGTCAACCGTGTACAATGGGGTCTGGCATTGTCCTGTTGAAACACTGAACTTTGGGTAGCCAAAAGTGGAAGGACATGGGGGTCGAAGAATTTTATTGACGTATCATGGCGCATTAAATGTGAACCAATTGACTCCTTCCGCTGGAACTGATCATTCCCAACACCATAGCACTTCCACAAACGTGCGGTGGAGCTTCATTACCGCAAGTGTGGATAAACGCTCATTTCACCTCACGGTAGATCCATCTCCGCTGCAACAAACAGAAAGATTCGTCACTAAACCAGACACATCTCCATTGGTTGTCTGCTGCCCAAGGACGATGCTGGTTAGTCCAAAGAAATCGAATTTGGCGATAGTGGTGTGTAAGGTCAGGTCCACGATAAGGTCGTTGTGCCCCAAGTCCAACGTCATGAGGTCTATTCCGGAGTTTGATCAGACACATGACGTCCTGCAGGCAATGGCTGGTCAGTTGAGGAAGATGTTGTAAACCTGTCTCTGAGATGACGAAGCCGAATAAAGCGATCAACCGCTGGTATTGTCACTTTGGGTCGTTCACTGCGATGCCGTGTTTCAACTGAGCCAGAGGCTTGGAACCGGGGCAAAAGCCGACTGATGGTACTCTGATGCATGTTTAGATGCCTGGCAACCTGACTTTGACTTTCGCCTGCATACAGTAGGCCAATAGCAATGTTCCTTACATTTATCGATGGAGGTGCCGTAGACGTTTGCTTGAAAATGAACTGAATTGTTTTGTGTAGCGTTACCCTTTTATAGGGTTTCAGTTGCGTAGTCAGTGAATAGTGTTCACCCCACATATTGTTGCTTTCACTTGCACGCATCATGAGCTGTGGTAAACATTTGGTCATAAACACTATTGACCACTGCATTTGTAACGATTACAAATACGAAAGTAATTCAGGTCAACACGTGCATGTGACACTGTAAAGAACATTTGAGGCTGGTTTTTATACCCTATCACCAAATGTTACATACAACGCATAAAAACGCACACTTGGATAGCTTTGCGTTTCTTTTTTTGAACAGTATAGTAATAAAAATAGCTACTTCACTGTAACAGGACGTATAGATATGAAGGGTAGTGAGGCGTGGAAGTGGTCATCTTTTCGGTCATTCTTTACGAAGACTCCCGAGGGTCGTCGCTGGAGCTACGGAGTTCGTGCTTTGTGCATACCTTTCTGCGCTGCAGAAAGAGACTGAGCCATATGGAATAAAAACCCGGTGCAACGAAGTCGACCCTGTCGATTTGAAGCGACTTTTAAGGAAGTGGTCATCAAGCTCAAAAACTAGTCTTGCATATTTTGTAAGTAACCGCGATAGGGTTATGGACACAAGTCATAATCCCGAATATCGCTTTCGAAACACGGCTGCGGCCGATTTTGAAGCAGACCGGCTTGTGTTGGTTTCCATGCAATGGTATGAGTACCGGTCGTTCAGAAAGCATTGGCAAACTACTGTACGTAAACTTGCCCAGGAATCATAAACAGCCAAACAATGTTGGAGTTGACTGCTACGTCCAGTAAAGGATATGTAACCAACTAACCACAAGCAAGTGCACGATATACTATCGACAAGATATGTTTACAGTCGATAATCTGTTGGTGGAGGCGGGGGGGGGGGGGGGGAGCAGACAATCTATGAGTGAAGAGCTCCGTGTATTGACAGACAGAGGCCAACGAGATGTTTGCCGTCTTCATCAACAGAAAACGACAGTTTATGCTATATACACATCTTCTCAGAAGACGAGATCGAAAATAAATGCAATAAGGCAAATCAACTCATTGGACAAATGGCACCAATACTAAAGAACAAACATGTATCAATAACTACTAAGAAAGCACTCTACAACACAATCTTCCTACCAACTCTGTGCTACCAATGCCAAACCTGGACAATGACAGAAAAAGAGAAAGAAAAAAATCACAACAACAGAAATGAGGTTCCTGAGAAGAATACTCAACGTATCAAGAAGAGATAAGATCAGAAATGAAGAAATCAGGACTAAAGTGGGGGTTAAAGCAGCACTAGATTTTATTAGAAAGCAGCAAGTCAAATGGTTTGGCCATGCAAGTAGGTTACCAGTCAACAGCATACCACAACAAGCAATGATGTACAAACCAGATGGAAACAGAGGAAGAGGCCGACCACGTAAACGTTGGACGGAGGGAATAGCAGAATCCATGGGAATGTCGATATACGAAGCCCATAACCGGGCACTCTCACGAAGTTTATACTTCACTTCGACACCGCAACGTACAAGAGGAACATGATGAGATGAGATGAGACATCTTCTACAATGTGATAGTGACACACATACCACGACAGCTTATGCTATATACACATCTTCTATAATGTGATAGTGACATATATGCCACGACAGCTCATGTTATATACACATCTTCTATAATGTGATAGTGAAATATATGCCACGACAGCTTATGGTATATACACCACTTCTATAATGTGATAGTGATATATATACCGCGACAGCTTATGCTATATACACATCTTCTGTAATGTGATAGTGATATATATACCACGACAGCTCATGCTATATACACATCTTCTAGAATGTGCCAGTGACATGTATGCACAGAGATTGCACTGATCTTGTCTCCTCCACTGAAGGTCTATATCCGCGACTGCTCGGAGGTGCCCGCTCTGGCCCTGCTGTTGTTTGGTGGAGGCAAGGTGCTGGTGGAACAACGTGGCTTTCATACTTTGTTGCTGATGGACAACGGGTGGATTAAACTGAAGTTCTCCTCAGTCAAGGTTTGTACAGACTGACGATCTGTCTGTGATTTAGAACTGACTGAAGTTCTGTCTTTGATATAGAACTAACTCAAGTTCTGTCTTTGATATAGAACTGACTGAAGTACTGTCTCTGCCGCAGAAGTTGCTGCGGCTCTGTTCCATCTTTGTCTATGTAGTTGTCAATGTTTGACTAATCTAGCCAGTGATGACACAATTGCTGAGTTCTTCTGCCGAGATTTTATATTAGATATGTGACTAAACATACACTCTATTTGACAGATGATTAAACAGGTACTCAAACAGATATCATATTAGAGAAGTCACTAAGCAGACACTCATACAGATGTCATATTAGAGATGTGACTAAATAGACACTCAAACAGATGTCATATTAGATGTTAGTTAGTTGGTCGCAGTTCCAACTTCACAGCAACGGGTCGTTCCCATTATGCTCCGTTCCTGTGCCAGTGAATATCACACAAAACGCTCCCCACTGCCCAATGTGAAAAGTGGAACAGACAGGAGTCTCGACAAACAACAGCCCGCATAGGTGCACTGTGCATAATGCTGCCGACAGAATGTCAACACAATAGTCCCCCACAAAATACCCAGTTCATTTCTGATGGAATCTGCAGTCATTTTCCCATCTGGATGTTTCCTAGATGTTCACCCACACAGTCCACGAAATACAGTTCATCGTCGATGGCAGTGGCAGTCAACCAGAAGCCCAGCAGCCACGCATTTCTGCATAAGGCAAAAACCGGTCAACTCTGGGACATAGCCATCTGCCATCGCTCCGAACATGCAGTCACGTTCCAAAAAACCTCGGGCAGATTCAAAAGCATTTCACACGAAACTCACAGCTCACAGTGTTGCGCCACGCACTCACTCAGTAGCAGGGCGACGGAACCATCAAGCCTCCTTAGTCGCCACTTACGACATGCGTGGTAGGCTGCAGTGTTGCTATTCTTTGCTTCCCTTATGGGCCCCGGCAACTCACGGGAGTGTCATATTAGAGAGGTGACTAAACAGACACTTAAACATTTGTCATATTAGAGAGGTCATTAAACAGACTCTCAAACAGATGTCATATTGGAGAGGTGACTAAACAGACATTCATACAGATGGCGCTACTGGTGGCTGATGACGATGTAAGCACGCGATGTGAGGATGTACCAGTGATAAATTTTGTCACTGACACAACCTTCACTGCGCCCACAGTGGTTCGTTATCTGTGCAAACATGGCGGATAGGCATCAGTGATGTCGCAGTCACCATGGTGGGGTTGATAAAGCTGTCGTCAGGTAATGGAACCTGTAGTGGAGTAACACCGGAAATCTTGAGTATGCTGTAGACATCAACAGAAAGCTTGGGTCCTTAGTATAAGTCAATATAAATCTTGAGTCGGTTGTAGACGTCAATAGAAAACTTGAGTCCTTTATATAAGTCAATATAAATCTTGTGTCGGTTGTAGACATCAACAGAAAGCTTGGGTCCTTTATATAAGTCAATATAAATCTTGAGTCGGTTGTAGACATCAACAGAAAGCTTGAGTCCTTTATATAAGTCAATATAAATCTTGAGTCGGTTGTAGACATCAACAGAAAGCTTGAGTCCTTTATATAAGTCAATATAAATCTTGAGTCGGTTGTAGACATCAACAGAAAGCTTGGGTCCTTAGTATAAGTCAATATAAATCTTGAGTCGGTTGTAGACGTCAACAGAAAGTCTGAGTGAGTTGTAGACCTGTATTTACCTATCGCTATCACACAATGTCACGCCTGTATTTACCCATCACTATCTTGTGGTAGGGAGCCGAGGGAAGGCAGTGACCGGCACACTGGCCAGCTGGTCCAGTGATCGTGTGCTCGACCCCCCCCCCCCCCTCCCCCCTGATGCCAGCATGTGTGACAACTGACCTCGGTGACCAGGTCCATCCAGGCTCGAATCAGTACCTGAGATTTCTGTGGAAGTCAAGGCAACCCGTGTGGTATTGACCACATCATCCATCAAGTGCCGTGTGGTCTCAGATATGAAGCAAGCACCATATACTAAGTAGGTCACATGGCGTGAACGACGGGTCCGTACCCACTCTAGCTGAGCCACCACAGCTAGGTACCTGGAGTTGGGGTTGAAACACTTCTATGAATAATGTTGGTTATTTCCCCTGGCAGTTATATGTGGTAGCCAACATTTGGTCAGTCATCTAATTCACACACATCATTGCAACCCCACGTCCACCATATATGTGGTAGCCAACATTTGGTCAGTCATCTAATTCACACACATCACTGCAACCTCACATCCACCATATATGTGGTAGCCAACATTTGGTCAGTCATCTAATTCACACACATCATTGCAACCTAACGTCCACCATATATGTGGTAGCCAACATTTGGTCAGTCATCTAATTCACACACATCATTGCAACCTCACTTCCACCATATATGTGGTAGCCAACATTTGGTCAGTCATCTAATTCACACACATCATTGCAACCTAACGTCCACCATATATGTGGTAGCCAACATTTGGTCAGTCATCTAATTCACACACATCATTGCAACCTAACGTCCACCATATATGTGGTAGCCAACATTTGGTCAGTCATCTAATTCACACACATCATTGCAACCCCACTTCCACCATATATGTGGTAGCCAACATTTGGTCAGTCATCTAATTCACACACATCATTGCAACCCCACTTCCACCATATATGTGGTAGCCAACATTTGGTCAGTCATCTAATTCCCACACATTGCAACCTAACGTCCACCATATATGTGGTAGCCAACATTTGGTCAGTCATCTAATTCACTCACATCATTGCAACCTAACGTCCACCATATATGTGGTAGCCAACATTTGGTCAGTCATCTAATTCACACACATCATTGCAACCCCACGTCCACCATATATGTGGTAGCCAACATTTGGTCAGTCATCTAATTTACACATCATTGCAACCCCACGTCCACCATATATGTGGTAGCCAACATTTGGTAAGTCATCTAATTCACACACATCATTGCAACCCCACGTCCACCATATATGTGGTAGCCAACATTTGGTCAGTCATCTAATTCACACACATCATTGCAACCTCACTTCCACCATATATGTGGTAGCCAACATTTGGTCAGTCATCTAATTCACACACATCATTGCAACCTCACTTCCACCATATATGTGGTAGCCAACATTTGGTCAGTCATCTAATTCACACACATCATTGCAACCCCACGTCCACCATATATGTGGTAGCCAACATTTGGTCAGTCATCTAATTCACACACATCATTGCAACCTAACGTCCACCATATATGTGGTAGCCAACATTTGGTCAGTCATCTAATTCACACACATCATTGCAACCTAACGTCCACCATATATGTGGTAGCCAACATTTGGTCAGTCATCTAATTCACACACATCACTGCAACCTCACATCCACCATATATGTGGTAGCCAACATTTGGTCAGTCATCTAATTCACACACATCATTGCAACCTAACGTCCACCATATATGTGGTAGCCAACATTTGGTCAGTCATCTAATTCACACACATCATTGCAACCTCACTTCCACCATATATGTGGTAGCCAACATTTGGTCAGTCATCTAATTCACACACATCATTGCAACCTAACGTCCACCATATATGTGGTAGCCAACATTTGGTCAGTCATCTAATTCACACACATCATTGCAACCTAACGTCCACCATATATGTGGTAGCCAACATTTGGTCAGTCATCTAATTCACACACATCATTGCAACCCCACTTCCACCATATATGTGGTAGCCAACATTTGGTCAGTCATCTAATTCACACACATCATTGCAACCCCACTTCCACCATATATGTGGTAGCCAACATTTGGTCAGTCATCTAATTCCCACACATTGCAACCTAACGTCCACCATATATGTGGTAGCCAACATTTGGTCAGTCATCTAATTCACTCACATCATTGCAACCTAACGTCCACCATATATGTGGTAGCCAACATTTGGTCAGTCATCTAATTCACACACATCATTGCAACCCCACGTCCACCATATATGTGGTAGCCAACATTTGGTCAGTCATCTAATTTACACATCATTGCAACCCCACGTCCACCATATATGTGGTAGCCAACATTTGGTAAGTCATCTAATTCACACACATCATTGCAACCCCACGTCCACCATATATGTGGTAGCCAACATTTGGTCAGTCATCTAATTCACACACATCATTGCAACCTCACTTCCACCATATATGTGGTAGCCAACATTTGGTCAGTCATCTAATTCACACACATCATTGCAACCTCACTTCCACCATATATGTGGTAGCCAACATTTGGTCAGTCATCTAATTCACACACATCATTGCAACCCCACTTCCACCATATATGTGGTAGCCAACATTTGGTCAGTCATCTAATTCACACACATCATTGCAACCCCACATCCACCATATATGTGGTAGCCAACATTTGGTCAGTCATCTAATTCACACACATCATTGCAACCTCACTTCCACCATATATGTGGTAGCCAACATTTGGTCAGTCATCTAATTCACACACATCATTGCAACCTAACGTCCACCATATATGTGGTAGCCAACATTTGGTAAGTCATCTAATTCACACACATCATTGCAACCCCACATCCACCATACATGTGGTAGCCAACATTTGGTCAGTCATCTAATTCACACACATCATTGCAACCTCACTTCCACCATATATGTGGTAGCCAACATTTGGTCAGTCATCTAATTCACACACATCATTGCAACCTCACATCCATCATATATGTGGTAGCCAACATTTGGTCAGTCATCTAATTCACACACATCATTGCAACCTCACTTCCACCATATATGTGGTAGCCAACATTTGGTCAGTCATCTAATTCACACACATCATTGCAACCTCACATTCACCATATATGTGGTAGCCAACATTTGGTCAGTCATCTAATTCACACACATCATTGCAACCTCACATCCACCATATATGTGGTAGCCAACATTTGGTCAGTCATCTAATTCACACACATCATTGCAACCCCACGTCCACCATATATGTGGTAGCCAACATTTGGTCAGTCATCTAATTCACACACATCATTGCAACCTCACTTCCACCATATATGTGGTAGCCAACATTTGGTCAGTCATCTAATTCACACACATCATTGCAACCCCACGTCCACCATATATGTGGTAGCCAACATTTGGTCAGTCATCTAATTCACACACATCATTGCAACCCCACGTCCACCATATATGTGGTAGCCAACATTTGGTCAGTCATCTAATTCACACACATCATTGCAACCTCACTTCCACCATATATGTGGTAGCCAACATTTGGTCAGTCATCTAATTCACACACATCATTGCAACCCCACGTCCACCATATATGTGGTAGCCAACATTTGGTCAGTCATCTAATTCACACACATCATTGCAACCCCACGTCCACCATATATGTGGTAGCCAACATTTGGTCAGTCATCTAATTCACACACATCATTGCAACCTCACTTCCACCATATATGTGGTAGCCAACATTTGGTCAGTCATCTAATTCACACACATCATTGCAACCCCACGTCCACCATATATGTGGTAGCCAACATTTGGTCAGTCATCTAATTCACACACATTATTGCAACCTCACTTCCACCATATATGTGGTAGCCAACATTTGGTCAGTCATCTAATTCACACACATCATTGCAACCCCACTTCCACCATATATGTGGTAGCCAACATTTGGTCAGTCATCTAATTTACACACATCATTGCAACCCCACGTCCACCATATATGTGGTAGCCAACATTTGGTCAGTCATCTAATTCACACACATCATTGCAACCCCACGTCCACCATATATGTGGTAGCCAACATTTGGTCAGTCATCTAATTCACACACATCATTGCAACCTCACTTCCACCATATATGTGGTAGCCAACATTTGGTCAGTCATCTAATTCACACACATCATTGCAACCTCACTTCCACCATATATGTGGTAGCCAACATTTGGTCAGTCATCTAATTCACACACATCATTGCAACCTCACTTCCACCATATATGTGGTAGCCAACATTTGGTCAGTCATCTAATTCACACACATCATTGCAACCCCACGTCCACCATATATGTAGTAGCCAACATTTGATCAGTCATCTAATTCACACACATCATTGCAACCTCACGTCCACCGATGTGTCTCCACAGGCCGCGGAGACGCTACTAGCTCTGAGGAAAGAGTTGAACCAACTTCTCTCAGTAAAGATGGCCAACCCGGACACAGACCTGGTGGCCAGTGAGCGGGGCAGCCGAGTGATCAGATGTATAGTGGACCTGGTCTCTGCCCAGTCGAGGTCATCGTAGCTGGGCTGCAAGACACGGACGTCGGAGATCACGACCTGGCAGCACTCATGTATCTGTGACAGAAACAAACATGCCATAAATCTCTTGAGCACCTTGTATTGTCAATGTATGCCTGTGTCCCCAAAGATGTGGTTTCCTGGTGATCTGAATCAGTTCTATTCATGTTATTATTCCGTTTAAGCCCATCCAGCAACATCTCTCTCTCTCTCTCTCTCTCTCTCTCTCTCTCTCTCTCTCTCTCTCTCTCTCTCTCTCTCTCTCTCTCTCTCTCTGTGTGTGTGTTTGTGTGGTCTCCTCCTTTTTGGATTAAATTTCCTGTTTATCTACATTCGTACGCAATGGATTTTATATGGTTGTGATCACAATGATGCCGTTCAACTGTTGAACTTGTTTTAAAGTTGCTATACGTGCAGTGTTAGATATAAATGGTAATAATATTGTATTCAATGACACTATGGATAAATTATTCATGGAACAGCGGTACGTCAGTGATAGCTTGAACTAGCCAATCAAATCACTTGGATTTAAAACGTGGGCGGCGCTGCAATGTTTCCGTGTTTGTTGAAACGTAATATTATGTAATCATGTCTGTCGAGGAGGAAATTTTTGTGCTGGAGTTAGCGGGAGAAAGGGGGCGAAGTAGATCTGAGGGTCGAAGTTGATTACGATCTGCAGTAGCAAGAAACTACACACTCAACAAAGAGCGGGCAGTGAAAAGCAAACTTAAGAACTGTTTTAGCTCGCCATGGCTTTCTGTTAAATGTATGGATGACGGTAAATGCATCTCTATCACATTCAACAATACAATACATTACGAGGCATTTCGAACATACCTGGTCAACTATTACCATGAAGCCAAAGTTGATTATAGAAAAGACCGACAAGGAGCGGAGGTGGAATTTAAAATATCATCTCCCCTACACACGTTACATTTGTACCACACGCAGAATAAACTTTTAATACAAGGAGCAAACGCCGTCATATCTGAATGGCTCGCGACACAATTCGTTGAAATTGAACAGGCAGCACTGAAACTGACAAGTGACTCGCTAAACACACCTGCCGATTTCAGCACTCTCGTGTCTGCCGTAAAACCAACACAGCCTACAGCGGTCACGCTATTGTCAGACAGGACCATAAAATCAACACAGTCTGCAGCGGCAGTCGTTACAGCATCAGGCGATATTAATAACATACTCCAACATGACACGACTCAACACAGCAGCAGCTCGAACGCAGCTTCTTCTAACCAACCAGTGTTGCTAGCCATTGAATACCCGATGAGGCCCCTAGGGGACAGTATACAACCAAATGAAAACAATTCAAACCAAATTGAGGTTGCACCATCGGTACTAGATGAAAGCCCAGCTACAAATCAACACTCATGCGGTTGTCAGCAGCACATTGAAAAGTTAGAGGCAAGTTTGAAGGTACTTCTAGACGCCGCCTCTGACAACACTGACAAGATCGCCAGGATCACTAACGACTATATCAACCTCAAGTCAGAGGTTGCTCTCCTGAGAGAGGAAAATGGTATACTGAAACACACTATTGAGACTTTACAACGCTCCCCCACTATTGATCAAGGAGCACAGACTTACAGCTTCGAAACAACACAACCATCCCTGGGAGCGCCAACTCTACAGCCAACGAAAACACATCAACAAACAGACAAAGCCATTCAACAGGACTCGACATTTCCCATAGAAGTAAAAGTCAGCAATCGATTTGAACTACCAAAATAGCAATTGGTAAACGACAGTCAGTACGACGAGACATTGCTGACAGACAACCCGCCTATTCAAGAAACGGCTGGTAACCTGCAAGAAGGCAGTCCACAGCCGGATAATTATCAATGGCAGAAACAACGTGCAAGACGTACCAGAAGCCAAAACATACAGAGACTACCAACTGACTGCACCCACTTGATAATTGGCGACTCCTTGATGAAAGGCATATACAGTGATCGTATGTCCTCATCACACGCCGATATAGCTACAACAATTTACTTCCACGTGCAGGGTTAGACAGTCTAACAAACAGTATATGTAGAATGGAAATCAACGAAAGCGTGAAGAGGATTATAATACATATAGGAATTAATGACAATGAGAATTAATGACTATGAGAAACCAAAATATCACAATTTCTCAGTTACGAAAACTACTAGACTTATTACGCCATAATTTTCCAAATTCTAAAGTGCTTTTCTCTTCCATCATACTAACAAGTTATGGCCCCGAACGTCGACTAGCCGACATAAACAACAACACCCTAGAGAAATTCTGTAATCAGTATAATGTACACTTTATCAACAACACACCATTTTTTACATCTCAAAGAGGCGCGCCAAAGAAACGACTGTACAGTGACCAGATCCACACATCAACATAAGGTAATAGCTTCCTTGCTAAAAATATCAAGTATCCGGCGAGGGCACAAAACATGACCAACACACAAACACGACGAACATTGACTACTGAAGCCAGTCGAAATACCCCCATCACCCCAGATAAACGTCTGCTGACGTCTGACCCCCGAACGCCTGCCATTCAAGGTGCACACATGCTACCAAGAATAAATCAACCTCTCCTTCCTACCCCCACGCTCACACGTGAACTACCAGGAAGATTTCCCCAACCTCACTTCCAACGAACCCTCGTTGCAAGTAGCAGTACACACGCACGGTAGTAATGCCACCTTGGCACACCAAGCTCAAGAATGCTATGGGCTCCATAGCAGAAAACAAGAGGCTCCACATCACCAAATTCACGCCAGCAATGAGCGAACAAGCAGGCAACATCAGGTTCCGCATCACCAAGTTCACGCCAGTAATGAGCGACCAAGCGGACAACAACAGGTTCCTCATCATTGGAGTCCAGAACTTTTATACTTGATGCAATTTAGTCCTGCCGCACTGAATCAAGCCCTTATGATGTCTCTACAATACAGACCTGTGTGATAGGATATGTATTAAAAACTGAACCCTATATGCATTGATACCAGCAACAAAGCTTCCTCCTTGAACTTTAATTGCTTACTGTTTAACGTTTTATTTCCCATGTGGGATACTCCGCTTTAAACAGAGACATTGACTTGTATAGTCATTTATTAATTCTTTTGGATAACAGTTGGTTACTTAGCTTGCGAATTAGATTTTTCAGGTTAATTATTTGTTGTATGTTCTTTAATTCGTTTTGTTCCGTGTTTGCATTATATTCGGTGGTCTAATTAGTTATATCGTTATAATATTGTCATTTACATATCGATTTGTATTACTGATATTTTATAAGTTAATGTAATTGTGATTTTTTATGATCTTGTATGTTTGCTTAACTTTGACTAATTTACACTTTCTTCATGGATGAAATGTCTGAGAAGTGGCAACACTGGCTCAATAAGTCAGGAATACGCATTGGACACTTAAACATTTGCAGCTTATTTAACAAGCTACCAGAGTTATCTTCTATTCTTAATCAAAATTTTCGTTTATTCGGCATTAGTGAAAGTAGGCTTAATGATAACATTTCAGATGAGGACATCTCTGTTAAAAAGTACAAAGTTTTTAGAAGGGATCCCTGTAGGAAACAAGAGACAGGCATAGTAGCCTATTTTTCTAATTTACTAAATGCTCACCGTAGACTAGACTTTGAAACTTGCGAAATAGAATGTATTTGGTTAGAGCTAAAACTTCAAAACCGCACACCCTTGATAATTATCTACCTCTATCGAAATCCCAGTGCTGGACACGTCTGGTACAAAAACTTCACTACCATGATGGATGTGGTTTACGCTTCCGGGAAGGAAATTATACTACTCGGAGACTTTAACATTGACACCAACAAATCCAACATAATATGGGGAAATATAATTGCATTATACAATTTTCAGCAAATAGTACAACAAGCTACTAGAGTAACAAAGTCATCTTCAACAGTCATAGATCAAATTTATGTAACTTGCTCAGACAACATCATAGAATGCACAGTACCCAATTGTGCAATGAGCGATCACTACCCAATATGCTGCACGTGGTCTAAAAAAGGAATTAAAACTCCTAAACATAAACACATAAGTGTAAAATATAGAAGTTACAAACATTTCAACCAAAACGCATTTTTACAGGACTTGCTCAGTTCACCTCTAGACAATTTTTATCGGCTTCCTGACCCGTATGATGCTCTGGAATTCTGGATGAAAACCTTTATTGATGTTTTTAATAGACATGTGCCAATCAAGGAAGTTCGAGTAAAACATCACGTCAAGCCACCTTGGATCACCGAGGAAATACTTGAAATTATGAGAGACAGAGATAAAGCACATAAAAAGCGGGATCTCAGCGCATACCGTACTCTTAGAAACAAAGTTCAATATACCATACGATGGAGAAAAAAAATTACTTTAAGAACTTAGTAATGGATAAAACAAATAGTAAGGATATATGGAAGGCAATTAATACCTTGACAAACAAGTATAACTTCCGAAATTCTTTACCATCAAATCATATTACATGCGACCAATTCAGTAAAAATTTTTTTCAAACTGACATAGACCAGTTGAAGGCTTCAATACCTAATTCTCCTTGCAACTTATCTTTACTGTCATCGTTTTGCGAGAATAGATGCTCCCGCGATATTCTTTCCGACATACCGCTAATGACAGTCACTGAAGTATTCACTTACCTCAGTAACCTAAAAAAAAACACAAACTCATCTGGGTTAGATGGAATCAGCAACCGGATTCTCCGTTGTGCTGCGCCAGTGATATGTATATCACTAACATATGTATATAATCAGTGTCTCACCAAAGGCCACTTTCCATCAGCTCTAAAAATTGCTGAAGTGTACCCTCTTCTTAAATCTGGTTCATTTGACAATGGTCTCCCGAACAATTACAGACCCATTTCCTTACTACCATCACTATCTAAGCCACTAGAAAAACACATCCATAAACTAACATTACAGTATTTAGTTCGCAACAAGCTTATTGTTGACAGCCAATCAGGATTTTGACCAAAATATTCTTGCCATACGGCCCTAACAAACATGATAGAAAATTGGCACCAGAATATAAACAACAACAGTGTATGTGGAACTGTGTTTATTGATTTCAAGAAAGCATTTGATATGATCTTCTTCTTCGTCAGCGTTCCGAGCCATTGAGGTTCTTTGCTGCAAATACAATCCGTCTCCATTCGTCTCTCTGGTGGACCTTCTCTTGCCAGTCGTTGATTCCAAGTGCTTGTAGGTCTGTACATGTATTATCTCTCCACCGCCTTCTTGGTCTACCTCGGGGTCTAAGGTCATTTATTTCCTGAGTGTAAGCGAGTTTTGTTTCCCTATTATCTTCCATTCTTTCTATATGCCCCAGCCATTGTAGTCTATTAGCCTTCATGATACCAGTGATTAGCGGGGACTTAAACAGATCATAAATGTCTTTGTTACTTCTTCTTTTCCACTCTCAACTTTGTGTATCCCTAATGGGTCCAAAGATGCGTCTTAAAATTTTGTTCTCAAAGGTTTGTAACAAGGCTTCGTCTCCTTTCGTTGTACTCCAGGTTTCAGAGCCATACAGCACAACTGGTCTGATCAGTGTTTTGTATATTGTGATTTTGGTGTTACGAGATAGCGCCTTTGATTTTAGTAGATGTTGTAGTGCATAGTATATCTTATTTCCAGAGTTGATTCTAGTTTGTATTTCTTCCCTTATGATGTTGGAGCAGTTGAAGATTGTACCCAGGTATTTGTATGTTTCCATTCTTTTAATGGTCATATTATCTATTTGTATGTGGCCAGAGTTTCTAGCCATTCCGTCTCTTGAAATTACCATATATTCTGTCTTATCTTGGTTGATAACCAGCCCCATCTGTTGGGCTTTTCCCTTTAAGTGAGTCAATATTTCCAATGTCTTTTGTTCACTTTGCCCTATAATATCTATATCATCTGCATAACCAAGCAGCTTGGATGTTCCTCCAATATCACATTCCTCCTTTACCTTCCTTACAACTTTCTCTAGAGCCAGATTGAAGAGTAGCGGCGATAGCGCATCACCCTGTTTCAAGCCAGATGTTATTTGGAAGGGGTCTGATTTCCTGCCTTTATATGTTACTATATTATAAGTATCTTCCATGCATAGTCTGGTCATGTTGATTAACTTCCTTGGTATTCCAAATTCCTGCATAGCATTCCATAGACTATTCCTATGGACACTATCATAAGCCTTTTTAAAATCCACAAAAATGTTATAGATATCTCTTTTATATTCCCAATGTTTCTCGGCTATTTGTCGTAAGATAAATATCTGATCTATTGTTGATCTGTTTTGTCTAAAACCCGCCTGGTAGTCACCTAATATGTCTTCTGAATATGGTTTTAGTCTATTTAGTAATACTGCGGATAGTATCTTATAGCTTGTGGACAGTAGTGATATTCCTCTATAATTTCCACATTGGAACTTGTCTCCTTTCTTAAAGATAGGTATCAATAATGACTCTTTCCAGTCATGGGGTAATTCTTCTGTCCTCCAGATTTTTATTATTAGTTCGTATAGCTTTAGATGTAATGCATGGCCACCTGCCTTTATAAATTCAGCAGCAATTCCATCAGTCCCAGTTGCCTTATTGTTTTTAAGTCGTGTCATTACATATAGGATTTCTTCAAATGTAGGTTCTTCAATTTGTGGTTCGCATGTTAGAACCTCTTCCTGTGGGAAAATGTGACTTGGAGCTTCACAATTTAGTAATTCAATAAAATATTCTTTCCATGTGTTGCACATTTCCTCATTGGTATTTATCATATTCCAATTTTTGTCTTTTAAACCATATGTGTTTTGTTGGTGCCCTAGTGTTAATTGACTTCAGTTCTTTAAAAAATTTTCTGGATTCATTTTTCTGGTGATTAGTTTCCATATCTTTGATTATATTACTCATATATTCTCACTTCTGCTGTCTGACTATTTTTGTAGCCTCTTTACATTCATTTCTATAATGCTCTTCCTTTTGGATGTTATTGATGTCATTTAACCATACATGTCTGGCATTCTTCTTCCTAATGACTGCTTCTTCACATTTTTGATTGAACCATCTGTTCTTTCTATGCGTGGTTAACACACCGAGACATTCTTCTGCGGTAGACTGAATTGTATTCTTGATGTTCAACCAAGTTTGGTCAACGCTTTCCTCCAAAGGGTTTTGCAGAGTTTCAAGTTTACATTTTATTTCATCTGTAAATTTCTCTTTGACTGTAATGTCTTGTAGTTTTTCTCTGTTATATGTTGGGTGTAATCTTTGTAATTTAGTATAGAAAGCTCTCTTAAGTTTTATTTTAAATTTTGCTCCAACGAGGAAGTGGTCACTGTGGCACTCAGCTCCTCTATAACTTCTGACTTGCTGTATGTTTGATGCATTTCTGTTGTTAATTAAAATGTGATCTATTTGATTATAGGTTCTCTTGTCACATGATTTCCAAGTTTGTTTGTGTATATCCTTTCTTTGTAGTCTGGTACTGCTAATCTGCAGTCCTTTGGCTTCTGCCAGGTTGATGACTCTCCATCCATTATCATTTGAAGTTGTATGTAGGCTTTCCATACCGGCAACTTTTTTATTAGTTTGCTTTCTACCTATTTTTGCATTGAAGTCTCCCAGCACAATCAGGATGTCCTGTTTGGGGGTTTCTTCTATGACATCTTCCAGATCATTATAAAAGTCTTCTTTAATATCATCTTCTTTCTCTTCAGTAGGTGCATGTACATTAATCATCGTTATATTTTTCCATTTACCTTTTATTCGTAATTTACTAATCCTGTCATTAAAAGCTTTAAAGTTTAAAACGTTCCCCCATAACTCTTTTTTGATGACAAATCCTGTTCCTAATTCATGTTTATTTTGGGTGTTTCATCCATATATTATAATCATTCCATTTTGCTCTAAAGTACCCTCTCCTGGCCACCTTATTTCTTGAATTGCTGTTATATCCATTTGATATTCACCCAGCTCCCGGGTTAGTTCTTCGGCCGCTCCAGCTCGATATAGTGTCCGTACATTCCATGTTCCAAATCTCAAAAGTCCTTTAACGTTCCAAGGTCGTTGTCCAGATAAGTCAGTCCGATATCGAGGCTCATGTATTTGTTTCGTAACAAAGAAAGGTTTTTACAAAGGTGGGGATGTTAACCCCACGCTTCAACCCCCAACCTGGAGGACCAGGGTGTTTCTCTTTGTCTGTTCTCTACACTTTGACCTGTCCGGCTTGGGAGGCCCTGCTGGTTGCTACGCTACCGCCGGCATAGCTCTCAGGGTCATTGAGAAACTCAAGCTCCCCCACCACGACAAGGTGGAAACACCATCGGGGGAGATTTGATATGATAGACCATGTTATTTTAATTAAAAAAATTGAGACAATGAAAATTGGCCCTAATGTAGTCACTATAATATCATCTTTTCTATCAAACAGAAAGCAAGTAGTATCACATAATAAATCTCTGTCTCAAACCACTACCTTCAATATTGGAGTACCGCAAGGCTCTATACTTGGCTCTTTATTATTTGCCATATATATTAACGATCTACCTTTGCATCTTTCGTCGTCCTGCGATCTATTTGCAGACGACTGTACAGTGTACACAAACGCTGAAAATTGTATTTAACTGGAGTCGTCTTTACAACAAGAATTAAATAATGTAGTTAGGTGGAGCTATTCAAACCATATGCAAATTAACATCACTAAAACAAAATCAATGTTATTAACAACCAGACAAAGACTTCAAACTCTAAGCTCACACACATCACTTCAACTTCATATCGATAACATGCCAGTAGAAAGTGTAATGGAGCACAAAACATTAGGCATAATCATTGATAGAAACCTAACCTTTAATTCCCACGTTCAAACGCTCATTAAACAAACAGCGAAAAAAGTCTGCCAACTCGCCAAAATTAAAAACTTCCTTGATGAGGACACAAGGAAACTATTCTATACTTGTCATATACAGACAGACTTTGACTGGGACGGTTGTTCTAATTCAAACACCAAGCGACTTTACTCACTCAAGAAACGGACCATGAGCCTAATTTATAGCAAACATATATCTGACAATCCTAGCCTGTATAAACGCCTTCAGTTACTACCACTCCGCAAACGCCTGCTTTTCAATAAAGCTAAACTAATTCACAAAATCCTGCAATGGAATGCCCCAAATTACCTTTGGCCATTGTTTAAATATAATGCTAGACACAGTAAACGTTTAAATATATTACACATTCCGAAGCCTAGGATTGACTTATACAAAACAAGCTTAACGTACTCTGCAGCTCAGCTGTGGACCAATCTTCCACAAGAATTCAAAGACATCACCAAACCCTATTCATATAATCGCACATTATTCGAACACTATCTCAGTACGGATTACCTTCCCCCCCCCCCCTTAATAATAGAGATAATAATAATAATAACAAAACCCTATTATAACAGCCAGTCCCCTTTTGGTAGGCCAGTATATTCCACATGGCTAATAACAAGTGTCAGACCATTATCTAATATTACTGTGCCGTGTAGTTTTGATGTTCGCATTTTGCCCATGCCTTTATGTAGTCGATGGTAAAAGACAAAGGGAGACAATCATAAGACTGATGCTTCCTTCACTACGGTGCTAAGAGGTAAAGAGTAGTTCTGACTTCGTTACGGCCAAAGAAGAAAAATAGTGAAAAGAGAGAGAACCTCACACCGCCTCAACCGACAAAAAAAGATTATAGTAATTAGATAAGAAGACATACGAGATCTCAGGCAGGGGCCTCAACTCTGGACTGACTGTCATATTTGAGACCCAGACATTGGATTAAGGTGTTAGATTGTGGTAGAAATAGTGACTGTAAAAACTAAAAGAGACTAAACAAACGAATCAAAAACAGTACAAAAATAGCTCTTTATTTATCAACTGCTACAAATTCTGGTGACAATTTGTGTTCAAACACATTGAATAAAGCATTCAATAAGGGATGTTCAATTACAGATACAACAGACAACTGTATATATCAAACAACAACAGTGGGTAACACCCAACCAATCAACACCACTTAAGACAACGGGGTACACCAAGTACCACAACACAGGTGCTCCAAACAATAGCTGGTTAGACTGACACTATAAAGAACTTTGACACAAGCAACACTGCACAGACAATAAGGCACTACAAAAACATAGGTTACACAACATAAACCCCAAGACGCGACATAAACAAGAGTTGTGACACAATTTACTATCCCACCAAGAACCCAGGCCTGCTGACACTAACTAGTCAGCCGCTCCTGTAACAATGGAAAACACAATCTATGATTATCATGGTAAAGGCAACATATTAAACACATGAAGCAATGAGCACATGCAATATAACATTTGAATCAACCTACATATAACAAATGTCTTCCATCAAATTATCCACTTTGCTATTCACTCTAGTTGTACTA
Source organism: Cepaea hortensis (assembly GCA_963921405.1). Lineage (NCBI taxonomy): Eukaryota > Metazoa > Mollusca > Gastropoda > Stylommatophora > Helicidae > Cepaea > Cepaea hortensis. The sequence continues at coordinate 2,764,608 of OY992881.1, forward strand.
CTGCTATCATGAGACTACATCTCTAATGGTTAAATGCAGCAATCAATGCTGCATCATCAGATCACCTACTATTGTCTTCTCCAGTTGTGCCACTGCTGTCATGAGATTACACTTGATATTGCTAGGATAGAACACCTTCTAATGCAACAATCTCAGCCTGCTCCACCTCCCCATACAGCCCAGCATTCACTTACAGATTGTCTTCAGTTCAGGGAGGTCATTACCTACAGGTCTCTGGTCCAACACAACTTCTCATCCCCAACAGCACAGGCTGACAATACCCCCCATAAATGCCAATGTTACACAGCAACACTAATCAACTTGTCAAAATCAACACCGAACACAACTCAGCTACACCGGTGTACAACGACTCTAACAGGACAACACCATTTGAACATGTACATAGAGGACACAAATACAGTCCAATGCACCAACAGCAATCAAGCAGACATAGGATATGCAATTCAACATGACATCACCAGGACACACACCTTTGTACACCAACTAGACAACATCAATATACCATAACACCAGCAACAATCAGGACACAGGCTATAACATAAGTCACCGCCAACAACTCAGACATATAACATATATCGCCACATAAAACATCACAATCATCAAATGATTGCTCTCACCCTAGCCATCACCACAATCACAATCATCTTAGCTGATATCAGCTACATGATCAGCCTCAACATAGTCATCACCACAATCATAATCACCATCACAATCATCAAATGGTCACTCTTACCATAGCCATCACTACAATCATAATACCCAATGCGCCACCTTTCCCCCATCTTCTGTCATTTAAATACCTAAACTTATGAGGGATGCCATATGATATAGGACACACTGCTCCTGCAATGTCCATGTTTTGATAAAGGATATCAACAACAATATGACATCACACACATTACCGCATGATATTATAAATTAATAACCAACAGGCAAAACATGTTCAACCGTGAAAAGCAATGGACACATATACCCAGTGGAATTACCATATTTGTAGAATGTGGCAATGTAACATTTGCACATAAAAGAATCACAACATTCACAGAAAGTTGAAGATAGACATGTATTACACAGGAACTCAACCGAGGAACTCTGAGGCTACTAAGACAGTTCATAAAATAAATACACCATAGTATCAAGTAAGAGTGCATCATCCATATGAGACAGGATCAAAGCATAACCATGTTCATGGGCAGAAACAGAACATCAGCACTAATATAACAACCAGTATGCTATATATATTATGTCATAACCATGTTCATGGGCAGAAACAAAATATCAGCACTAGTATAACAACCATTGTACTATATATATTATGTCCTTATTATTACACACTAGTGCCAACTACACCAGTGTACTTTTATCTGTGAGTGGACAGCAAATGTGCAGTTATGTCCTCTATTTCCCATCATTCTTCCTACGATACACCGGTTATAAATTTTCTTCTTACGCTTCGTGTCACATAGCAAGTGCATATATCTTTGCGAAAGGTGGTACGTAGCAATAAATCACACCCTTCCCCTGGTACAACAAACACCCTGTTTTACTACACATAAAACTCTCAGTTTGATACACTAGCACAAACACTACTGCATTCTGGTAGCAGATGTGACACCAGACTTCAATGCTAAATGAGAAACCCCTTTACCAATATCAGTTCCAGATGCACCTGCCGGTTCTCCCTCAATACAGCCACACTTCATTCGCGGTTACGATTGCACTATGATTGCTGATACGCACCCCGCGTATTAAGATGCATTATTTCCTACGCCTAGTAGCTATCAATCTGCATAGCGTCCCTACAATTCAACACATTATTTCCTTTACTTCTATTTATTACCTACATGTCCTAACTACATAGCTTAACCATTAACCCATCATTGCCACATATAACATGTAAGTACCCTTCCCTGCTTTACACATGTTATAAATATTACACATATATTATGGTTATTTTCCCCTACTCATTGTTGCTTTGGAGTGTTCATACCCAACACTTGACCAAACATCCAATGTGATGCTCACCATTGTCACAGAATAATCCTGTAAACATATATTGCTGCTGTATACACATACACATATGATTCTCACCACTCTGTTGTTAAGTAACCTTCATTTCTAGCAACCTCACAAGCACTTACTCCCTTCCATGCCAACATGGCACCATGTGGCATTATTTCAGTCTTTACCATAAACTAATTTATGACCCCACACATTGTATATTTTGGTGAATCTCCCACATATCTATTTAGCCAGATGCCATAGGATAACCACGTAAAATAATTCCCAACAAAATAATCTTGTGCCAGCATGGCTGGCATGACATGGCATCGATCTTTACCATATTTAACCACCACTAATGACCTATCTTCGTATTTCACACCACCATGCTTGATTGCTTACATCTCTATGTACTAGCCTGTTAATATCCTGTTTTCATAAAGGTTTCGGGATGCTAAATCATTCTATAGAACAGTCCATTTCAATAGTATACATTCATATTATCTATTTATATTTCTTTGTTCCTACCACTCTGCCTAACAGCTTTGTTCACACACATCGGTTTTCCCACGCAAACGCTTTTCAAGCCTGTAACATGGTGTGTGCTGCGATTTAACAAATATTTATTAAATTAAACATTTTAGACTTACAGCTTTTTCCTCTGACATATGTTGTTCAATGATGAACATATGGGAAACCCCACATATCTCGTCTAAAGGCGGGCTGGCCACAAACTACACAGGGCCCCAGTGCCTGCCTTCCCACACCGCTGGCTGCTACAAGGAAAAATGGCCTCCGGTCTTTGTGGTAAAGTGGCGTTTCCGGCGTGGCCAGGACCGTACGGTTTTCACAGACCAAACTAAGTGCCTTGGTTTGGCGCTGTGACATATCCAACCCCCTACTTTTTTGACGTCCCGTCAAAAGGAATGGACTATCGTATCCCCTTACCCCAACTATCTCTTTACAAGTTAACATCTACACATAAACCATCATCAAAATTACCAACGCCCAAAAAAAAAAAATAAAGCCACCTGTGGCCTCATCCAAAAATAATCATCAATGAAACAAGGATTCATTTAAATTTACACACAAACCGCCATCAAAATGAGAAAGGCATAACAAATCTATGTCACATGTTACCACATCCAAAAACATAATCATCAAATGGTCACTCTTACCATAGCCATCACTACAATCATAATACCCAATGCGCCACCTTTCCCCCATCTTTTGTCATTTAAATACCTAAACTTATGAGGGATGCCATATGATATAGGACACACTGCTCCTGCAATGTCCATGTTTTGATAAAGGATATCAACAACAATATGACATCACACACATTACCGCATGATATTATAAATTAATAACCAACAGGCAAAACATGTTCAACCGTGAAAAGCAATGGACACATATACCCAGTGGAATTACCATATTTGTAGAATGTGGCAATGTAACATTTGCACATAAAAGAATCACAACATTCACAGAAAGTTGAAGATAGACATGTATTACACAGGAACTCAACCGAGGAACTCTGAGGCTACTAAGACAGTTCATAAAATAAATACACCATAGTATCAAGTAAGAGTGCATCATCCATATGAGACAGGATCAAAGCATAACCATGTTCATGGGCAGAAACAGAACATCAGCACTAATATAACAACCAGTATGCTATATATATTATGTCATAACCATGTTCATGGGCAGAAACAAAATATCAGCACTAGTATAACAACCATTGTACTATATATATTATGTCCTTATTATTACACACTAGTGCCAACTACACCAGTGTACTTTTATCTGTGAGTGGACAGCAAATGTGCAGTTATGTCCTCTATTTCCCATCATTCTTCCTACGATACACCGGTTATAAATTTTCTTCTTACGCTTCGTGTCACATAGCAAGTGCATATATCTTTGCGAAAGGTGGTACGTAGCAATAAATCACACCCTTCCCCTGGTACAACAAACACCCTGTTTTACTACACATAAAACTCTCAGTTTGATACACTAGCACAAACACTACTGCATTCTGGTAGCAGATGTGACACCAGACTTCAATGCTAAATGAGAAACCCCTTTACCAATATCAGTTCCAGATGCACCTGCCGGTTCTCCCTCAATACAGCCACACTTCATTCGCGGTTACGATTGCACTATGATTGCTGATACGCACCCCGCGTATTAAGATGCATTATTTCCTACGCCTAGTAGCTATCAATCTGCATAGCGTCCCTACAATTCAACACATTATTTCCTTTACTTCTATTTATTACCTACATGTCCTAACTACATAGCTTAACCATTAACCCATCATTGCCACATATAACATGTAAGTACCCTTCCCTGCTTTACACATGTTATAAATATTACACATATATTATGGTTATTTTCCCCTACTCATTGTTGCTTTGGAGTGTTCATACCCAACACTTGACCAAACATCCAATGTGATGCTCACCATTGTCACAGAATAATCCTGTAAACATATATTGCTGCTGTATACACATACACATATGATTCTCACCACTCTGTTGTTAAGTAACCTTCATTTCTAGCAACCTCACAAGCACTTACTCCCTTCCATGCCAACATGGCACCATGTGGCATTATTTCAGTCTTTACCATAAACTAATTTATGACCCCACACATTGTATATTTTGGTGAATCTCCCACATATCTATTTAGCCAGATGCCATAGGATAACCACGTAAAATAATTCCCAACAAAATAATCTTGTGCCAGCATGGCTGGCATGACATGGCATCGATCTTTACCATATTTAACCACCACTAATGACCTATCTTCGTATTTCACACCACCATGCTTGATTGCTTACATCTCTATGTACTAGCCTGTTAATATCCTGTTTTCATAAAGGTTTCGGGATGCTAAATCATTCTATAGAACAGTCCATTTCAATAGTATACATTCATATTATCTATTTATATTTCTTTGTTCCTACCACTCTGCCTAACAGCTTTGTTCACACACATCGGTTTTCCCACGCAAACGCTTTTCAAGCCTGTAACATGGTGTGTGCTGCGATTTAACAAATATTTATTAAATTAAACATTTTAGACTTACAGCTTTTTCCTCTGACATATGTTGTTCAATGATGAACATATGGGAAACCCCACATATCTCGTCTAAAGGCGGGCTGGCCACAAACTACACAGGGCCCCAGTGCCTGCCTTCCCACACCGCTGGCTGCTACAAGGAAAAATGGCCTCCGGTCTTTGTGGTAAAGTGGCGTTTCCGGCGTGGCCAGGACCGTACGGTTTTCACAGACCAAACTAAGTGCCTTGGTTTGGCGCTGTGACATATCCAACCCCCTACTTTTTTGACGTCCCGTCAAAAGGAATGGACTATCGTATCCCCTTACCCCAACTATCTCTTTACAAGTTAACATCTACACATAAACCATCATCAAAATTACCAACGCCCAAAAAAAAAAATAAAGCCACCTGTGGCCTCATCCAAAAATAATCATCAATGAAACAAGGATTCATTTAAATTTACACACAAACCGCCATCAAAATGAGAAAGGCATAACAAATCTATGTCACATGTTACCACATCCAAAAACATAATCATCAAATGGTCACTCTTACCATAGCCATCACTACAATCATAATACCCAATGCGCCACCTTTCCCCCATCTTTTGTCATTTAAATACCTAAACTTATGAGGGATGCCATATGATATAGGACACACTGCTCCTGCAATGTCCATGTTTTGATAAAGGATATCAACAACAATATGACATCACACACATTACCGCATGATATTATAAATTAATAACCAACAGGCAAAACATGTTCAACCGTGAAAAGCAATGGACACATATACCCAGTGGAATTACCATATTTGTAGAATGTGGCAATGTAACATTTGCACATAAAAGAATCACAACATTCACAGAAAGTTGAAGATAGACATGTATTACACAGGAACTCAACCGAGGAACTCTGAGGCTACTAAGACAGTTCATAAAATAAATACACCATAGTATCAAGTAAGAGTGCATCATCCATATGAGACAGGATCAAAGCATAACCATGTTCATGGGCAGAAACAGAACATCAGCACTAATATAACAACCAGTATGCTATATATATTATGTCATAACCATGTTCATGGGCAGAAACAAAATATCAGCACTAGTATAACAACCATTGTACTATATATATTATGTCCTTATTATTACACACTAGTGCCAACTACACCAGTGTACTTTTATCTGTGAGTGGACAGCAAATGTGCAGTTATGTCCTCTATTTCCCATCATTCTTCCTACGATACACCGGTTATAAATTTTCTTCTTACGCTTCGTGTCACATAGCAAGTGCATATATCTTTGCGAAAGGTGGTACGTAGCAATAAATCACACCCTTCCCCTGGTACAACAAACACCCTGTTTTACTACACATAAAACTCTCAGTTTGATACACTAGCACAAACACTACTGCATTCTGGTAGCAGATGTGACACCAGACTTCAATGCTAAATGAGAAACCCCTTTACCAATATCAGTTCCAGATGCACCTGCCGGTTCTCCCTCAATACAGCCACACTTCATTCGCGGTTACGATTGCACTATGATTGCTGATACGCACCCCGCGTATTAAGATGCATTATTTCCTACGCCTAGTAGCTATCAATCTGCATGGCGTCCCTACAATTCAACACATTATTTCCTTTACTTCTATTTATTACCTACATGTCCTAACTACATAGCTTAACCATTAACCCATCATTGCCACATATAACATGTAAGTACCCTTCCCTGCTTTACACATGTTATAAATATTACACATATATTATGGTTATTTTCCCCTACTCATTGTTGCTTTGGAGTGTTCATACCCAACACTTGACCAAACATCCAATGTGATGCTCACCATAATCACAGAATAATCCTGTAAACATATCTTGCTGCTGTATACATATATGATTCTCACCACTCTGTTGTTAAGTAACCTTCATTTCTAGCAACCTCACAAGCACTTACTCCCTTCCATGCCAACATGGCCTGCATGGCACCATGTGGCATTATTTCAGTCTTTACCATAAACTAATTTATGACCCCACACATTGTATATTTTGGTGAATCTCCCACATATCTATTTAGCCAGATGCCATAGGATAACCATGTAAAATAATTCCCAACAAAATAATCTTGTGCCAGCATGGCTGGCATGACATGGCATCGATCTTTACCATATTTAACCACCACTAATGACCTATCTTCGTATTTCACACCACCATGCTTGATTGCTTACATCTCTATGTACTAGCCTGTTAATATCCTGTTTTCATAAAGGTTTCGGAACGCTAAATCATTCTATAGAACAGTCCATTTCAATAGTATACATTCATATTATCTATTTATATTTCTTTGTTCCTACCACTCTGCCTAAAAGCTTTGTTCACACACATCGGTTTTCCCACGCAAACGCTTTTCAAGCCTGTAACATGGTGTGTGCTGCGATTTAACAAATATTTATTAAATTAAACATTTTAGACTTACAGCTTTTTCCTCTGACATATGTTGTTCAATGATGAACATATGGGAAACCCCACATATCTCGTCTAAAGGCGGGCTGGCCACAAACTACACAGGGCCCCAGTGCCTGCCTTCCCACACCGCTGGCTGCTACAAGGAAAAATGGCCTCCGGTCTTTGTGGTAAAGTGGCGTTTCCGGCGTGGCCAGGACCGTACGGTTTTCACAGACCAAACTAAGTGCCTTGGTTTGGCGCTGTGACATTTATAATGCATATATTTTATATTGTTGCTGTTCCCTGTTAGCCCTGAATGATGTGTGAATGAAATAATGTATGAAAGAGAATGATAGAAGGGCAGAATGTTAGGCGGGCCTGCGTGCCCAATTCTTAAACCTTTGAAAATAAAGTGTGTTCGTTCGTTCGTTCGTCCGTTCGTTCTCTCTCTCTCTCTCTCTCTCTCTCTCTCTCTCTCTCTCTCTCTCTCTCTCTCTCTCTCTCTCTCTCTCTCTCTCTCTCTCTCTCTCTCTCTCTCTGCCTGCCTCTTCCGTGATCCTTCCAATAGTGACTATGTTTTCCCAATGCCTGTCTTGTCGTTACATGACCCAGCAACAACATTTGTCTCTGTCATATTGTTGTGTATAAGTTTCTACTTTCTAAGCAATCATTGTCGCTTTCTCTGGCAGTCAAAAGTATTGGCATCATTCATCTAGGAACTACATCTCTGTTGCCTCCAGGTTCTTTCTAATGACATTCCCAGAGACACTGCCAAACACCAGAACAGGTTCTGTATACATGTCAATTCTGTGTCTGACGTCTCACGGGAGTCACTGATATCATCGGATGTCGTTCATCTGGTGTCACGCCGCGTGTGCTTGTCCTGGCCTTCTCTGCCACACATCCTCAATCTGGCGTCAGGTTTGCACATAGATATTTGAAGTGATTAATTGTGTTAAACAATTTCCTTTCTATTGTACAATCACACGTTGTTGAGTTTCTGAGATATAGCCATTGTTTTTGTTTTCTTGATATTCAAAGAAAGGTCATTTGTGTACACTCTATTGCTGCAGTGTCAACAAATTGTTGCAGATCTGTTGCGTCGTCAGCTGTCATACTGTGGCATTTGTCATACTGTGCCATCTGCGTCATGTAGGTTGTTTGTTGTGTTACTTACAAGCCTTGTTCCTGGTCTGTCTTGGATTTATCTCATTACCTTGTCCCTAAACAGACATAATAGACTCATCTCATTACCTTGTTGCTAAACAGACATAATAGACTCATCTCATTACCTTGTCGCTAAACAGACATAATAGATTCATCTCATTACCTTGTCGCTAAACAGACATAATAGACTCATCTCATTACCTTGTTGCTAAACAGACATAATAGACTCATCTCATTACCTTGTTGCTAAACAGACATAATAGATTCATCTCATTACCTTGTCGCTAAACAGACATAATAGATTCATCTCATTACCTTGTCGCTACACAGACATAATAGACTCATCTCATTACCTTGCCGCTACACAGACATAATAGATTCCGCGAGAAAACACATCCGTGTCTTTCTTCACTAATAACATAAGGGCCCGGGTTCTAGGGTCCATACATTCCTGTGTGTCATTCGGATGACCACCTGTGATGGTGGCCCTGGCCACGTCAAGTGTAGATAACTAGACAGACAGAGAGAGAGAGAGAGAGAGAGAGAGAGAGAGAGAGAGAGAGAGAACTGAGCGCACGCATGCCATGTGACATGCTATGCCATATTTTTCTGTTTCGTCATCTTTCATATTAGCATTTTTACTGCAATTCTAATTTAACACGCACTGCTTATTTCATCATGTTTATCTCAATTCCAGGAATTATCTTACTGAAATGCACCACAATTTTCTTTTCTTTTCTTTTTTTAAAAGTTACACAATATATAACATATTTTCATTCACCATTTTCCATTTTTTTCTCTTCAATTTTGAATGTTCTTATGAGAATGCTCACGATAGTCGTCAGTGCGTGTGTGTGTGTGTAAAGTGTGGGAGTTTATTCATATTAGTTTTAGTGATTATGTGAGGCAGCGTGTATGTATTAGTATGTGTGTGGGTGGATGGGTGGGTGATTGTATTTGTGTCTATGTGTGTGTGTGTTTAATTTGTGTGTCGGTGTATGTGTGTATGTGCATGTCTATATGTGCGTGAATGTGTGTATTGGTGTGTATATGCGTATATGTGCATATATGTGTGTATGTGTGTGTATGTGTGAGTATGTTTGTATGTGTGTTTATGTGTGTGTTTATCTGTGCGTACATGTGTGTTTATATGTATGTTTGTGTGTATATGTGCGTGTTTATGTGTGTGTATGTTCGTGTATATGTTTGTGTGTGAAGGAGGTCTCTGGTGTTTTCACTGAAACCACAAGTAGCCTGACTATGGAAGTCATGGCAGTAAGTAATGCAATAACATGGCTCGAGACACAGACATTCACTAGGGCATATTTCCTTAGCGACTCAATGAATATGATCAAGAAGATAGAGGTAGGGTTGACCCGAAGAGAATGGTTGCTGTCTCTGGAGCGGTCTCGGCTTGCAAAGATTAGCTTCATCTTCGTGCCAGGGCATGCGGGAGTACAAGGAAATGAGCGGGCTGACAAGCTCGCAGGTGAGGCTACGGTGGAGGGCGGACACGCCATGGATCAGACTGACATTCTGAATGCTCTACGAGAAGAAAGACTTTTGCGTGAAACAAGTGATGACTGTGAATCTACAACCATGGCCAGACTGCGAGAACAGCAAATTAAAAGAGGGGTGGCCAAACAAGAACACTATGCAGGAAGCCAAAGAAGAGCAATAAACCAACACAGAACTGGTGTCGTTAGCCGCCACCCGTTGCGGGATTTGCTGAGGAGGGGATCCGAGCACTTATGGACTGAATGGTTCGATGTGCAACGAGGATGATCTGTCCACAAACTAACTAACTAACTAACTAACTAACTAACTAACGAACGAACTAACTAACTAGTTTGTGTGTGTGTGCATACAGTGTATGCGAGGGAGTGTGTATTTGTGTTATATGGGTGTGAATGTGTGTAGGTGTGTGCATGTGCGTGGGTATATATGTGTATTTGCGTGTGTATGTTGTGTGTGTATGTATGTGTATATAATTGTGTGTGTATGTGTGCATGCATGCAGATTTTGCGAGGAAGTTTGTGTTTAATAGCGTGAGAGTGTGTATCTGTCTGTGTGTGAGTGAGAGTGAAAAAGAGTGAGATATAGAGTGAATGAAAGATGGAGAGAGTGAGTGAATGAGGAAAATAGTGTGTGTGTGTGTGTGTGTGTGAGAGAGAGAGAGAGAGAGAAAGAGGGGAGAATGGATGTGTATGTGTGTGCGTATGTTTGTGAGTGTATGTGTGTGTGTGTGTGTCTGAGGAAAGGGAGAGAGAGTTGAGCACACGCATGTCATGTAACATGCTATTCCATATATTTTGTGTACTCTCATCTTCATATTACCATTTTGAATGCCACTTGATTTTATCATGTTTAATATGAACACATGTACATTACTGTAGAGTGAGTGAGAGAGTTAGTGAGTGTGAGTGAGAGAGAGTGAATGAGTGTGTGTGTGTGTAAGAACAAAAATAGCGAGAGAGCGAGTTGAGCTCACGCATGTCATGTAACATGCTATTCTATATTTTTGGTGTATTGTCCTCTTTCATACTATCATTTTGAATGCCACTTGATTGTATCATGTATAATATTAACACATGCACATTACTGTAAAGTGAGTGAGAGAGCTAGTGAGTATGAGTGAGAGACATAGTGAGTGAGCGAGAGAGAGAGAGAGAGAGAGAGAGAGAGAGTGTATATATATATAAGATAGATAGATAGAGAGAGAGAGAGAGAGAGAGAGAGAGAGAGAGAGAGAGAGAGAGAGAGAGAGAGAGAGAGAGTTGAATTGCATCACTAATATTTACGTTACACAATGTATATGTACAATTTTGTCGCCATATTTTACAATTTTTGCGAGAATGCTGACGAGAATCGCCAGTGTATGTGTGTGTAAAGTGTGGGAGTTTGTTCATACTATTTTCAGTGTTTATGTGAGGCATCAAGTATGTGTCTAGATGTGAGGATGTGTGTGTTGGTGTGTACGTGGGGGATGTGTGTGTGTGTGTGTGTGGGTGGGGAGATGTGTGTAGGTTGGGGGATGTGTGGGTGGGGGATGGGTAGGTGGGTGCACGTATATGTGCCTGGGGGTGTGTGTGGGTGGGTGGGGGGTGTTTGTGTGGGGGAATTTTGTGGTGGTTGGGAAATGTGTGGGTGGGTGGGGGATTGTATGTGTGCCTGGGTGTGTGTGTGTGGTTCTGTGGGGAATGTGTCTCATAACATGGTAATATGCATTGTTTATGTTTACATCATTCATTTGACAATGTTTTTTTCCTATGTGAATGTACATTGCACTATTGATGAACGAAAGATGAGTGATTGGAAGGGCAGAATGTCAGACGGGCCTGCGTGCCCAATTCGTGTAGAAATCGCCTTCTACAACCCCACATTATTTTTCTATGTAGGGTTGAAGCCGTTTGACTAGTGCTCCGAAGGTTGTGGGTTCGATTTCAGGCCGCGCCCTTCGGTTTATGAGTTAAATGTTTCGGAGACTCCTGTGGGTCGTCGCTAAAAGCTACGGAGTTCGTGCTTTGTGGGACGCTTTCCATGCTGCGGAAAGAGACCGAGCCATATGGGATAAAACCTGGTGCGATGAAGTCGACCCTGTCGACTTTTAAGCGACTTTTTTTTTTTTTAAATTTAGGGTTGTATTTTCTTCCTAACTCTTTGCATGATAATTCTTAACAATGTCTTCGTGATGTGACTCATTTTACTAATTCTTCGATGTTGATCACATTCCAAGGCTCCTGATTTCTTCGGGATTGTAATAAATTAATATCATGTGTTATACATGAGATATGCATGAATTATTCGTGAGTTATACATGAATTATACTTCAGATATACACGAATTCAGCGGATATTTATATTGTGTGTTGTGTACATTAAAAATCATGTTAATGCGTATACGTGTAGATCGACACAGCCACTTGGAGTAGAGTAGTCAAATATCCATTGTGATCAAAGGCAAAATACGTGTCTATAAGTAAGGACATTGACTCCCGTGAAAATTTAATGGAACTGTGACAAAAGACCAATTCTATTCGCTCACAACAACCAGCAAACTTTGCAGATACACGACAACGCGCTGTGAGTCGGGCGGTATAACAGCATTCACAAGCATGAGTCAAAGGAGGTAGTGCCTAGAGAACTGACCAAGTGCGATCGAGTACAGGTGAAGATATGGAACAACTGTCGAGTTGACTACATGATCAATGGGAAACAAATGTCGAGATGACTACATGGCAAGTGGGAAACAACTGTCGAGGTGACTACATGGTCAATGGGAAACAAATGTCCAGGTGACTACATGGCCAATGGGAAACAAACATGACTGGTGATAGTAATGTTTGATAGTTATGTGTGAGAGGGAAGGGAAGTGAGAACTTGTGGGTTTGTGAGAACTAGTAGGTTTAGAGATAACTAATAGGTTTAGCGAGAACTAGTAGGTTTAGTGAGAACTAGCTCGTTTAGTGAGAACTTGTAGGTTTAGTGAGAACTACCTCGTTTAGTGAGAACTTGTAGGTTTAGTGAGAACTTGAAGGTGTAGTGAGAACTTGAAGGTTTAGTGAGAACTAGTAGGTTTACTGAGAACTAGCTCGTTTAGTGAGAACTTGTAGGTGTAGTGAGAACTACCTCGTTTAGTGAGGACTTGTAGGTTTAGTGAGAACTTGAAGGTTTAGTGAGAACTTGTATGTTTAGTGAGAACTTGAAGGTTTAGTGAGAACTTGTATGTTTAGTGAGAACTTGAAGGTTTAGTGAGAACTTGTATGTTTAGTGAGAACTTGTAGGTTTAGCAAAGCACTGTTTTTATTACTGATTCTACTATTATATGTTGATGTAATTATTCTGCATATCCAATGTGAATCGCCGTGTGTATGTGGGATGTAGCAGAAATCATCTGAATGAAATAAACTTGCTCTGGTTTTATCTTGCATTTGATTAGTTCGTCTCAGCTGATTTAGTTTAGTCAGTGTAGTCTCTGGTCCACAGATTGGCACTTGACGTGTTTTGCCCACAGATTGACACTTGAAGCATTTTGTTGTCCACAGAATAGCACTTGACGCGTTGTGTTGTCCACAGATTGGCACTTGACGTGCATTGTTGTCCACAGATTGGCACTTGACGTGCATTGTTGTCCACAGATTGAAGAGAAATAATCGAGTGCAAGAAATCATCAAACTGTGATATTTTGAAATAAGTAATAATGTCAACAAATAATCTCTTCTTCCGCGAGATTGTGCAGACTCTAGCTACCCTCTACGGCCTGGCTACAGAATGCGAGATTGTGCAGACTCTAGCTTCCCTCTACGGCCTGGCTACAGAATGTGAGATTGTGCAGACTCTAGCTTCCCTCTACGGCCTGGCTACAGAATGTGAGATTGTGCAGACTCTAGCTACCACCTCCGGCCTGGTTACAGAATGTGAGATTGTGCAGACTCTAGCTTCCCTCTACGGCCTGGCTACAGAATGTGAGATTGTGCAGACTCTAGCTACCACCTCCGGCCTGGCTACAGAATGTGAAATTGTGCAGACTCTAGCTACCACCTCCGGCCTGGTTACAGAATGTGAGATTGTGCAGACTCTAGCTACCCTCTACGGCCTGGCTACAGAATGCGAGATTGTGCAGACTCTAGCTTCCCTCTACGGCCTGGCTACAGAATGTGAGATTGTGCAGACTCTAGCTACCCTCTACGGCCTGGTTACAGAATGTGAGATTGTGCAGACTCTAGCTACCCTCTACGGCCTGGTTACAGAATGTGAGATTGTGCAGACTCTAGCTTCCCTCTACGGCCTGGCTACAGAATGCGAGATTGTGCAGACTCTAGCTACCACCTCCGGCCTGGTTACAGAATGTGAGATTGTGCAGACTCTAGCTACCCTCTACGGCCTGGCTACAGAATGTGAGATTGTGCAGACTCTAGCTACCACCTCCGGCCTGGTTACAGAATGTGAGATTGTGCAGACTCTAGCTACCCTCTACGGCCTGGTTACAGAATGTGAGATTGTGCAGACTCTAGCTTCCCTCTACGGCCTGGCTACAGAATGCGAGATTGTGCAGACTCTAGCTACCACCTCCGACCTGGCTACAGAATGCGAGATTGTGCAGACTCTAGCTACCACCTCCGACCTGGCTACAGAATGCGAGATTGTGCAGACTCTAGCTACCACCTCCGGCCTGGCTACAGAATGCGAGATTGTGCAGACTCTAGCTACCATCTACAGCCTGGCTACAGAATGTGAGATTGTGCAGACTCTAGCTACCCTCTACGGCCTGGTTACAGAATGCGAGATTGTGCAGACTCTAGCTACCCTCTACGGCCTGGCTACAGAATGTGAGATTGTGCAGACTCTAGCTACCACCTCCGGCCTGGTTACAGAATGTGAGATTGTGCAGACTCTAGCTACCCTCTACGGCCTGGTTGCAGAATGTGAGATTGTGCAGACTCTAGCTTCCCTCTACGGCCTGGCTACAGAATGCGAGATTGTGCAGACTCTAGCTACCACCTCCGACCTGGCTACAGAATGCGAGATTGTGCAGACTCTAGCTACCACCTCCGGCCTGGCTACAGAATGTGAGATTGTGCAGACTCTAGCTTCCCTCTACAGCCTGGCTACAGAATGTGAGATTGTGCAGACTCTAGCTACCCTCTACAGCCTGGTTACAGAATGCGAGATTGTGCAGACTCTAGCTTCCCTCTACAGCCTGGCTACAGAATGTGAGATTGTGCAGACTCTAGCTTCCCTCTACAGCCTGGTTACAGAATGCGAGATTGTGCAGACTCTAGCTTCCCTCTACGGCCTGGCTACAGAATGTGAGATTGTGCAGACTCTAGCTTCCATCTACAGCCTGGCTACAGAATGCGAGATTGTGCAGACTCTAGCTACCACCTCCGACCTGGCTACAGAATGCGAGATTGTGCAGACACTATCTACCCCCTCCGGCCTGGCTACAGAATGTGAGATTGTGCAGACTCTAGCTACCACCTCCGACCTGGCTACAGAATGCGAGATTGTGCAGACACTATCTACCCCCTCCGGCCTGGCTACAGAATGTGAGATTGTGCAGACTCTAGCTACCCTCTACGGCCTGGCTACAGAATGCGAGATTGTGCAGACACTATCTACCCCCTCCGGCCTGGCTACAGAATGCGAGATTGTGCAGACTCTAGCTACCACCTCCGGCCTGGCTACAGAATGCGAGATTGTGCAGACTCTAGCTACCACCTCCGGCCTGGCTACAGAATGCGAGATTGTGCAGACTCTAGCTACCACCTCCGGCCTGGCTACAGAATGCGAGATTGTGCAGACTCTAGCTACCACCTCCGGCCTGGCTACAGAATGCGAGATTGTGCAGACTCTAGCTACCCTCTACGGCCTGGCTACAGAATCGTGTCAAGGACAAATATGATGTCATTGTGAAGGGATATTAGAATCCTGTCAGCAGTTTATTCTACAAGTAATTTATATTCCTGTCTTCTGCACAAATTGTCCTGTCACATCCGACGAGCAATGATGACGTCATCCACATACCTTTTCTAGAGGTGACGCGGAACTCTCGGGGTAGGAAGTCAAGGTTGAATTACCTCATAGTGCAGACATCTTCTCATTGATTCCTCCTGTCTTCCGGGGATTTCCCAGCCCGCCAGTCTCCTTGCTCTCCCACAGTTTACTTTCATGTCTTCACTCACTCTTTTATTATTCTGTGCTGGTATTTTTTCAACTAGATCTTTCTGTGTGCTATCCATTATGATTTATGCACGCTGGCAAGGTCACGTGTAAACAGAAGTGGCACAGATATCCACATCAACAGTTTTTTTTGTTGTTGTCAATATGTTGTGTGTGTGTGTGTGTGTGTGTGTGTGTGTGTGTGTGCGCGCGCTTTCGCTCGCCTTGAACCTAAGCCTAGTCCACCTGCTACCACTTCTAGTGTACTGGACTGATATTTGCGTGTGGATTAGCTTTCCCAAGGACACAAACACAAGGAAGGTATTCTATACTTCCCACATACAAGCACATATAGATTATTACTCCACAATCTGGGATGGATGCTCTAAATCAATAAAAAAAAAACGTCTTTATTCACTCCAGACAAGGGCAGTGCGTTTAATTAATAGTGAAAAGCTTACAGACAATTCTAACCTACACGAACGTCTTCAGTTACTGCCACTCCACAAACGCCTACTTTTTAATAAGGCCAAACTAGTTCACAAAATCCTATTTCAAAATGCTCCTAGCTACCTTTGGCCATTGTTCAAATATAACGCAAGACATAGCGAACGACTAAATATACTTCATGTCCCTAAACCTAGGATAGACTGATATAAAACCAGCTAAGCATATTCTGCCAATCAGTTGTGGAACAATCTTTCACAAGAAATTAAAGACACCACCAATCATTATACATACAGTCGCAACCTATTTGAACACTACCTCAGTACAGAATACATGCCCCCCCCCCCCCCTAAAAACAATAATGGAAAATTATCTCAAACGACAACTAGCCGATAAACATTCCCATATGTATGGCACGTTACACCTTCCTTGGATATTTATGATGCCCATGTTAAACATTGCCTCAGTGAATCATGTATTATTGATTATTTTTCGTGCGTGTTAATGCTTATTGGTCTTTTGTTGTCTAAGATTAGCTTCATAAGTGATGTAGGAAGTAGAGAAGAAGGGCAGAATAGCAAACGGGCCTGCGTGCCCAATTCTTAACCATTTGAAAATAAAGTTTGTTCGTTCGTTCGTTCCCTATTACCAGTATCCCTCGCAACCTGGCGAACCCACTCTGACTTCTGAGGTACTTGTAGTTTACGTCCCAAAGCCAACACTTAAGTCCAACAGACTAGTGTAGGAGTAGAACCCACTATCTCGGCATCAGCGCACCGGATGTGTAAGAAGGAGCGCCCTTATCCGTTCTGCCACTCTGTCAGTTTGTATTCTACTTCTGGTGAGATTGTCTCGTCTCATCTCATCTCAGCAGTTTCCTCTTGTAACTTGCAGTGTCGAGGTGAAGTATAAACAGCGGGAGAGTGCCCGATTATGGGCTTCATGTATCGATATTCCCATGGACTCTGCTATTCCCTGCGTCTATCGTTTACGTCGTCGGCCTCTTCCTCTGCTTCCATCTGGTCTGTACATCATTGCTTGTTGTGGTATACTGTTAGGTGGTAACCTACTTGCACGGCCAAACAATTTGACTTGCTGCCTTCTAATAAAATCTAGTGCAGCTATAACCCCCAATTTAGTCCTGATTTCTTCATTTCTGATCTTATCTCTTCTAGATACATTGAGTATTCTTTTCAGGAATCTCATTTCTGTTGTTGTGATTTTTCTTTTCCCTTTTTCTGTCATTGTCCAGGTTTGGTATTGGAACATACAGTTGGTAGGAAGATTGTGTTGTAAAGTGCTTTCTTAGTAGTTATTGATACATGTTTGGTCTTTAGTATTGGTGCCATTTGTCCAATGAGTTGGTTTGTCTTATTGCATCTATTTTCGATCTCGTCTTCTGATCTGCCATTTGATGATATACTTCCTAGGTACTTGAAATTCTTTACTTGTTTCAAGGGATGTTCGTTTAGGTGAATCGTTGTTGCATTTTCTCATTTAGTTATAGTCATTACCTCTGTTTTGCTTGTGCTAATTGTCATGTTATGTTCCCTACACATTTCGTTTAGACTATTCTTGTGGTCTTGTAATTCAGATTCTGATTTTGCTATTAGCGCTACAGTTCGCTAATGGTTAGATTTGCAGATGATTCTTCTTCTGTGTTCTCGTCATGCGGTGTTCTTGCGGTCTCTGTTTGACTGGTTTCTTTACATATGTTGTTTGACATTGGCACCTTTCCGTCTTGACAGACGATAGTTTGGTACATTGTGCTTCAAAAAGGCTTAATAACTACGACCCATGGCGGTGGCGAGTGTGACTGATAAGGCCAATTCGCACTGCAAATGTTTGTCCACAGTGGATGCATGTGAAAACATGGTCATTTCCACCATCAAATAGACATATGTTGTCTATATATGTTGTCTATATATGTTATGAACAAGTAAGAGGACAAGTCCCAACCTTGTCGTACTCCGGATCTTATGGTGAAGAGTTCTGAGTGTCCTCCAGTTGCTCTCACTATGTATTCACTGTTGTTGTATAAGCTTTTACATAGGTCTGTTAGATGTGTACTCACTCCATATTGTTTAAGGATTTCCTACAGCTTGTTTCTATCTACTCTATCAAATGCTCTTTCTTGGTCGACAAAGGCTAAGTAGAGTGTTTCATTGAATTCGATTGATTTTCCTGTAAGTTGTCTAAGAGCAAAAATGACATCTGTACATCCTTTGTTTTTCCTAAATCCAAGTTTTGTTTCGCTTAGCTGGGGTTCTATAATAGTTCGTAATCTTTTCTCAAGAATTTTGCAAAATATTTTCCCAATATGGCTCAACAGTGAAATGCCTCTGTATTGTGTGCAGTCTCTTTTGCTGCCTTTGTTTTTCCAAATTGGGATAATCATGGCGTTTCCCCAGTCCCGTGGTGTCTGTTGTTCTACCCAAACGTGGTTGAATAGTCTATGTAGCCGTGCTTTTCCTACCTCTCTTGCTGCTTTAATTAGTTCATATGGTATTTAATCTTTTCCTGGTGATTTGTTCAATGGGGCTAGTCTGATGGCTTCAATAATTTCTTCTTTCAGTATGTCTGGTTCTAGTTCTTCGGTAGCATCTGTGTCGGTTTCTTGAATTCCTGTCACATCTGCTGGGATGTTGAGAGGTTGTTCGATGTACTGTTTCCATCTTATTAGGATTTGTTGTTGTTCACTTATTGGTTCTCCATTTTCGCTGTTAATTATTTCAGTTGGATCAAAGGGTTCTCCTCTGGTTCTCATTGTGCTGATATTTTTATGGAAATTTCTAGTTGCCTCCTTGTAGTTTTTATTTAGAGTTTCTCCATACTCCTCCCAGTCCTTTTGTTTTTCTCTCTTTACTATTCTATTCACATGTCTTTTCGATATTCCATATTCTATGTAATCGCATTCCTGTTTGCTCTTAGACCACTTTTTATATTTTTCCTTTTTGTCTTTTACAGCTTTCTTTACTTCTGCGTTTCACCAACTTGTTATTTTCTTTATCCGTGTTTTGCGTTTTTTCGTGGTTCCACATGCCATTTGTGCAGTGTTTAAAATGCTTGATTGGACCATCTCCCATTCTTCTTCCAATGTCTTTCTTTCTATAGGTAATTTTACATAGATTTCAGTGAGCTCTTTTTCATAATTATCCCTCACTGCCTCATCTTTGAGATTTTTTAAGTTTACTGATTCGCATGGCATGTATTTTCCTGGTCTTTGCTTCCTTATACTGATGATTCTTATTGTGGCAACGACTTCTCTTTCTGTTATTTTTTGTTAATATAAAATCAGTTTGGCTTTTAGTATCTAGATAGTTCCATTTATACCAGATGTATATTTGTGAGTCTGTGTGTTTATATAATATATTTGTTATATAGAGGTCGTGTTGGCTATATAGCTCTATAAGTCTACTTTCGTTATCATTTCTTTCATTATGTTGGTCTCCAAATGCTCCAAGATGTTTTTCTGTGCCCACTCTGTTGTGTCCTAGTCTTGCATTGAAGTCTCCCATAACTATGATGTTGTCCTGCTTATCTATTTTATTTAGCACGTCATGGAGAATGAAGATCCCCTGCCTGCTTACTAGGCCAGTCGCAGGTTTATGACAAAAATCTGAACATAGGGAGTCCATCCCCTATGGCGAGCCATATCCCCGTTAGTCCATGACCTCGCGGTCATGGTTTCCCAGTCTACATCACGTGGAGGTGGGGTTGACTTGTGTAGTCTGCGGGTCATCAGCAGGCTACTAATTTTCACTTTTCACCCCTCCTGGGAGAGGCTAGCCGATTCTAACCCTGCTGGCTGCAGGGCTAAGTGCGGTCCACACCTTGTAGACCCTGAGATTTCCATTGTTGCATTATTTACTTGTGAGATTATTTACTTGTGAGATTGTCATTGCTGCAGTATTTACTTGCTCCGTTGAGTTTCTAATTGTTTGTTTCATTGTCCTTGTGACTGTGCTCCCCTGCACTTGCTACCACTTCTAGTGTACTGCGCCATGTACTCTCAGTCGGCCATCACGTCCCTGTGAGATCACCCTTGTTTGGGGTGTGGGTGTGATCGAGCACAGCTCCCTGACACGGAGGGCAGAGGTTTGTTGACGAAACTGAAAGGTGTTATTAGCTAAACATATCGGTACTTATGTATGATATTCTGTCAGGTATCAGTCAGATATGACTGACCTAGTGTATGAGTGTAGACGGTACTACCTGCTTTCTATTAGCGCCGAATGCTGTTCACCGCTCACCAAACCCGACTCCCCACATTGTGCCAACGGTTTGCGAAGGAGCGCAACTGGGAGGGTACAATCCTTATCCTAGTTCTAGGAAATGCAACCAAAAGACATCTCATGACGGAGCAGACCAGACCCTAAGCCTCGGTCGGATACTGGTCTAGGATGAAAGCTAGGTACAGCCGGACAGTTAGAACATTGTTTTGCTGATCCGGCAGCTTCTGCAGCTTGCCTTGTTGCAGATGTATTGGTGTTACCTTTCTTCTTGAGCAAACTGGGCAGGACGAGAGAGAGAGAGAGAGAGAGAGAGAGAGAGAGAGAGAGAGAGAGAGAGAGAGAGAGAGAGAGAGAGAGAGAGAGAAATACTGCATGGGCAACAGATGGTCTCTAAATTCAGCCCAGGCTTTGTGCTGCGGAGAGGTATAACTCCATCCCTGGTCCCCGCCATGGGTTGTAGTTATGATAATTTTTGAAGCACAATGTAACAAACTATGGTCTGCCAATGCGACCAGGTGCCAGTTGTATGTGTGATATGTCTGTATGTGTGATATGTCTGTATGTATGATATGTCTGTATGTGTGATATTTCTGTATGTGATATTTCTGTATGTGTGATATTACTGTATGTGTGATATTTCTGTATGTGTGATATGTCTGTATGTGTGATATGTCTGTATGTATGATATGTCTGTATGTATGATATGTCTGTATGTGTGATATGTCTGTATGTGTTATATGTCTGTATGTATGATATGTCTGTATGTGTGATATGTCTGTATATGTTATATGTCTGTATGTGTGATATGTCTGTATGTGTGATATGTCTGTATGAGTTATATGTCTGTATGTATGATATGTCTGTATATGTTATATGTCTGTATGTGTGATATGTCTGTATGTGTTATATGTCTGTATGTGTTATATGTCTGTATGTGTTATATGTCTGTATGTGTGATATGTCTGTATGTGTGATATGTCTGTATGTATGATATGTCTGTATGTGTGATATGTCTGTATGTATGATATGTCTGTATGTGTGATATGTCTGTATGTGTGATATGTCTGTATGTATGATATGTCTGTATGTGTGATATGTCTGTATGTGTGATATGTCTGTATGTGTGATATGTCTGTATGTATGATATGTCTGTATGTGTGATATGTCTGTATGTGTGATATGTCTGTATGCGTGATATGTCTGTATGTGTGATATGTCTGTATGTATGATATGTCTGTATGTGTGATATGTCTGTATGTATGATATGTCTGTATGTGTGAAATGTCTGTGTGTGTGATATGTCTGTATGTGTGATATGTCTGTGTGTGTGATATGTATGTATGTGTGATATGTCTGTATGTGTGATATGTCTGTATGTATGATATGTCTGTATGTATGATATGTCTGTATGTGTGATATGTCTGTATGTGTGATATGTCTGTATGTGTGATATGTCTGTATGTATGATATGTCTGTATGTGTGATATGTCTGTATGTATGATATGTCTGTATGTGTGATATGTCTGTATGTGTGATATGTCTGTATGTATGATATGTCTGTATGTGTGATATGTCTGTATGTATGATATGTCTGTATGTATGATATGTCTGTATGTGTGATATGTCTGTATGTATGATATGTCTGTATGTGTGATATGTCTGTATGTGTGATATGTCTGTATGTATGATATGTCTGTATGTGTGATATGTCTGTATGTGTGATATGTCTGTATGTGTGATATGTCTGTATGTGTGATATGTCTGTATGTATGATATGTCTGTATGTATGATATGTCTGTATGTGTGATATGTCTGTATGTATGATATGTCTGTATGTGTGATATGTCTGTATGTGTGATATGTCTGTATGTATGATATGTCTGTATGTGTGATATGTCTGTATGTATGATATGTCTGTATGTGTGATATGTCTGTATGTGTGATATGTCTGTATGTATGATATGTCTGTATGTGTGATATGTCTGTATGTATGATATGTCTGTATGTATGATATGTCTGTATGTGTGATATGTCTGTATGTATGATATGTCTGTATGTGTGATATGTCTGTATGTGTGATATGTATGTATGTGTGATATGTCTGTATGTGTGATATGTCTGTATGTGTGATATGTCTGTATGTGTGATATGTCTGTATGTGTGATATGTCTGTATGTATGATATGTCTGTATGTGTGATATGTCTGTATGTGTGATATGTCTGTATGTGTGATATGTCTGTATGTGTGATATGTCTGTATGTGTGATATGTATGTGTGTGTGATATGTATGTATGTGTGATATGTCTGTATGTGTGATATGTCTGTATGTATGATATGTCTGTATGTATGATATGTCTGTATGTGTGATATGTCTGTATGTATGATATGTCTGTATGTGTGATATGTCTGTATGTGTGATATGTCTGTATGTGTGATATGTCTGTGTGTGTGATATGTCTGTATTTGGGATATGTCTGTATGTATGATATGTCTGTATGTGTGATATGTCTGTATGTATGATATGTCTGTATGTATGATATGTCTGTATGTATGATATGTCTGCATGTGTGATATGTCTGTATGTGTGATATGTCTGTATGTGTGATATGTCTGTATGTGTGATATGTCTGTATGTATGATATGTCTGTATGTATGATATGTCTGTATGTGTGATATATCTGTATGTATGATATGTCTGTATGTATGATATGTCTGTATGTGTGATATGTCTGTATGTGTGATATGTCTGTATGTGTGATATGTCTGTATGTATGATATGTCTGTATGTGTTATATGTCTGTATGTGTGATACGTCTGTATGTGTGATATGTCTGTATGTATGATATGTCTGTATGTGTTATATGTCTGTATGTATGATATGTCTGTATGAGTGATATGTCTGTATGTGTGATATGTCTGTATGTGTGATATTTCTGTATGTGTGATATTTCTGTATGTGTGATATTTCTGTATGTGTGATATTTCTGTATGTGTGATATGTCTGTATGTGTGATATGTCTGTATGTGTGATATGTCTGTATGTATGATATGTCTGTATGTGTGATATTTCTGTATGAGTGATATTTCTGTATGTATGATATGTCTGTATATGTGATATGTCTGTATGTATGATATGTCTGTATGTATGATATGTCTGTATGTGTGATATTTCTGTATGTATGATATGTCTGTATGTGTGATATGTCTGTATGTGTGATATGTCTGTATGTGTGATATGTCTGTATGTGTGATATGTCTGATATTTCTGTATGTGTGATATGTCTGTATGTGTGATATTTCTGTATGTATGATATGTCTGTATGTGTGATATTTCTGTATGTGTGATATTTCTGTATGTGTGATACGTCTGTATGTGTGATATGTCTGTATGTGTGATATGTCTGTATGTGTGATATGTCTGTATGTGTTATATGTCTGTATGTGTGATATGTCTGTATGTATGATATGTCTGTATGTATGATATGTCTGTATGTATGATATGTCTGTATGTGTGATATTTCTGTATGTGTGATATTTCTGTATGTGTGATACGTCTGTATGTGTGATATTTCTGTATGTGTGATATGTCTGTATGTGTGATATGTCTGTATGTGTGATATTTCTGTATGTGATATGTCTGTATGTGTGATATTTCTGTATATGTGATATGTCTGTATGTGTTTTATGTCTGTATGTATGATATGTCTGTATGTGTGATATGTCTGTATGTATGATATGTCTGTATATGTGATATGTCTGTATGTATGATATGTCTGTATGTGTTATATGTCTGTATGTATTATATGTCTGTATGTGTGATATGTCTGTATGTGTGATATGTCTGTATGTGTGATATGTCTGTATATGTGATATGTCTGTATGTGTGATATGTCTGTATGTGTGATATGTCTGTATATGTGATATGTCTGTATGTGTGATATGTCTGTATGTGTGCTATGTCTGTATGTGTGATATGTCTGTATGTGTTATATGTCTGTATTATGATGTACATATTCTTCTTCTTCTGTGTGTGTAAATGAAGACTGCTGTGGACACGTTGACTCGCCCGTGTGTGCACCTTCCCTGGCCTCCAGCTCTCCAGGTATATTGTGTGTTCATTCGATTCTCGGCAACAGCTTCACAGCCATGACCCCTAGATTATGTAGCACTTACACCGGAAGCTGGACAAAAACACAAACGGAGGCAAGAAGCATTTCCGCCATTGTCTTTCAGTATTTACACTCACACACAATACGGGGAAAGCATCAACACCTGACGTGTAGAATGTGAGGTCTACACACATGTTATCATCACATACACACACGGGCTAACTGTGCGTCCGAATCATCGTTCTGTGTGACTTCCAGTTCTGACTGGATTCAGAGAAAGAATTCTGCAGTCTGCTGCTCCAGGCCGGGTGTTGATTTGGACCTACATTCTGCAGTCTGCTGCTCCAGGCCGGGTGTTGATTTGGACCTACATTCTGCAGTCTGCTGCTCCAGGCCGGGTGTTGATTACGACCTACATTCGGCACAGACTGTCTGGACATTTTCTGCGTAGATTGGCAGAACACTATAGTGTATTTTTTTTGTTTGTTGCCTCAATATAAAATTCAATATCTCAGTAACCAACTGAGGGGAAATGATGAGATTTAGTATATAACCTTATCATTATGTCCACCCAACAAAAAAAAAATTTTGTTCTGGAGATTTTACAGCAGATTTCAAAGTTTGTTTATATGCGGTATATAAATTACGACTTAGAGATTACGTCCATCATTTTAACAGTATTACAGCTTCACCAAGACACGTCCCCGAATTTTTTAACATTTTCACGTGATTTGCGTTTTCAAACAAACAGCGCGAAGATTCAGAGGTGTCTCCAAATGGGGGTTCTTTCATGAAACGTGATTATATAAATAAACTAGCTGACAAGGCCCGGCTTCTGGCGGGGATCTATCTATCTATCTATCTATCTGTCTATCTATCTATCTATCTATCTATCTATCTATCTATCTATCTATCTAGCTAGCTAGCTAGCTACCTATCTATCTCCTGCCTGTCTGCCGGCCGACCGGCCGACCTACCGACCGTACCCACCGACCCACCCACCTACCTTTCTGCCTACCTACCTACCTACCTTTCTGCCTACCTACCTACCTACCTTTCTGTCTGTCCGCGCTATTAAATATATTGATAAAAGTTACTGGAAAAAATGTGAGGACCATGTGTTGAAAGAAGAAGAGGACTATTGGAGAAAGGATGGATTGAATTTTATGCAACCGAGAGCAATCATCAACCTACTGGAATCGTCCGACACAGATTAAGGCCTGAGCAGATCGCAGACCTTAATCTACGTACACACTTACTGGGATATTTTGCTCCAACTATTCAGACGAATTGCAGGCCCCAACATTACAGCATCAGCATCAGCTGAAGAAACAAGAAGGGAATGAAAAATAAGGTAAGAAATATAGTCCTACTTTCCTGTTAATTTACAAATTATTTACCCCGTGCCTCTGTAAATTCTCTGTCTTTACTTATAGTACACATTGCACTCCTCACGGGATTCTCCGTGGTGAAGTGGTCAAGCCGTCTGACTCGGGCTCCGAAGGTTGTATGTTCGATTCCGGGCCGCGTCCTTCATTTCAAGAGTGCATTTTTTTTTCGGAGACTCCCGAGGGTCGTCGATGGAGCCACGGAGTTCGTGCTTTGTGCGACGCTTTCCGCGCTGCGGAAAGAAACTGAGCCATATGGGATAAAAACCCGGTGCAATGCAGCCGACCCTGTCCATTGTAAGCTACTTCTTTCATTGCACCCACTCCCATACGAATCCGGATACGCCTTTGTGTGTCATCTGAATTTGCAGGTCCCCATTACCGTAAACATAACTTTTTTTAGCGAGAAATCACTAGGAATGTCGCCGCTTTCAATGATTTAAGTTGTTTTTGGACCTATCAAAGACATATTCCTTGGGGGGGGGGGGGGGGTAAATATAAGACGGCTGGAAAAATTTCATAACGATGCAACAGACAGTTTTCAAAATAATTGATCGTGAATGAAGGCATTCAAATCGGAACATACTATAGTTGTGAATCCGCTGTCTAGACATTTGCTGCGTAGATTGGCCGGACACTATTTGTGAATCCGCTGTCTAGACATTTGCTGCGTAGATTGGCCGGACACTATTTGTGAATCCGCTGTCTAGACATTTGCTGCGTAGATTGGCCGGACACTATAGTTGTGAATCCGCTGTCTAGACATTTGCTGCGTAGATTGGCCGGACACTATAGTTGTGAATCCGCTGTCTAGACATTTGCTGCGTAGATTGGCCGGACACTATAGTTGTGAATCCGCTGTCTAGACATTTGCTGCGTAGATTGGCCGGACACTATAGTTGTGAATCCGCTGTCTAGACATTTGCTGCGTAGATTGGCCGGACACTATAGTTGTGAATCCGCTGTCTAGACATTTGCTGCGTAGATTGGCCGGACACTATTTGTGAATCCGCTGTCTAGACATTTGCTGCGTAGATTGGCCGGACACTATAGTTGTGAATCCGCTGTCTAGACATTTGCTGCGTAGATTGGCCGGACACTATAGTTGTGAATCCGCTGTCTAGACATTTGCTGCGTAGATTGGCCGGACACTATAGTTGTGAATCCGCTGTCTAGACATTTGCTGCGTAGATTGGCCGGACACTATTTGTGAATCCGCTGTCTAGACATTTGCTGCGTAGATTGGCCGGACACTATTTGTGAATCCGCTGTCTAGACATTTGCTGCGTAGATTGGCCGGACACTATAGTTGTGAATCCGCTGTCTAGACATTTGCTGCGTAGATTGGCCGGACACTATTTGTGAATCCGCTGTCTAGACATTTGCTGCGTAGATTGGCCGGACACTATAGTTGTGAATCCGCTGTCTAGACATTTGCTGCGTAGATTGGCCGGACACTATAGTTGTGAATCCGCTGTCTAGACATTTGCTGCGTAGATTGGCCGGACACTATAGTTGTGAATCCGCTGTCTAGACATTTGCTGCGTAGATTGGCCGGACACTATAGTTGTGAATCCGCTGTCTAGACATGGCAGAGATGTAGCCAGGCTTGTGACGGTTCTTGCCCACTTCAATTTACAAAGTGATGCAGTGACTGTCTTAATGGCCTGGCCTTGGAAGTGGGCCAGCCATGGGCTGCATTCTGATGGTAACCGTCTGATGGCTACAGTCTGATGGCTACAGTCTGATGGCTACAGTCTGATGGCTACAGTCAGGACTACAGTCACTGTTACAGGCAGGATATAAGTACATACCCCAAGGCTCACCTGATGTCAGACACACAGAAAAGCAAAGCCACAGCGGAAGTGGAAAGCAGATATTTAATAACAGACGCCCGAGCCAGACACTGGCAGGTACACAGCCCCCCCCCTCCCCGTGTGCTGACGTCACACGCTTGCAACTGTTGGAGCAGACTCGAACACAAACCATATATCTGGAGACAGAATTGTGGGGACAAAGGCTTTGACACAACATACTTCATACAGTCAGAACATACTAGACGAGACTGTCCTGAGCGGGGGGATGGTGGGGAGATCAACGGAAATCCACAACAGACATACATTGGGGATACCAACGGGAGAGGGGGATGTGGGGGTGGGATCACGTTTTGCAACATGATGCCCTAGAGCAGGGGTGGCCAACCTTTTTCAGCAGGCGGGCCAAATTTCAGAAATAATATTTTCTGCCGGGCCACACACCTAATTTTTTTTTTGTTTTAATTAAAGTAAACACGCAAGCGTGCTACAGCTTCGACCACATCGTCGCTTCCCACTCCGCGGGCCGCAACATGACTCCCGGCGGGCCGCATGCTGCCCGCGGGCCTCGTGTTGGCCACCCCTGCTTTAACCCTTCATGTTCCAGCATGCTGTGTTTCAGGACATACACATAATAGACTATTACAACCATGGCACAGCCGAACACGACCAGTTATAGCACCAACTGGGATAGTGTGGCATAATGTAACAAATGGGAAAGTGTGGGGCAATGTGACAACTTGGACAGTGTAACAAATGAGATAGTGTGGTACAATACAACAACTGGATTTTGGGATACACACAGACAACACACACACCCACACACACACATCACAACACACATACACAGTATAACCATGAACACAGGTAAGATGCAATATTGATGTGTCAACAGTTTAGAAGCCACGCTTACGGACACAGACCTGACCGTGAGGCCTGTAAAACACCGGGGGCGTGAGTTATGATGAGAACAAGAGGAGGAAAGTTAGCTAGTACAGTATACGACTATTAGAACCAGGTGATAATCTGTGTTGTAGTGGCCCGACCAGCAAGTTCCATCTCGAGATTGTATGGCGGGACTTGTGGTAGGGCCATAACTCTTTGTGACTGGGCACGCAGGCCCGTCTGGCATCTCTTCTGATCTTTTTCAAACAACAAGATAGATATGTATGCGAATTGAACTCTCAACAAACAACAAACAACAGATTACACACAACAAACACCAAACAACACACAACAAACTAAGTATGCATGCGAGTTGACCTCCCCACACACAACAAGCTGAGTATACATGCCAGTCCCTCAACTCTACACCCAAATGAGATCTTATGACTGCCCCGAGATAATTGTACCGATTCACTTGTTTAAGAATATTCCCATTTATCCTGTTATTACATTGTGGTATCTCTTTCTTCTCAGAGACGACCATAATTTGTGTCTTCTTACAATTTAATTCTAACGCTAATTGTTCACTGTGTGCAATAACTGCAAATACCTAATGTTGCAGATCCTGTTCAATGTCTGCAATCATTGATGTATCATCCGCATATCTAGTGTTATTGATGTTATGTCCCCCAGTGGCGATTTCTCTCATATTTTCTAAATTTCTAAACATAGTTTCACTGTATTGGAAAAAAATATCTGGTGACAATACACATCCCTGTTGTATCCCAGTCTTACTAGGCTGATATTGACCTACTTCATTATCAATCTTTATGCCAGCTTATTGTTTCCAATATATGTTTTTTTTTTCACAAGTCTAAGGTCTTCCCCATCAATCTGTAGATTTTTAAACATCTTCATCATGTTGACATGTCTCACTTTGTCGAAAACCTGTGTGTAGTCAATGAAGCAAAGATGTAGTTCAATAATGAATATTCTCTGTGGTGCACGGGAATTTCCTTATGAGAAGCACGTCACATAGTGGAACTGAAGTGTTACCCAATTTGACGCGCATTACTGTAAAACAAGTTTGTTAGCGTGAATTCAATACATTTTCGCCAAACGTTTTCATAACGATGCAATAAATTCATTCATTCATTCAGTAGCATGTCCTTTGCAGAACCTCGCTCCCACAACAACCCTCCGGAAAACTTCTCGATCACAAGCAAGATGTCCCGCGTCCGATACACCCACCTTGAGATCATCCGCCACATCCTGCATCCATCTTCTCTTTGGCCTTCCTCTTCCTCTCTTCCCAGGCATATACCCTTCCATTATTGTTCTCTCCAAACTGTCGTGACGTTTCAAGTGACCAAAATACTTCAATTTTCTTTGTTTTATCGTCTTTAATAGCCATCCCTCCTCAATATTCAACTCTTGAAGTATGGATGCATTTGTTCTTTTCTTTACCCAAGATATTCTTAGAACTCGTCTATAACATTTATATTCAAAGGCATGTATGCGCTGTTCAGCTTGTTTAGTAAGTGTCCATGTCTCACAGGCGTATGTTGCAATGGGAAAGATGCATGCTCTTAAAAATCTAATTTTTGTAGTTCTGTCTGTCCCACTCCATAATTTATTCATCTGTTTTAGTCTTTGAAGA
This sequence comes from Cepaea hortensis, assembly GCA_963921405.1. Lineage (NCBI taxonomy): Eukaryota > Metazoa > Mollusca > Gastropoda > Stylommatophora > Helicidae > Cepaea > Cepaea hortensis. The sequence continues at coordinate 2,795,510 of OY992881.1, forward strand.
GCAATGGATAGTCGCCGTTTAAATTCTTTCATTGTGTCACCATTATTGGTAATCAATGACCCAAGATACTCAACATTTTCCACCACCTCCAATTTTCTCCCATTAATGTATATTTCTTTCTCCATAGTAGTTTTATCTGTATGCATTATCTTAGTTTTTGCTATGTTAAGATATAAGTTGTGATTTTCACTATTCAATTGTGTTGAGGCTATTAGGTTTACTATGCCATTCTGTGTTGTGGATAGTAATACTGTATCATCAGCATATCGAATCTCTGGTATGTCATGACCGCCGATATTTAGGGCATCATATGGCTCCCTGTTTATATCATCTCTTACATTTCTCATTATATTTTCGGCGTACAGGTTAAACAAATAGGGTGACAGCGCGCAGCCCTGACGGACTCCTTGCTTGATGTCAAACCAATCTGATGTCTCGCCATCTATTCTAACTGCTGCTTGTTGGTCTAGATATAGCATTTTTATGAGATGTACTACATGTGATGGAAAGCCCATATTCCTCATGATATCCCAAAGTTTCTGATGCTGTACACAGTCAAAGGCCTTTGAATAATCCACAAAACATGAGAATAGGTTTACATTAAATTCTCTGCACTTCTCTATTATTAAACGCATGTTGAATATGTGATCTCTTGTTCCTCTTCCTTGTCTAAATCCAGCTTGAACTACGTTAATCTCTTCTTCCATTTTCTTACGAAGTCTTCGCATTATGACTTTTAGTAGAATTTTACTTGCATGACTGATCAGGGCAACATTTCTATAGTTGGTGCATAATTTCAGGTTGCCCTTTTTTTGGTATTGGAATGAAGATAGTTCTCTTCCAATCTTTTGGCCATATACCATATTTCCAAATCTTTGTACATAATGCATGATATATGTGTATGCTTTCTTCTCCTCCTGCTTTAATTAGTTCAGCTGGTATCTCATCACATCCAGGTGATTTACCATTCTTCAGGTTCCTTATAGCCCAAGCAATTTCATCTAATGAGGGTTCAGGTTCTGTCTCTGCTGTCATTGGCTCATGTATCTCATTCATATCCTCACTGTCACTCATATCATACATTCCACTGCAGTACTCCTGCCATCTTTCTAGAATTTGTCTAGATTCTGTTAAGGTATTTCCCATCTTGTCACAGATAACATTCAATTGAGGTTGAACATTTCTTGTCAATAACTTCATTTCTTTGAACATTTCATAATCTCTTCCAGCCTTATGATATTGCTCTATTCTGGTACAGCAATCTTGTATATATTGATTTTTGTCCTTTCTTGTGTTCTTTCTTATTTCTCGAGTTAAAGATTTATACTTCATCCTGCTATCGGATTCATCTCCTTTCTGTTTCAGCTCCCTTCGTTGTTTTATTAATTCTAACGTGTCTGATGTAATCCATGGCTTAAGTTGCTTTTTCTTGGTCGGAATGAAATCTTTGGCTGCAGTTATCAAGATATCTCTAGCTTGTACTGCCAGTTCATCAGGTGTCATTTCTTCTTGTACAGACATCAAGACCCCAAAGCGATTCCTAACTTCTATGTTGTATGCGTCTGGTATTTTTGTGAGATCAAAACGAAGTGGCCTTGGTCCTCAGATAAGCTTTTTGAGTTTTAATTTCAGATCTGCTTCTAATAACTGATGATCTGTATCACAGTCTGCACTTCGTAGGGTTTTTGCAGATGTTATGCTTGATCTCCATCTTCTATGTATTAAAATATAATCTATCTGATTTTTGGTAATACTGTCTGGAGACTTCCATGTGAAGAGTCTTCTTGGATGTTGTTTAAAAAGTGTGTTGGCTATCGTTAACTCATTTTCTGTGCAAAATTCAATTAATTTGTCACCTGCATCATTTCTATTTCCTAATCCAAATTTTCCTAAAACGTGTCTCTCATTTTCAGCTCTTCCTGCACCTACTTTTGCATTAAAATCTCCCATTATTATTGCTATATCATTATGACCAATCTTATTTAATGTGTCTTGTAGTGTGTTGTAAAAATCTTCAATTTCGTCCTCCTCTGTTGAAGTAGGTGCATATATCTGTATGAGAGTTGTGTTTTTTGGACGGCCTTTAAGTCTAATAGTGAGGATTCTATCACTAACTGGATTATATCCCATTAAAGCTTTTGCAGTTGTCTTATCTAAACAAAATGCCACTCCACTCTGGCCTCCGACATCTCTACCAGAATAAATGAAAATATTTCCATTTTCAGTTGTAAAATGTCCCTTGCGCTCCAGCGATGTTCACTAATTCCTAAAATTTGAATGTTTAACCTCTCAATCTCATCACACACTACTTTAAGCGTTCCCTCATACAAACTTCTCACATTCCACGTTGCCATTCTCACTCTGTTTCTTAGTCTGACACAGGGGATTTCCTTGGTAACACAGTCAGGATTAACTCCGTCATCACGATTACTAGTACTGGTCCCTGCGTCACACTCTTCCCCAGTGTTATCTGATCTGCCTGGCCTGGGGGTCTCGCCACCAGATCTCTTTCTTATTATGTTTTCTTTCATGGTTGCTATGGTTTCTTGGCAAGTTTTGCAGAAGGTAGTTTGCCGTTGCTTTCCTTCTGGGCAGTGACTGTACTAGTCGGTGGCCATAGCCATTGTCTCTACTGATGAGATCATCTGCCTATCGCCGCAGAGTGCAAGACCATAACCAACAACAATCTGTCGGCTGCTCTCACATTCCATCCACCACCTGCTTCCATGGCTTCACGTAACCCTGATCGGGGGGCTAAACTGGTACTCCACCTTGCCCAAGGGTGTCCCGTAGACTAACGGAGGAAAGGAGGCGTCTTACATCTCCTTTGATAGGGGATAGCCCTACCCCGCTAACCAGATGCAATAAATACTTTTCCAAAAAAAATTGAATGTGAATGAGGGCAAACATTTGTGAACACACTACAGCGTTGAGATTATATGATGTCAGATTATGACATCATCAGATTGGTGTAGAGATTATGTCATGAGAGATTATGGGTTTAATAGACTGGTGTTGAGATTATGTCAAGTCAGATTATGGAGATAATAGACTGGTGTAGAGATTATGTAACGTCATATTATGACGTCATCAGACAGAAGAAATACAAATTGACATGTGAAATATGTCAACTACATTAAAAGACAAAACACTCTGTGTAGAGATTACTGGACACGTCACGTTACTATTGATCAGGCTTTGTTGATGGTTCTGTAGTTATGTTTGAGAAAACCGAGGTTCTGGTTTCTCCGTGTCATGCACAGTCAGTATATAGCATGTGGTACACGATTCACACACGTCTGGCGTAGCCAGGTCTGTCCGAGGATACCGTTGAAGACAAGATTAGTGTGTGCTGTGTCCGAGGATACTGTTGAAGACAAGGTTAGTGTGTGCTGTGTCCGAGGATACCGTTGAAGATAAGATTAGTGTGTGCAGTGTCAGAGGATACTGTTGAAGACAAGATTAGTGTGTGCGGTTTCAGAGGATACTGTTGAAGACAAGGTTAGTGTGTGCTGTGTCCGAGGATACCGTTGAAGACAAGGTTAGTGTGTGCGGTGTCAGAGGATAATGTTGAAGACAAGGTTAGTGTGTGCGGTGTCAGAGGATACTGTTGAAGACAAGGTTAGTGTGTGCTGTGTCAGAGGATACCGTTGAAGACAAGGTTAGTGTGTGCGGTGTCAGAGGATACCGTTGAAGACAAGGTTAGTGTGTGCGGTGTCAGAGGATACTATTGAAGACAAGGTTAGTGTGTGCTGTGTCAGAGGATACCGTTGAAGACAAGGTTAGTGTGTGCGGTGTCAGAGGATACCGTTGAAGACAAGGTTAGTGTGTGCTGTGTCAGAGGATACTATTGAAGACAAGGTTAGTGTGTGCTGTGTCAGAGGATACCGTTGAAGACAAGGTTAGTGTGTGCTGTGTCAGAGGATACCGTTGAAGACAAGGTTAGTGTGTGCGGTGTCAGAGGATACTGTTGAAGACAAGAATAATATGTGCAGTGTCAGAGGATACCGTTGAAGACAAGATTAGTGTGTGCGGTGTCAGAGGATACTGTTGAAGACAAGATTAGTGTGTGCGGTTTCAGAGGATACCGTTGAAGACAAGGTTAGTGTGTGCTGTGTCCGAGGATACCGTTGAAGACAAGGTTAGTGTGTGCGGTGTCAGAGGATACTGCTGAAGACAAGGTTAGTGTGTGCGGTGTCAGAGGATACTGTTGAAGACAAGGTTAGTGTGTGCGGTGTCAGAGGATACCGTTGAAGACAAGGTTAGTGTGTGCGGTGTCAGAGGATACTGTTGAAGACAAGGTTAGTGTGTGCGGTGTCAGAGGATACTGTTGAAGACAAGAATAATATGTGCAGTGTCAGAGGATACTGTTGAAGACAAGATTAGTGTGTGCTGTGTCAGAGGATACTGTTGAAGACAAGGTTAGTGTGTGCGGTGTCAGAGGATACTGTTGAAGACAAAATTAGTGTGTGCTGTGTCAGAGGATACCGTTGAAGACAAGATTAGTGTGTGCGGTGTCAGAGGATACTGTTGAAGACAAGAATAATATGTGCAGTGTCCGAGGATACCGTTGAAGACAAGGTTAGTGTGTGCGGTGTCAGAGGATACCGTTGAAGACAAGATTAGTGTGTGCGGTGTCAGAGGATACTGTTGAAGACAAGATTAGTGTGTGCGGTGTCAGAGGATACTGTTGAAGACAAGAATAATATGTGCAGTGTCCGAGGATACCGTTGAAGACAAGATTAGTGTGTGCGGTGTCAGAGGTTACTGTTGAAGACAAGAATAATATGTGCAGTGTCCGAGGATACCGTTGAAGACAAGATTAGTGTGTGCGGTGTCAGAGGATACTGTTGAAGACAAGGTTAGTGTGTGCGGTGTCAGAGGATACTGTTGAAGACAAGGTTAGTGTGTGCGGTGTCAGAGGATACCAATGAAGACAAGATTAGTGTGTGCGGTGTCAGAGGATACCGTTGAAGACAAGGTTAGTGTGTGCGGTGTCAGAGGATACTGTTGAAGACAAGGTTAGTGTGTGCGGTGTCAGAGGATACTGTTGAAGACAAGAATAATATGTGCAGTGTCAGAGGATACTGTTGAAGACAAGGTTAGTGTGTGCGGTGTCAGAGGATACTGTTGAAGATAAGGTTAGTGTGTGCGGTGTCAGAGGATACTGTTGAAGACAAGGTTAGTGTGTGCGGTGTCAGAGGATACTGTTGAAGACAAGAATAATATGTGCAGTGTCAGAGGATACTGTTGAAGACAAGGTTAGTGTGTGCGGTGTCAAAGGATACCGTTGAAGACAAGGTTAGTGTGTGCGGTGTCAGAGGATACTGTTGAAGACAAGGTTAGTGTGTGCGGTGTCAGAGGATACTGTTGAAGACAAGATTAGTGTGTGCGGTGTCAGAGGATACCGTTGAAGACAAGATTAGTGTGTGCGGTGTCAGAGGATACTGTTGAAGACAAGGTTAGTGTGTGCGGTGTCAGAGGATACCGTTGAAGACAAGATTAGTGTGTGCGGTGTCAGAGGATACCGTTGAAGACAAGGTTAGTGTGTGCGGTGTCAGAGGATACCGTTGAAGACAAGATTAGTGTGTGCGGTGTCAGAGGATACCGTTGAAGACAAGATTAGTGTGTGCGGTGTCAGAGGATACCGTTGAAGACAAGGTTAGTGTGTGCGGTGTCAGAGGATACTGTTGAAGACAAGAATAATATGTGCAGTGTTTGAGGATACCGTTGAAGACAAGATTAGTGTGTGCGGTGTCAGAGGATACTGTTGAAGACAAGATTAGTGTGTGCGGTGTCAGAGGATACTGTTGAAGACAAGATTAGTGTGTGCGGTGTCAGAGGATACCGTTGAAGACAAGATTAGTGTGTGCGGTGTCAGAGGATACCGTTGAAGACAAGATTAGTGTGTGCGGTGTCAGAGGATACTGTTGAAGACAAGAATAATATGTGCAGTGTCCGAGGATACCGTTGAAGACAAGATTAGTGTGTGCGGTGTCAGAGGATACTGTTGAAGACAAGATTAGTGTGTGCGGTTTCAGAGGATACCGTTGAAGACAAGGTTAGTGTGTGCGGTGTCAGAGGATACTGTTGAAGACAAGATTAGTGTGTGCGGTGTCAGAGGATACTGTTGAAGACAAGAATAATATGTGCAGTGTCCGAGGATACTGTTGAAGACAAGATTAGTGTGTGCGGTGTCAGAGGATACTGTTGAAGACAAGAATAATATGTGCAGTGTCCGAGGATACCGTTGAAGACAAGATTAGTGTGTGCGGTGTCAGAGGATACTGTTGAAGACAAGAATAATATGTGCAGTGTCCGAGGATACCGTTGAAGACAAGATTAGTGTGTGCAGTGTCCGAGGATACCGTTGAAGACAAGGTTAGTGTGTGCGGTGTCAGAGGATACTGTTGAAGACAAGGTTAGTGTGTGCGGTGTCAGAGGATACTGTTGAAGACAAGGTTAGTGTTTGCGGTGTCAGAGGATACTGTTGAAGACAAGATTAGTGTGTGCGGTGTCAGAGGATACTGTTGAAGACAAGATTAGTGTGTGCGGTGTCAGAGGATACTGTTGAAGACAAGATTAGTGTGTGCGGTGTCAGAGGATACTGTTGAAGACAAGATTAGTGTGTGCGGTGTCAGAGGATACTGTTGAAGACAAGAATAATATGTGCAGTGTCAGAGGATACTGTTGAAGACAAGGTTAGTGTGTGCGGTGTCAGAGGATACTGTTGAAGACAAGATTAGTGTGTGCGGTGTCAGAGGATACCGTTGAAGACAAAATTAGTGTGTGCGGTGTCAGAGGATACTGTTGAAGACAAGATTAGTGTGTGCAGTGTCAGAGGATACCGTTGAAGACAAGATTAGTGTGTGCGGTGTCAGAGGATACCGTTGAAGACAAGATTAGTGTGTGCGGTGTCAGAGGATACTGTTGAAGACAAGAATAATATGTGCAGTGTCCGAGGATACCGTTGAAGACAAGATTAGTGTGTGCGGTGTCAGAGGATACTGTTGAAGACAAGATTAGTGTGTGCGGTGTCACAGGATACTGTTGAAGACAAGATTAGTGTGTGCGGTGTCAGAGGATACTGTTGAAGACAAGATTAGTGTGTGCGGTGTCAGAGGATACTGTTGAAGACAAGAATAATATGTGCAGTGTCCGAGGATATTGTTGAAGACAAGGTTAGTGTGTGCGGTGTCAGAGGATACTGTTGAAGACAAGGTTAGTGTGTGCGGTGTCAGAGGATACTGTTGAAGACAAGGTTAGTGTGTGCGGTGTCAGAGGATACTGTTGAAGACAAGGTTAGTGTGTGCGGTGTCAGAGGATACTGTTGAAGACAAGATTAGTGTGTGCGGTGTCAGAGGATACTGTTGAAGACAAGATTAGTGTGTGCGGTGTCAGAGGATACTGTTGAAGACAAGATTAGTGTGTGCGGTGTCAGAGGATACTGTTGAAGACAAGGTTAGTGTGTGCGGTGTCAGAGGATACTGTTGAAGACAAGATTAGTGTGTGCGGTGTCAGAAGATACTGTTGAAGACAAGAATAATATGTGCAGTGTCAGAGGATACTGTTGAAGACAAGAATAATATGTGCAGTGTCCGAGGATACCGTTGAAGACAAGATTAGTGTGTGCGGTGTCAGAGGATACTGTTGAAGACAAGATTAGTGTGTGCGGTGTCAGAGGATACTGTTGAAGACAAGGTTAGTGTGTGCGGTGTCAGAGGATACCGTTGAAGACAAGATTAGTGTGTGCAGTGTCAGAGGATACCGTTGAAGACAAGAATAATATGTGCAGTGTCCGAGGATACCGTTGAAGACAAGATTAGTGTGTGCGGTGTCAGAGGATACTGTTGAAGACAAGATTAGTGTGTGCGGTGTCAGAGGATACTGTTGAAGACAAGAATAATATGTGCAGTGTCCGAGGATACCGTTGAAGACAAGATTAGTGTGTGCGGTGTCAGAGGATACCGTTGAAGACAAGATTAGTGTGTGCGGTGTCAGAGGATACCGTTGAAGACAAGATTAGTGTGTGCGGTGTCAGAGGATACTGTTGAAGACAAGAATAATATGTGCAGTGTCAGAGGATACTGTTGAAGACAAGGTTAGTGTGTGCGGTGTCAGAGGATACTGTTGAAGACAAGATTAGTGTGTGCGGTGTCAGAGGATACTGTTGAAGACAAGATTAGTGTGTGCGGTGTCAGAGGATACTGTTGAAGACAAGGTTAGTGTGTGCGGTGTCAGAGGATACTGTTGAAGACAAGATTAGTGTGTGCGGTGTCAGAGGATACTGTTGAAGACAAGAATAATATGTGCAGTGTCAGAGGATACTGTTGAAGACAAGGTTAGTGTGTGCGGTGTCAGAGGATACTGTTGAAGACAAGATTAGTGTGTGCGGTGTCAGAGGATACCGTTGAAGACAAGATTAGTGTGTGCGGTGTCAGAGGATACTGTTGAAGACAAGATTAGTGTGTGCAGTGTCAGAGGATACCGTTGAAGACAAGATTAGTGTGTGCGGTGTCAGAGGATACCGTTGAAGACAAGATTAGTGTGTGCGGTGTCAGAGGATACTGTTGAAGACAAGAATAATATGTGCAGTGTCCGAGGATACCGTTGAAGACAAGATTAGTGTGTGCGGTGTCAGAGGATACTGTTGAAGACAAGATTAGTGTGTGCGGTGTCAGAGGATACTGTTGAAGACAAGATTAGTGTGTGCGGTGTCAGAGGATACTGTTGAAGACAAGATTAGTGTTTGCGGTGTCAGAGGATACTGTTGAAGACAAGAATAATATGTGCAGTGTCCGAGGATACTGTTGAAGACAAGGTTAGTGTGTGCGGTGTCAGAGGATACTGTTGAAGACAAGGTTAGTGTGTGCGGTGTCAGAGGATAATGTTGAAGACAAGGTTAGTGTGTGCGGTGTCAGAGGATACTGTTGAAGACAAGAATAATATGTGCAGTGTCCGAGGATACCGTTGAAGACAAGATTAGTGTGTGCGGTGTCAGAGGATACTGTTGAAGACAAGATTAGTGTGTGCGGTGTCAGAGGATACTGTTGAAGACAAGATTAGTGTGTGCGGTGTCAGAGGATACTGTTGAAGACAAGATTAGTGTGTGCGGTGTCAGAGGATACTGTTGAAGACAAGATTAGTGTGTGCGGTGTCAGAGGATACTGTTGAAGACAAGGTTAGTGTGTGCGGTGTCAGAGGATACTGTTGAAGACAAGATTAGTGTGTGCGGTGTCAGAGGATACTGTTGAAGACAAGAATAATATGTGCAGTGTCAGAGGATACTGTTGAAGACAAGAATAATATGTGCAGTGTCCGAGGATACCGTTGAAGACAAGATTAGTGTGTGCGGTGTCAGAGGATACTGTTGAAGACAAGATTAGTGTGTGCGGTGTCAGAGGATACTGTTGAAGACAAGGTTAGTGTGTGCGGTGTCAGAGGATACTGTTGAAGACAAGAATAATATGTGCAGTGTCAGAGGATACTGTTGAAGACAAGATTAGTGTGTGCGGTGTCAGAGGATACTGTTGAAGACAAGGTTAGTGTGTGCGGTGTCAGAGGATACTGTTGAAGACAAGAATAATATATGTGCAGTGTCCGAGGATACCGTTGAAGACAAGATTAGTGTGTGCGGTGTCAGAGGATACTGTTGAAGACAAGATTAGTGTGTGCGGTGTCAGAGGATACTGTTGAAGACAAGATTAGTGTGTGCGGTGTCAGAGGATACTGTTGAAGACAAGATTAGTGTGTGCGGTGTCAGAGGATACTGTTGAAGACAAGATTAGTGTGTGCGGTGTCAGAGGATACTGTTGAAGACAAGATTAGTGTGTGCGGTGTCAGAGGATACTGTTGAAGACAAGAATAATATGTGCAGTGTCAGAGGATACTGTTGAAGACAAGGTTAGTGTGTGCGGTGTCAGAGGATACTGTTGAAGACAAGATTAGTGTGTGCGGTGTCAGAGGATACCGTTGAAGACAAGATTAGTGTGTGCGGTGTCAGAGGATACTGTTGAAGACAAGATTAGTGTGTGCAGTGTCAGAGGATACCGTTGAAGACAAGATTAGTGTGTGCGGTGTCAGAGGATACCGTTGAAGACAAGATTAGTGTGTGCGGTGTCAGAGGATACTGTTGAAGACAAGAATAATATGTGCAGTGTCCGAGGATACCGTTGAAGACAAGATTAGTGTGTGCGGTGTCAGAGGATACTGTTGAAGACAAGATTAGTGTGTGCGGTGTCACAGGATACTGTTGAAGACAAGATTAGTGTGTGCGGTGTCAGAGGATACTGTTGAAGACAAGATTAGTGTGTGCGGTGTCAGAGGATACTGTTGAAGACAAGAATAATATGTGCAGTGTCCGAGGATACTGTTGAAGACAAGGTTAGTGTGTGCGGTGTCAGAGGATACTGTTGAAGACAAGGTTAGTGTGTGCGGTGTCAGAGGATACTGTTGAAGACAAGGTTAGTGTGTGCGGTGTCAGAGGATACTGTTGAAGACAAGGTTAGTGTGTGCGGTGTCAGAGGATACTGTTGAAGACAAGATTAGTGTGTGCGGTGTCAGAGGATACTGTTGAAGACAAGATTAGTGTGTGCGGTGTCAGAGGATACTGTTGAAGACAAGATTAGTGTGTGCGGTGTCAGAGGATACTGTTGAAGACAAGATTAGTGTGTGCGGTTTCAGAGGATACCGTTGAAGACAAGGTTAGTGTGTGCTGTGTCCGAGGATACCGTTGAAGACAAGGTTAGTGTGTGCGGTGTCAGAGGATACTGCTGAAGACAAGGTTAGTGTGTGCGGTGTCAGAGGATACTGTTGAAGACAAGGTTAGTGTGTGCGGTGTCAGAGGATACCGTTGAAGACAAGGTTAGTGTGTGCGGTGTCAGAGGATACTGTTGAAGACAAGGTTAGTGTGTGCGGTGTCAGAGGATACTGTTGAAGACAAGAATAATATGTGCAGTGTCAGAGGATACTGTTGAAGACAAGATTAGTGTGTGCTGTGTCAGAGGATACTGTTGAAGACAAGGTTAGTGTGTGCGGTGTCAGAGGATACTGTTGAAGACAAGATTAGTGTGTGCTGTGTCAGAGGATACCGTTGAAGACAAGATTAGTGTGTGCGGTGTCAGAGGATACTGTTGAAGACAAGAATAATATGTGCAGTGTCAGAGGATACTGTTGAAGACAAGGTTAGTGTGTGCGGTGTCAGAGGATACCAATGAAGACAAGATTAGTGTGTGCGGTGTCAGAGGATACCGTTGAAGACAAGGTTAGTGTGTGCGGTGTCAGAGGATACTGTTGAAGACAAGGTTAGTGTGTGCGGTGTCAGAGGATACTGTTGAAGACAAGAATAATATGTGCAGTGTCAGAGGATACTGTTGAAGACAAGGTTAGTGTGTGCGGTGTCAGAGGATACTGTTGAAGACAAGGTTAGTGTGTGCGGTGTCAGAGGATACTGTTGAAGACAAGGTTAGTGTGTGCGGTGTCAGAGGATACTGTTGAAGACAAGAATAATATGTGCAGTGTCAGAGGATACTGTTGAAGACAAGGTTAGTGTGTGCGGTGTCAAAGGATACCGTTGAAGACAAGGTTAGTGTGTGCGGTGTCAGAGGATACTGTTGAAGACAAGGTTAGTGTGTGCGGTGTCAGAGGATACTGTTGAAGACAAGATTAGTGTGTGCGGTGTCAGAGGATACCGTTGAAGACAAGATTAGTGTGTGCGGTGTCAGAGGATACTGTTGAAGACAAGGTTAGTGTGTGCGGTGTCAGAGGATACCGTTGAAGACAAGATTAGTGTGTGCGGTGTCAGAGGATACCGTTGAAGACAAGGTTAGTGTGTGCGGTGTCAGAGGATACCGTTGAAGACAAGATTAGTGTGTGCGGTGTCAGAGGATACCGTTGAAGACAAGATTAGTGTGTGCGGTGTCAGAGGATACCGTTGAAGACAAGGTTAGTGTGTGCGGTGTCAGAGGATACTGTTGAAGACAAGAATAATATGTGCAGTGTTTGAGGATACCGTTGAAGACAAGATTAGTGTGTGCGGTGTCAGAGGATACTGTTGAAGACAAGATTAGTGTGTGCGGTGTCAGAGGATACTGTTGAAGACAAGATTAGTGTGTGCGGTGTCAGAGGATACCGTTGAAGACAAGATTAGTGTGTGCGGTGTCAGAGGATACCGTTGAAGACAAGATTAGTGTGTGCGGTGTCAGAGGATACTGTTGAAGACAAGAATAATATGTGCAGTGTCCGAGGATACCGTTGAAGACAAGATTAGTGTGTGCGGTGTCAGAGGATACTGTTGAAGACAAGATTAGTGTGTGCGGTTTCAGAGGATACCGTTGAAGACAAGGTTAGTGTGTGCGGTGTCAGAGGATACTGTTGAAGACAAGATTAGTGTGTGCGGTGTCAGAGGATACTGTTGAAGACAAGAATAATATGTGCAGTGTCCGAGGATACTGTTGAAGACAAGATTAGTGTGTGCGGTGTCAGAGGATACTGTTGAAGACAAGAATAATATGTGCAGTGTCCGAGGATACCGTTGAAGACAAGATTAGTGTGTGCGGTGTCAGAGGATACTGTTGAAGACAAGAATAATATGTGCAGTGTCCGAGGATACCGTTGAAGACAAGATTAGTGTGTGCAGTGTCCGAGGATACCGTTGAAGACAAGGTTAGTGTGTGCGGTGTCAGAGGATACTGTTGAAGACAAGGTTAGTGTGTGCGGTGTCAGAGGATACTGTTGAAGACAAGGTTAGTGTGTGCGGTGTCAGAGGATACCGTTGAAGACAAGATTAGTGTGTGCGGTGTCAGAGGATACTGTTGAAGACAAGGTTAGTGTGTGCGGTGTCAGAGGATACTGTTGAAGACAAGGTTAGTGTTTGCGGTGTCAGAGGATACTGTTGAAGACAAGATTAGTGTGTGCGGTGTCAGAGGATACTGTTGAAGACAAGATTAGTGTGTGCGGTGTCAGAGGATACTGTTGAAGACAAGATTAGTGTGTGCGGTGTCAGAGGATACTGTTGAAGACAAGATTAGTGTGTGCGGTGTCAGAGGATACTGTTGAAGACAAGAATAATATGTGCAGTGTCAGAGGATACTGTTGAAGACAAGGTTAGTGTGTGCGGTGTCAGAGGATACTGTTGAAGACAAGATTAGTGTGTGCGGTGTCAGAGGATACCGTTGAAGACAAAATTAGTGTGTGCGGTGTCAGAGGATACTGTTGAAGACAAGATTAGTGTGTGCAGTGTCAGAGGATACCGTTGAAGACAAGATTAGTGTGTGCGGTGTCAGAGGATACCGTTGAAGACAAGATTAGTGTGTGCGGTGTCAGAGGATACTGTTGAAGACAAGAATAATATGTGCAGTGTCCGAGGATACCGTTGAAGACAAGATTAGTGTGTGCGGTGTCAGAGGATACTGTTGAAGACAAGATTAGTGTGTGCGGTGTCACAGGATACTGTTGAAGACAAGATTAGTGTGTGCGGTGTCAGAGGATACTGTTGAAGACAAGATTAGTGTGTGCGGTGTCAGAGGATACTGTTGAAGACAAGAATAATATGTGCAGTGTCCGAGGATATTGTTGAAGACAAGGTTAGTGTGTGCGGTGTCAGAGGATACTGTTGAAGACAAGGTTAGTGTGTGCGGTGTCAGAGGATACTGTTGAAGACAAGGTTAGTGTGTGCGGTGTCAGAGGATACTGTTGAAGACAAGGTTAGTGTGTGCGGTGTCAGAGGATACTGTTGAAGACAAGATTAGTGTGTGCGGTGTCAGAGGATACTGTTGAAGACAAGATTAGTGTGTGCGGTGTCAGAGGATACTGTTGAAGACAAGATTAGTGTGTGCGGTGTCAGAGGATACTGTTGAAGACAAGGTTAGTGTGTGCGGTGTCAGAGGATACTGTTGAAGACAAGATTAGTGTGTGCGGTGTCAGAAGATACTGTTGAAGACAAGAATAATATGTGCAGTGTCAGAGGATACTGTTGAAGACAAGAATAATATGTGCAGTGTCCGAGGATACCGTTGAAGACAAGATTAGTGTGTGCGGTGTCAGAGGATACTGTTGAAGACAAGATTAGTGTGTGCGGTGTCAGAGGATACTGTTGAAGACAAGGTTAGTGTGTGCGGTGTCAGAGGATACCGTTGAAGACAAGATTAGTGTGTGCAGTGTCAGAGGATACCGTTGAAGACAAGAATAATATGTGCAGTGTCCGAGGATACCGTTGAAGACAAGATTAGTGTGTGCGGTGTCAGAGGATACTGTTGAAGACAAGATTAGTGTGTGCGGTGTCAGAGGATACTGTTGAAGACAAGAATAATATGTGCAGTGTCCGAGGATACCGTTGAAGACAAGATTAGTGTGTGCGGTGTCAGAGGATACCGTTGAAGACAAGATTAGTGTGTGCGGTGTCAGAGGATACCGTTGAAGACAAGATTAGTGTGTGCGGTGTCAGAGGATACTGTTGAAGACAAGAATAATATGTGCAGTGTCAGAGGATACTGTTGAAGACAAGGTTAGTGTGTGCGGTGTCAGAGGATACTGTTGAAGACAAGATTAGTGTGTGCGGTGTCAGAGGATACTGTTGAAGACAAGATTAGTGTGTGCGGTGTCAGAGGATACTGTTGAAGACAAGGTTAGTGTGTGCGGTGTCAGAGGATACTGTTGAAGACAAGATTAGTGTGTGCGGTGTCAGAGGATACTGTTGAAGACAAGAATAATATGTGCAGTGTCAGAGGATACTGTTGAAGACAAGGTTAGTGTGTGCGGTGTCAGAGGATACTGTTGAAGACAAGATTAGTGTGTGCGGTGTCAGAGGATACCGTTGAAGACAAGATTAGTGTGTGCGGTGTCAGAGGATACTGTTGAAGACAAGATTAGTGTGTGCAGTGTCAGAGGATACCGTTGAAGACAAGATTAGTGTGTGCGGTGTCAGAGGATACCGTTGAAGACAAGATTAGTGTGTGCGGTGTCAGAGGATACTGTTGAAGACAAGAATAATATGTGCAGTGTCCGAGGATACCGTTGAAGACAAGATTAGTGTGTGCGGTGTCAGAGGATACTGTTGAAGACAAGATTAGTGTGTGCGGTGTCAGAGGATACTGTTGAAGACAAGATTAGTGTGTGCGGTGTCAGAGGATACTGTTGAAGACAAGATTAGTGTGTGCGGTGTCAGAGGATACTGTTGAAGACAAGAATAATATGTGCAGTGTCCGAGGATACTGTTGAAGACAAGGTTAGTGTGTGCGGTGTCAGAGGATACTGTTGAAGACAAGGTTAGTGTGTGCGGTGTCAGAGGATAATGTTGAAGACAAGGTTAGTGTGTGCGGTGTCAGAGGATACTGTTGAAGACAAGAATAATATGTGCAGTGTCCGAGGATACCGTTGAAGACAAGATTAGTGTGTGCGGTGTCAGAGGATACTGTTGAAGACAAGATTAGTGTGTGCGGTGTCAGAGGATACTGTTGAAGACAAGATTAGTGTGTGCGGTGTCAGAGGATACTGTTGAAGACAAGATTAGTGTGTGCGGTGTCAGAGGATACTGTTGAAGACAAGATTAGTGTGTGCGGTGTCAGAGGATACTGTTGAAGACAAGGTTAGTGTGTGCGGTGTCAGAGGATACTGTTGAAGACAAGATTAGTGTGTGCGGTGTCAGAGGATACTGTTGAAGACAAGAATAATATGTGCAGTGTCAGAGGATACTGTTGAAGACAAGAATAATATGTGCAGTGTCCGAGGATACCGTTGAAGACAAGATTAGTGTGTGCGGTGTCAGAGGATACTGTTAAAGACAAGATTAGTGTGTGCGGTGTCAGAGGATACTGTTGAAGACAAGGTTAGTGTGTGCGGTGTCAGAGGATACTGTTGAAGACAAGAATAATATGTGCAGTGTCAGAGGATACTGTTGAAGACAAGATTAGTGTGTGCGGTGTCAGAGGATACTGTTGAAGACAAGGTTAGTGTGTGCGGTGTCAGAGGATACTGTTGAAGACAAGAATAATATATGTGCAGTGTCCGAGGATACCGTTGAAGACAAGATTAGTGTGTGCGGTGTCAGAGGATACTGTTGAAGACAAGATTAGTGTGTGCGGTGTCAGAGGATACTGTTGAAGACAAGATTAGTGTGTGCGGTGTCAGAGGATACTGTTGAAGACAAGATTAGTGTGTGCGGTGTCAGAGGATACTGTTGAAGACAAGATTAGTGTGTGCGGTGTCAGAGGATACTGTTGAAGACAAGATTAGTGTGTGCGGTGTCAGAGGATACTGTTGAAAACAAGAATAATATGTGCAGTGTCAGAGGATACTGTTGAAGACAAGGTTAGTGTGTGCGGTGTCAGAGGATACTGTTGAAGACAAGATTAGTGTGTGCGGTGTCAGAGGATACCGTTGAAGACAAGATTAGTGTGTGCGGTGTCAGAGGATACTGTTGAAGACAAGATTAGTGTGTGCAGTGTCAGAGGATACCGTTGAAGACAAGATTAGTGTGTGCGGTGTCAGAGGATACCGTTGAAGACAAGATTAGTGTGTGCGGTGTCAGAGGATACTGTTGAAGACAAGAATAATATGTGCAGTGTCCGAGGATACCGTTGAAGACAAGATTAGTGTGTGCGGTGTCAGAGGATACTGTTGAAGACAAGATTAGTGTGTGCGGTGTCACAGGATACTGTTGAAGACAAGATTAGTGTGTGCGGTGTCAGAGGATACTGTTGAAGACAAGATTAGTGTGTGCGGTGTCAGAGGATACTGTTGAAGACAAGAATAATATGTGCAGTGTCCGAGGATACTGTTGAAGACAAGGTTAGTGTGTGCGGTGTCAGAGGATACTGTTGAAGACAAGGTTAGTGTGTGCGGTGTCAGAGGATACTGTTGAAGACAAGGTTAGTGTGTGCGGTGTCAGAGGATACTGTTGAAGACAAGGTTAGTGTGTGCGGTGTCAGAGGATACTGTTGAAGACAAGATTAGTGTGTGCGGTGTCAGAGGATACTGTTGAAGACAAGATTAGTGTGTGCGGTGTCAGAGGATACTGTTGAAGACAAGATTAGTGTGTGCGGTGTCAGAGGATACTGTTGAAGACAAGATTAGTGTGTGCGGTGTCAGAGGATACTGTTGAAGACAAGGTTAATGTGTGCGGTGTCAGAGGATACTGTTGAAGACAAGATTAGTGTGTGCGGTGTCAGAAGATACTGTTGAAGACAAGAATAATATGTGCAGTGTCAGAGGATACTGTTGAAGACAAGAATAATATGTGCAGTGTCCGAGGATACCGTTGAAGACAAGATTAGTGTGTGCGGTGTCAGAGGATACTGTTGAAGACAAGATTAGTGTGTGCGGTGTCAGAGGATACTGTTGAAGACAAGGTTAGTGTGTGCGGTGTCAGAGGATACTGTTGAAGACAAGAATAATATGTGCAGTGTCAGAGGATACTGTTGAAGACAAGATTAGTGTGTGCGATGTCAGAGGATACCGTTGAAGACAAGATTAGTGTGTGCGGTGTCAGAGGATACCGTTGAAGACAAGATTAGTGTGTGCTGTGTCAGAGGATACTGTTGAAGACAAGAATAATATGTGCAGTGTCCGAGGATACTGTTGAAGACAAGATTAGTGTGTTCGGTGTCAGAGGATACTGTTGAAGACAAGATTAGTGTGTGCGGTGTCAGAGGATACTGTTGAAGACAAGAATAATATGTGCAGTGTCCGAGGATACTGTTGAAGACAAGATTAGTGTGTGCGGTGTCAGAGGATACTGTTGAAGACAAGATTAGTGTGTGCGGTTTCAGAGGATACTGTTGAAGACAAGGTTAGTGTGTGCTGTGTCCGAGGATACCGTTGAAGACAAGGTTAGTGTGTGCGGTGTCAGAGGATACTGTTGAAGACAAGGTTAGTGTGTGCGGTTTCAGAGGATACCGTTGAAGACAAGATTAGTGTGTGCGGTTTCAGAGGATACTGTTGAAGACAAGGTTAGTGTGTGCTGTGTCCGAGGATACCGTTGAAGACAAGGTTAGTGTGTGCGGTGTCAGAGGATACTGTTGAAGACAAGATTAGTGTGTGCGGTTTCAGAGGATACTGTTGAAGACAAGGTTAGTGTGTGCTGTGTCCGAGGATACCGTTGAAGACAAGGTTAGTGTGTGCGGTGTCAGAGGATACTGTTGAAGACAAGGTTAGTGTGTGCTGTGTCCGAGGATACCGTTGAAGACAAGGTTAGTGTGTGTGGTGTCAGAGGATACTGTTGAAGACAAGATTAGTGTGTGCGGTTTCAGAGGATACTGTTGAAGACAAGGTTAGTGTGTGCTGTGTCCGAGGATACCGTTGAAGACAAGGTTAGTGTGTGCGGTGTCAGAGGATACTGTTGAAGACAAGGTTAGTGTGTGCTGTGTCCGAGGATACCGTTGAAGACAAGGTTAGTGTGTGCGGTGTCAGAGGATACTGTTGAAGACAAGATTAGTGTGTGCGGTTTCAGAGGATACTGTTGAAGACAAGGTTAGTGTGTGCTGTGTCCGAGGATACCGTTGAAGACAAGGTTAGTGTGTGCGGTGTCAGAGGATACTGTTGAAGACAAGGTTAGTGTGTGCTGTGTCCGAGGATACCGTTGAAGACAAGGTTAGTGTGTGCGGTGTCAGAGGATACTGTTGAAGACAAGAATAATATGCGCGGTGCCCGACTGGGGTATCTTAAATCTGATCTTGCAACAAGCGCTATGACAGCAAACACTTATTTTATCAAGACACAAATACTAATATAATTGTTGTTATTGTTTGCTGTTGTGATTTTTCTTGTTCTTTTTATTGTGTGAGGTCGCATGGCCAGGTGTACGTCCCAGAATGAACTCAGGGGTGGCACATTTAACCAACTGTATCCTGGACACTTGTATACCAGTTGTCCACTGAGGTGACCACCTGAGACTGGACACTTGTGTACTAGCTGTCCACTGAGGTGACCACAGGAGACTGGACACTTGTGTACCAGCTGTCCACTAAGGTGGCAACCTAATCATGCACACTTGAGTACCCGCTGATTTGAAGTGAGAAGTGTTGCGCTGTTTCTTCATTACCCGCTAGTCCATATTCCTGTGAATGCCCTGGCAAGACAAGACAGAATCTTGAAATAACACAGGAAGCAGTGGCTACCACAGAGACCAGCGTGTCCGGTCTTGTCCGGCAGGCTACCAGAGGGGCCCTCCGTGTCCGGTCTTGTCCGGCAGTCTAACAGATGGTCCCTCCGTGTCCGGTCTTGTCCGGCAGTCTAACAGATGGAGTGTCCGGTCTTGTCCGGCAGTCTAACAGATGGACACTCCGTGTCCGGTCTTGTCCGGCAGGCTACCACAGTGGCCCTACGTGTCCGGTCTTGTCCTTCAGGCTGCCACAGATACCCTCCGTGTTCGGTCTTGTCCTTCAGGATACCACTGTGACCGTCCGTGTCCAGTCTTGTCCGTCAGGCTACCACAGGGACCCTCGGTGTCCAGTCTTGTCCGTCAGGCGACAGAGCTAGTGCCAGGCAGTCCTGTCTGTGAGAACCACGCCAAGATCCGCCGGAACCAGGCCAGACGAATACTGGAATAGAAATGAGTTCACGAACAGAGTTAAGACTAGTACCACCTGTTGACATAATTAGTTAGTCGCGATTCCAACTTCACGGCAGGCAACAGGTTACCCCACAATTGTGCCAGAGAAAACCACACTAAATGCTCCCCACTTTCCATGTGGAAAGTGAAACAGACAGCAGTCCCAACAAAACCAACAACACGCACACATGCGTAAGGCAGCTGTCAGAATGCCAACACAACAGTCTGCCACTTGTACTACAGCTCATCGCGTCGATGGAAGCAGCAGTTACTAGGAAACCAATAGCTGCAATGGTCACCTGCCGCTTTTTCCTGAACATGTCATTTCCAACACAAACCACCGCGGAAATACGTAAAAATAATTCCACATGAAAGCTACAGGTCACAGTGTAGTACTAAGCACTCAACCAAGTAGCTGAGTCACGGAACCATGCACTACATGTCCTAATGAATAACATGCATCGGTAAACTGGCCAGAAGTAAAGAACACTCCAAGGCCTTGACGGATGACCCGTCTATCCGCCATATTAGACCGGAAGTCTAGCACTGTTGACATGGGTTCATGTATGTACAAACAATGCAACCATGTCAGCTCAGACACTTGTTACATCGATCCCTCCCGGTCAGCTGTGGCGGGGATGCGTCCGGCGATGACCACATCAAAACTTCAGGCACTTGTTACATCGATCCCTCCCGGTCAGTTGTGGCACTGTGTGGCGGGTGTGTGTCCGGCGATGACCACATCAAAACTTCATGGCTGTCTTCATGATGTAACTGATGTACTTGAACAAGTCGGACCAGGCTTGCTCTACTGCCGGTGTCCAGTTGTCCCCTATGACCGGCTCGATGGCCAGGATAAACTGAGGACCGATCAGCTGAAATAGAGACAAAGAGTGACATTTGATCATTTCTGTAGAATCACAATAATAAAGATGGAGTTACGGTCCTTGGCTTTTATGTCTGCCCCTGGCTGAGCATTTCACGTTCAGTAGGCATCGTGTATCTACAACAGAACGGACAATCGACAATGTGTATCCACAACATAACAGAGCAATCGACAACGTGTATCTACAACAGAACGGACAATCGACAATGTGTATCCACATCATAACAGAGCAATCGACAACGTGTATCTACAACAGAACGGACACTCGACAATGTGTATCCACAACAGAATGTACACTCAACAATGTGTGTCCACAACAGAACGGACAATCGACATTGTGTATCCACAACAGAGAAGAATATGGCAGTGGACACGACATTACAAATATTGACAGCCTTAGGCAGACTAAGAGACGACACGTAGAGACAGACACTAGAGGAACGACACTAAGATAGACAGACAATCTAAAGTTACAGGTGGAAGCCCTACCGCCATCACACTGTTAGTGTTCCCGTGACAAGTACTTCTACCTTACTGCTAGTGTTCCCGTGACAAGTACTTCTACCTTACTGCTAGTGTTCCCGTGACAAGTACTTCTACCTTACTGCTAGTGTTCCCGTGACAAGTACTTCTACCTTACTGCTAGTGTTCCCGTGACAAGTACTTCTACCTTACTGCTAGTGTTCCCGTGACAAGTACTTCTACCTTACTGCTAGTGTTCCCGTGACAAGTACTTCTACCTCACTGCTAGTGTTCACATGACAAGTACTTCTACCTCACTGCCAGTGTTCCCGTGACAAGTACTTCTACCTTACTGCTAGATTTCCCGTGACAAGTACTTCTACCCCACTTCTAGTGTTCCCGTGACAAGTACTTCTACCTTACTGCTAGTGTTCCCGTGACAATACTTCTACCTTACTGCCAGTGTTCCCGTGACAAGTACTTCTACCTTACTGCTAGTGTTCCCGTGACAAGTACTTCTACCTTACTGCTAGTGTTCCCGTGACAAGTACTTCTACCTTACTGCTAGTGTTCCCGTGACAAGTACTTCTACCTTACTGCTAGTGTTCCCGTGACAAGTACTTCTACCTTACTGCTAGTGTTCCCGTGACAAGTACTTCTACCTTACTGCCAGTGTTCCCGTGACAAGTACTTCTACCTTACTGCTAGTATTCCCGTGACAAGTACTTCTACCTTACTGCTAGTGGTCCCGTGACAAGTACTTCTACCTTAATACTAGTATTCCCGTCACAAGTACTTCTACCTCACTGCCAGTGTTCCCGTGACAAGTACTTCTACCTTACTGCTAGTGTTCCCGTGACAAGTACTTCTACCCCACTCCTAGTGTTCCCGTGACAAGTACTTCTACCTTACTGCTAGTGTCCCCGTGACAATACTTCTACCTTACTGCCAGTGTTCTCGTGACAAGTACTTCTACCTTACTGCTAGTGTTCCCGTGACAAGTACATCTACCTTACTGCTAGTGTTCCCGTAACAAGTACTTCTACCTTACTGCTAGTGTTCCCGTGACAAGTACTTCTACCCCACTGCTAGTGTTCCCGTGACAAGTACTTCTACCTGACTGCTAGTGTTCCCGTGACAAGTACTTCTACCTTACTGCTAGTGTTCCCGTGACAAGTACTTCTACCTTACTGCTAGTGTTCCCGTGACAAGTACTTCTACCTCACTGAAAGTGTTCCCGTGACAAGTACTTCTATCTCACTGCTAGTGTTCCCGTGACAAGTACTTCTACCTTACTGCTAGTATTCCCGTGACAAATGCTTCTACCTTACTGCTAGTGTTCCCGTGACAAGTACTTCTACCTTACTGCTAGTGTTCCCGTGACAAGTACTTCTATTTTACTGTTAGTGTTCCCGTGACAAGTACTTGTACCTTACTGCTAGTGTTCCCGTGTAAAGTACTTCTACCTTACTGCTAGTGTTCCCGTGACAAGTACTTCTACCCCACTCCTAGTGTTCCCGTGACAAGTACTTCTACCTTACTGCTGGTGTTCCCGTGACAAGTACTTCCACCTTACTGCAAGTGTTCCCGTGACAAGTACTTCTACCTTACTGCTAGTATTCCTGTGACAAGTACTTCTACCCCACTGCCATTGTTCTCGTGACAAGTTCTTCTACCTTACTGCTAGTGTTCCCGTGACAAGTACTTCTACCTTACTGCTAGTGTTCCCGTGAAAAGTACTTCTAACTTACTGCTAGTGTTCCCGTGACAAGTACTTCTACCTTACTGCGTGTTCCCGTGAAAAGTACTTCTAACTTACTGCTAGTGTTCCCGTGACAAGTACTTCTACCTTACTGCGTGTTCCCGTGACAAGTACTTCTACCCCACTCCTAGTGTTCCCGTGACAAGTACTTCTACCCCACTCCTAGTGTTCCCGTGACAAGTACTTCTATCTTACTGCTAGTGTTCCCGTGACAAGTACTTCTACCCCATTCCTAGTGTTCCCGTGACAAGTACTTCTACCTTACTGCTAGTGTTCCCGTGACAAGTACTTCTACCCCACTCCTAGTGTTCCCGTGACAAGTACTTCTACCTTACTGCAAGTGTTCCCGTGACAAATACTTCTACCTTACTGCTAGTGTTCCCGTGACAAGTACTTCTACCTTAATGCTAGTGTTCCCGTGACAAGTACTTCTATCCCACTGCTAGTGTTCCCGTGACAAGTACTTCTACCCCACTCCTAGTGTTCCCGTGACAAGTACTTCTATCTTACTGCTAGTGTTCCCGTGACAAGTACTTCTACCCCATTCCTAATGTTCCCGTGACAAGTACTTCTACCTTACTGCTAGTGTTCCCGTGACAAGTACTTCTACCCCACTCCTAGTGTTCCCGTGACAAGTACTTCTACCTTACTGCAAGTGTTCCCGTGACAAGTACTTCTACCTTACTGCTAGTGTTCCCGTGACAAGTACTTCTACCTTAATGCTAGTGTTCCTGTGACAAGTACTTCTATCCCACTGCTAGTGTTCCCGTGACAAGTACTTCTACCTTACTGCTAGTGTTCCCTTGACAAGTACTTCTACCCCACTGCTAGTGTTCTCGTGACAAGTACTTCTACCTGACTGCTAGTGTTCCCGTGACAAGTACTTCTACCTTACTGTTAGTATTCCCGTGACAAGTGCTTCTACCCCATTTATAGTATTCCCGTGACAAGTGCTTCTACCTTACTGTTAGTGTTCGCGTGACAAGTACTTCTACCCCACTGCTAGTGTTCCCGTGACAAGTACTTCTACATTACTGCTAGTGTTCCCGTGACAAGTACTTCTACTTTACTGCTAGTGTTCCCGTGACAAGTACTTCTACTTTACTGCTAGTGTTCCCGTGAGAAGTACTTCTACCTGACTGCTAGTGTTCCCGTGACAAGTACTTCTACCTTACTGCCAGTGTTCCCGTGACAAGTACTTCTACCTTACTGCTAGTGTTCCCGTGACAAGTACTTCTACCTCACTGCTAGTGTTCCCGTGACAATTACTTCTACCTTACTGCCAGTGTTCCCGTGACAAGTACTTCTACCTTACTGCTAGTGTTCCCGTGACAAGTACTTCTACCTCACTGCTAGTGTTCCCGTGACAAGTACTTCTACCTTACTGCCAGTGTTCCCGTGACAAGTACTTCTACCTCACTGCTAGTGTTCCCGTGACAAGTACTTCTACCTTACTGCCAGTGTTCCCGTGACAATTACTTCTACCTTACTGTTAGTGTTCCCGTGACAAGTACTTCTACCTTACTGCTAGTGTTCCCGTGACAAGTACTTCTACCTCACTGCCAGTGTTCCCGTGACAAGTACTTCTACCTCACTGTTAGTGTTCCCGTGACAAGTACTTCTACCTTACTGCTAGTGTTCCCGTGACAAGTACTTCTACCTTACTGCTAGTATTCCTGTGACAAGTACTTCTACCCCACTGCCAGTGTTCCCGTGACATGTTTTTCTACCTTACTGCTAGTGTTCCCGTGACAAGTACTTCTACCTTACTGCGTGTTCCCGTGACAAGTACTTCTACCCCACTCCTAGTGTTCCCGTGACAAGTACTTCTACCCCACTCCTAGTGTTCCCGTGACAAGTACTTCTATCTTACTGCTAGTGTTCCCGTGACAAGTACTTCTACCCCATTCCTAGTGTTCCCGTGACAAGTACTTCTACCTTACTGCTAGTGTTCCCGTGACAAGTACTTCTACCCCACTCCTAGTGTTCCCGTGACAAGTACTTCTACCTTACTGCAAGTGTTCCCGTGACAAGTACTTCTACCTTACTGCTAGTGTTCCCGTGACAAGTACTTCTACCTTAATGCTAGTGTTCCCGTGACAAGTACTTCTATCCCACTGCTAGTGTTCCCGTGACAAGTACTTCTACCCCACTCCTAGTGTTCCCGTGACAAGTACTTCTATCTTACTGCTAGTGTTCCCGTGACAAGTACTTCTACCCCATTCCTAGTGTTCCCGTGACAAGTACTTCTACCTTACTGCTAGTGTTCCCGTGACAAGTACTTCTACCCCACTCCTAGTGTTCCCGTGACAAGTACTTCTACCTTACTGCAAGTGTTCCCGTGACAAGTACTTCTACCTTACTGCTAGTGTTCCCGTGACAAGTACTTCTACCTTAATGCTAGTGTTTCGTGACAAGTACTTCTATCCCACTGCTAGTGTTCCCGTGACAAGTACTTCTACCTTACTGCTAGTGTTCCCTTGACAAGTACTTCTACCCCACTGCTAGTGTTCTCGTGACAAGTACTTCTACCTGACTGCTAGTGTTCCCGTGACAAGTACTTCTACCTTACTGTTAGTATTCCCGTGACAAGTGCTTCTACCCCATTTATAGTATTCCCGTGACAAGTGCTTCTACCTTACTGTTAGTGTTCGCGTGACAAGTACTTCTACCCCACTGCTAGTGTTCCCGTGACAAGTACTTCTACATTACTGCTAGTGTTCCCGTGACAAGTACTTCTACTTTACTGCTAGTGTTCCCGTGACAAGTACTTCTACTTTACTGCTAGTGTTCCCGTGAGAAGTACTTCTACCTGACTGCTAGTGTTCCCGTGACAAGTACTTCTACCTTACTGCCAGTGTTCCCGTGACAAGTACTTCTACCTTACTGCTAGTGTTCCCGTGACAAGTACTTCTACCTCACTGCTAGTGTTCCCGTGACAATTACTTCTACCTTACTGCCAGTGTTCCCGTGACAAGTACTTCTACCTTACTGCTAGTGTTCCCGTGACAAGTACTTCTACCTCACTGCTAGTGTTCCCGTGACAAGTACTTCTACCTTACTGCCAGTGTTCCCGTGACAAGTACTTCTACCTCACTGCTAGTGTTCCCGTGACAAGTACTTCTACCTTACTGCCAGTGTTCCCGTGACAAGTACTTCTACCTTACTGCTAGTGTTCCCGTGACAAGTACTTCTACCTCACTGCTAGTGTTCCCGTGACAAGTACTTCTACCCCACTGCTAGTGTTCCCGTGACAAGTACTTCTACCCCACTGCTAGTGTTCCCGTGACAAGTACTTCTACCTGACTGCTAGTGTTCTCGTGACAAGTACTTCTACCTGACTGCTAGTGTTCCCGTGACAAGTACTTCTACCTTACTGTTAGTATTCCCGTGACAAGTGCTTCTACCCCATTTATAGTATTCCCGTGACAAGTGCTTCTACCTTACTGTTAGTGTTCCCGTGACAAGTACTTCTACCCCACTGCTAGTGTTCCCGTGACAAGTACTTCTACTTGACTGCTAGTGTTCCCGTGACAAGTACTTCTACCCCACTGATAGTTTTCCCGTGACAACTACTTCTAATCTACTTTTAGAGCTACTTTAGGGCGTTCCAACTCGATACCACCTCTCCCCTGCAACATGGGCCATCTGTGTGATGTTTTCACGGTTTCACTTTCGTCATGACCTCAGCTCACAATTGTTCTGATTGTGATCTAGATTGTGATTACCCGCTTTTCCACGCCTTCTTGCTGTCGGTTCTTGTTGATTTCTCGCGACACGTGATTCCTCCTGTTGATGTGATACATGTTGTCACATCCCCGCAGCAGATGTCAGCCGTTATATTGTACCCACTTGTTGCGATTCCCAGAAATCATCTCCGCTTGACATCTTTCAAATATGTCCAGCACGAGATTGCATGTCGCCCTACAAACTGCTCTCATGTTTGGATTTCAATGACGGCAAAGTCTACGAGGAAGGAAACCTGTGATTTAACCTCATATTATCACAATCTAGCACATGTGATGGCACGTCACTATAGCAGTTTCTGTCATAATACTATCTGTACTGTTTACTATTATTGGTGTTGGGTCGTTGGTTAGGTGGGTGGTTGTTAGGTTTGTTGGGTGGGTTATTAAGGGGCTTGTGTGGGTGGATGGGTCAGTGGTTCGACGTTTGGTTGGATGGTTGAGTGGATGTTAGGCTGGTTAATTGGCTAGTTGGTTAGTTCGTTGATTTGTTGGTTATTTGCTAGTTGGTTAGTTCGTTGATTTGTTGGTGAGTGATTGGCTGGTCTTTTGGTTGGGTAGGTCATTGGTTGGATGGTTGAGTGGATGTTAGGCTGGTTAATTGGCTAGTTGGTTAGTTCGTTGATTTGTTGGTGCGTGATTGGCTGGTATTTTGGTTGGGTAGGTCATTGGTTGGATGGTTGAGTGGATGTTAGGCTGGTTAATTGGCTAGTTGGTTAGTTCGTTGATTTGTTGGTGCGTGATTGGCTGGTATTTTGGTTGGGTAGGTCATTGGTTGGATGGTTGAGTGGATGTTAGGCTGGTTAATTGGCTAGTTGGTTAGTTCGTTGATTTGTTGGTGAGTGATTGACTGGTATTTTGGTTGGGTAGGTCATTGGTTGGATGGTTGAGTGGATGTTAGGCTGGTTAATTGGCTAGTTGGTTATTCGTTGATTTGTTGGTGCGTGATTGACTGGTATTTTGGTTGGGTAGGTCATTGGTTGGATGGTGACTTGAATATTTGGCTGATTTTTTTAAATTTTTATTTTGCGCTCGCTCGCTATGAACTCAGGCGTAGTCCATACACACTATTTATAGTAGTGATTAACTGAATTTTGGTCGTGTGGGTTAGCTTTCCCTCTTAACAGTGTCTCTCGCCATCAGGCGAAAACACTCCGACTTCAGACGTACTTGTAATTAACGTCCCCAAGTCAAGGTGTAGGGGTTGAACCGCTTTCCTCGGCATCAGCGCATCGGATGTTTAAGAAAACGCGCTCTTATCCATTCGGCCATGTGGACCTGCGGCTGATTAGTTGATTTTTTGGTGGTTCCATGCGTGGCTGGTTGGTTCGTTGGTTGGTTGAGTGGTTTTTTTTATTTGTTGGTGGTTCCATGCGTGATTGGTTGGTTTGTTGGTTGCTAGGTTTAGTGGTTTGGTTGATTTGTTGGTGTTTCCATGCGTGATTGGTTGGTTTGTTGGTAGAGTTGTTGAGTGGTTTGTTGCATGGTTGACTGATTGTGTGATTGAATTGTTGAGTGGTTGTTTGACTGTGTCTTTTGGTGGTGGTTGGTACCTGTGTGATTGGTTGATTAGTTGGTGTATCCATGCGTGATTGGTTGGTTTGTTGGTTGAGTTGTAGTAGATGTATACTGGGGCTTTGGGGCCAAAAGGTTGGTGGCACCACAGGAGCGCCAAAACAACAGCCCCCTAGGGACCCAACCCCCAAGCGGTGAACCGTCCCGGAGCGCATAAGACGGCCGCCTGTAGGCGACCGTGCGCGAGAGCACGGGTCGTCTGTAGGCGACCGAGGCCGCCTGTGAGAAAACCGAGCCGTCGATTTAAAGTGTATCATCTGTAGACATACCAGGATGCGCACCGCGAAGAACAAGTGTAAGTGGCTACGGCTATATTCAACTGCTCTCTGTGAGCGTAGTTGCATGCGGGAGTACTGTAAAGTACATGCAGTTCTGGTGCGGAAAGGGACATGTACCAAGCCGTGCCGAAGCTGTGGGAAGGGGGTCACAAACTATCTATCAATTTGTAGGGAGTGTGGTTATAACGCAGCCAACCGCCGAACATGGTACCATGAAAAGGTAAAGCCTTTTAACGCCGAGTTTCAGCGATTGGCCATGATCACAGAAATCTAAAATTTCAATTAGAGACATGGAACTATCTGCTGTACGTACACATCCACCTGTTAGAGACTGACGGAACTGTGTATTTAGCCATGCCTACGCTGATTCAGTTGAAACAGCAAGCCCGCGAGTATGGCATGCCATACAGTGGGAGGAGGAAGGCCATTCTTGAGGGGGAAATATCCAGAGCCCGTGAGATGGCTAGGGCCTCCCTGCTCGAGAAGAATCCCAATCTACATGGGGCACGACTTGAAGCAGGGATCACCACCGCTCTGAGATTTATACACGGCACCGCCGAGGACTGAGCCGCGATCAGTGCCGAGCGCCGACGCCGCGCCCAGCAGCGCGCCGAGCGCCACGCAGCCCTCGAAGCCGAGTTCCTCGAACGCCGCACGCGAGAGAAGGAGGAGACTTTCTACAACAATGCACCCGAATTCAAACTCACCTGAGAGGTTGAGGGGAGCTTGAGAAAATATGAAGCCACCGTACCCAAAGACACTGAGTATGAACACCCAGATCTATTTCTCTGCGCGATGAGACCCGCTGCCAAGAGCTTGATAGTAAAAGCACTGGAGGAGTATGGTAGTGTTAAAATGCAGCTATATCTCCATCTAAAATACTATCGCACCACCCCAGAGGGTGAACAAATTACAGCAATCGCCACCCATGGAAGTAGGAACTATGAAGTACTGTATGAGGGGGATATTGATGAGGGCCTGGACCTCGCCGAAGCCAAGATATTCTCTGACAGTGAATGCTTCACCTCAGGGGGCTCTGATTGGGCCTATGATGAGTGTGTGCAGCTCGACCTCTACATAGTAAAATACCAACCATTCCGAGGCTCTAGCTACTTCGCGACACCCAGCTTCATTCCACCACGTAGTGTTGTGAATGTGAAGAATGAGGACAACCGCTGCTTTGAATGGGCCATACTCTCAGCGCTCTACCCAGTAGCCCACGGAGAGCATCCCGATAGGCTCAACAATTATAGCACCCACCTGGGTGAGCTAAACTTTGAAGGAATCGAGTTCCCAGTGCAGCTGACCAGCATTGCTAAGTTTGAAAACCAGAATCCTACCATAGCCATCCGAGTCTTTGGATGGAACAAAGGACCAACCATACTCCGAACCAACACACTCCAGCGCAACCAAATCAACCTCTTGCTCCTGTGTAAAGACGACAATAGGCACTATGTCTGGGTCAAGGATGTGGGGCGGCTTCTATATGGAAACAGCAAACATAAGGGTAAGAAGTATCCATGTCTCAACTGTCTTCATATACACTTCACTCAGGAATCCTTGGACCAGCATGAGCCACTCTGTCAAGGCATCAACACAGCCTGTCAGGTGAATGTCATGCCTAAAGAGGGAAAGATGAATTTCAAGGCCCTCCAGAAACAGATGAGGGCACCATACATCATATACGCAGACTTTGAGACGTTGAACGTTCCCGTATATGGCGCGGCAATGGATCCAAGCCAGAGCAACACGCGACAACTTGCCCAGCAACCCCCCTGCGGCTTCGGCTACACCATTGTACGCTGTGACGGCCTCACCACAAACCCTGTCGTATATCGGGGGGAGGATGCTGCCGATGAATTCCTCAAACGCTTGGGACAAGAGCAGGCCACCATCCACCACAAGTTACAGCGGCCGGCTCTGATGGTGCTGGGGCAAAAAGACCGTGAAGACTTTGCCTCCGCCACCACCTGCCACATCTGTAAAGAGCCGCTGGAGGAGGACAAGGTGAGAGACCACTGCCATATTACAGGCAAATACCGGGGCGCTGCCCACAATGTCTGTAATTTAGCATGTCGCATCAATAGAGACAAGCTGAGGATACCTGTAGTCTTTCACAACCTCAGAGGATACGACTCCCACATCATCATGCAAGCGGCCGGCCGTCTGGACTGGGGAAAAAGAACAGTCTACAAGAAGAAGAAAGACGGCCAATGGCAAACCAAACAAGTAGACAACACAACAATCACCTGCATACCAAACACCCTAGAGAAGTACGCCTCCTTCACCATCGGACAGCTGCAATTCATTGACAGCCTACAGTTCATGAATAGCTCTCTAGACACCCTGGTAGGGAACCTCAGCGAGCTGACACACTGCGGTAAATCAATGGCTCTGACACGTAGAGGCAACGATATAATCTCAAGATGTGAGACGTGCAACACTGAGAAGCACACCCCCTGGGCTGTCTTAATGAACAAGTTCAGGACCACGCTAAGCCAGAGCCAGTCACATCTCCTTCTCCGTAAGGGTGTATACCCCTACGAATATATGGACAGCTTCGAGCGCTTTGCAGAGGACCGCCTACCACCCAAAGAGGCATTCTACAGCAAGCTCACCCGAGAAGGAATCAGTGACTCTGACTATGCCCACGCCCAGAAAGTGTGGCAGGAGCTCGATTGCAAAACACTCGGAGGCTACCATGACCTATACCTGAAAACAGACGTCAGTCTGTTGGCTGATATGTTCGAGGCATTCCGAGACACCTGCATGGAGGTATATCAGCTCGACCCAGCCCACTACATCAGTGCACCAGGCCTAGCATGGGACGCACTCCTAAAAAAGACGAAGGTGCAACTCGAGCTCCTAACCGACTTGGATATGCACCTCCTCTTTGAGAAGGGTCTCCGAGGAGGTGTGGCCATGGTCTCCAAGAGGTATGCTAAGGCCAACAACGCCAAGACTTCAGACTATGACCCCACAACACCCAATTCGTGGATCATGTACCTAGATGCAAATAACCTGTATGGGTGGGCTATGATGGAATACCTCCCCACCGGAGGGTTCCAATGGGCCAATCCAACTCTCGAGGAGGTACTCAACACCCCCGACAACGCCCCAGAGGGATGGCTTGTTGAGGTTGACATGAAGTACCCAGCACATCTACATGAAGCCCACAGCGACTATCCGCTAGCTCCAGAAACCATGACCGTCCCAGAGGCCTGGTTGAGCAGCTATCAGCGCGAGCTCCAGAACAAACTGGGGGGTAAGTTCACGGAGCAAACAAAGCTGGTACCACACCTCCACAACAAGGAGCGATACGTCGTCTCAAACTCTATCACAGCCTCGGTCTAGAGGTCACCCAGATCCACCGAGCCATCAAGTTCAGTCAGTCCCAATGGATGAAGCCCTACATAGAGATGAACACCTCTCTACGAGCCCAAGCCAAATCGGAATTTGAGAAGGACTTCTTCAAGCTGATGAACAATGCCGTCTTTGGGAAGAGAATGGAGAATGTTCGCAAGCGTATCAGAGTCAACCTTGTCAGAGGCATCGAGACTGACCGACTCCGAAAATTAATCGCCAGCCCCAACTACGAATCGTGTAGAATCTTCAACGGTGGACTGGTGGCGGTGCACAGCATCAAGAACAAGGTCCAGCTGAATAAACCCGTCTATTGTGGGCAGGCCATCCTGGACCTATCCAAGCACCTCATGTACGACTTCTGGTACAACCGGCTTAAACCCCAATACGGACTCCAGCTCTGCTACCAGATACTGACTCCCTTCTACTTCAGGTAGAGACTGAGGATGTGTACGCGGACATGAAGGCTCACCCCAACTGGTACGACTTCTCAGATTATCCGCGTGACCACCCCAACCATTCGACTGTGAATAAAAAGGTGGTCGGCAAATTCAAAGACGAGTGCAATGGTCGTTCGATTGCCGAGTTCGTAGGTCTCAGACCAAAGATGTACTCAATCCTAGAGGAGGCCACCAACATCAAGAAAGCCAAAGGAGTGGCTCGGACAGTTGTGAAGAAGGACCTCAGACACGAACACTACAAGGACAGTCTGTTCGGTCAGCGGGAATACAAGCACACACAGGTGGCCATACGAAGCAAGGGCCACCAGATAGGTGTTTATGAGATGAACAAAACATCTCTGAGCCCCATGGACACGAAAAAGTGGATTTGTGCTGATGGTATCAACACTAGGGCCTACGGCTACCTAGAATCCTGCTAGGGAGTAGCTGTGGGGCTCCTCACATCCACGAGCTGGTCCATCTACGAGGTAGAAGTCCATAGAGTAGAGAACCGAGGGATGCATAACGGGCAGATCGCCAGCCTGGGCCTCATCGCTTAGGGAGGATCCGGTCAGGAGGCATTTGGGTGTCGGGAGGAACAATCATCAGCTCTTCGCGAACGAAGCCCCGCGCTGGCCCATCCTCCAGGTAGTACAGCGCAGGCCGCCCATCCTGGCATACAGTTCTACGAATCTCGTGTACTGTTAATGACCACGAAGGATCAGTCGCCCGGCGCCGGCCACCTTCAAGCTCATGCTCCCCAGGGGAGCTTGCATACAGATACCGAACTAGAGCATCAGACGGAATCACAGGTTCCTTGAGGCCGATAGTACGGTGAGCTGGAACGGCCGGCGCATGGGATACAGAAGTGTCCTTAATGGCGTCAACCGGCTTCCGACCCGTCAAACGAGTCACCTCACCGTTAAGCGCCGCGACCACCTGAGGAAGAGCCTGAACCCATTCAACTGAACGTTCAGAGGACCCTCGAGCTGCCAGTAGTAACTCTTGGGCGTACTGGGCACCGAACAGTCTCTCCGCCAGAGTGCGATTGAACCTCTCGACGATCGCCTGCTGCCGGTGATTCCCAACTTCTCCACGCCGTATCTGTGTCTTATGCTTCGCTGCCAGCTGGCTCACGGCACCCATAAACTCACGCCCCGGGTCAATCTGCAGAAGCTGCGGCCATTTGAGTGGCCCGCGTTTGTAAATTCGCTCAAGGGCCAAAGCCACCCCTTCACTGCTCTTGTCTGTCAACGCCTCTGCTTCCTTAAACCGTGAGGCAACATCCACAACCGTCAAGGCATACTTAAATGTCTTACGACCAACCCGGTAATGTGGTAGGTAGAGCAAGTCAGCCTGATGGACGGCATTGGTCTATCTTCATCAATAGATGGCCGCGGAATGTAACGAGGAGCGGGTAAATAGATCTGAAAAATAGCTTGCTTCTTGAGCCAGTCTCGGGCAACATCCTCCGAAACATTAGCTGCAGCAGCTAGCTTCTTAATGGCCGCCAAGCCTTTCCAGTAGCCCTGAGGGCTGTAGTAGATATCCTCCAGATCTTTCATTTTGGTAGCAGCGGTCAATCTCTAAAGCAACTTATAAGCAACAATACCAGTCGCTGCCAGCCCAAGAACGATAAAAGTGATCTCGCGGTCTTTCTGCGGCTCGGATGGCACATAGAAATCCGACAGGCGAGGTTCAGGCTCGAGGGGCTCGACACGTTTGCCAGAGATCAGGCTGTATTCCCGCATGGCCTGGTCGACATCCCGGAAAGAGTGAACGGCGTCGCCTTCGCGCTGTAGCTCATCGTTGAGCCAGTCCAGCCGCGCGGTTCTCTTTCTCGTCCACTCAGCCTGGGCCGCCTGTAGCCGCTCGACAGCCTCATCGTGCCGCCTCATTTCTTCATAGGCGCCTGCATGCCCTAGCTTGGAAAAGAGGTAGTTGCCTCCCGTAAACGCGAGGGCATTGACAACAGCGCCCCCTATCATCATTGCGACAGAGGCCATAGCTAGCGGGGCTGATACTGTAAGGGTTTATGCAATATATCAGCGGGGATCAAGCCCTCTTTGATAAGGAAATATCGGAGTGCTAAGGCGATGGACGTGTCTAAAACCATCATCCCAATGTCATACATATCAGCGTCTAGCTTGGGCAAGGTTGCCCCTTTGAAAATCACCTTGGTCAGTTTTGCGGTGCCTACCGTAAGCGCGGCCACCACAGCGCCGTGGTAAACGGCGTTAACAATAGCTTTCCCGTCAACGCCTGCCATTATTCCATATAAAATGGATCTCTATTCTTTAATATGTTAGTCTCCGGTCGCTTGGAGGGCGCAGGCGGGGCAGGTGCTTTAGTCCGCCGCATTTTCTGCCTAATTACTCCGACGACAACGACAACGCCAGCCACTCCGATAATCCAGGGAGTCCAGCCACGGTAATCAACTGGCACCATTGGAAACAGCGGTGGTGGGGCCTGCTCATGCTCGGGGGCTAACTTTCGTTTCTTCTCACGAACAGCCTGCTGCAGAGCTAGAGACAGCCTCTCTGCTTCACGACTCTTTCGAGCAGCAGCTCCTCTCTTCCCAGCCGCAACTTTTCTGGGGTCATTCGTCACTAGTTTCTCCGTCTCCTGTGGAGCAATTTCGGGGGTCTCCTCCTCCATCTTGTTCTTGCTTAGGGCAGATATGTCCACAATGGCAGTGCCTAAAAGTTGCTAGCGCGACAGTTGCAGGTGCTAAGCACATACCGATCTTATGGTAGAGTTCACATGTAACTGTGTTAAGCGCATGCCCTAGAAACGAGTCGGCCTCCAGGTCTGTCACCAAAGCTTGATTATTAGCAATGGGGAGGAACATACTTGCCACTTGTGCGTACATCTGTAGCATAGCCGTGCCTAGGGTCTTTGTTATTGCAGCTCCAAGCCTCGCCTCATGCCTCGCATATAGCTTCTCAATTTCTTGATCAGGCAAGGCCTCAACCTGTTCCATTGTAAGTTTGGAGTACTTACCGCCTATTTACTGCCCGGCACGCCCCCCAGCCGCAAGTGCTGCCAGCCTTTCACGATGTAACGCATGTCCGGACTGTGGCGTTGTGGTAGGTGGTGATGCATGTCCGGACTGTGGCGTTGTGGCAGGTGGTGATGCATGTCCGGACTGTGGTGTTGTTGTAGGTTCCGGAGCAGACTCTACCGGCTTTGCCTCTTCACGTAACAGCTGGTCGAGTATGGTGTCACAATCCATCACAGCGTTTGCAAATACCCAACGTCTAACTCTAATATAGGAATGCACAGCCCATCCAAGCACACAACATGTGCATATAAGTTGTAATACAACTAAGGCTGTTACGGAGTAACAAAGCACTGCTTCATACATGCTTAGCTGATGCTTACCATATGCTTAGTTGATGCTTAACATATGCTTAGCTGATGGTTAACATATGCTTAGCTGATGCTTAACATATGCTTAGTATCTAACAAACCTCACCAGCTTTGAGCACTTTATAAGAAAATGGGAATTTGGTCCTCAGTACCAGCTTTGAGAACTCATTAGCTTCGAGTTACTTTCGCACCCCATCACGTTCCTCCCTAGAGTGGATGATGTAGTTCTCATCCAGGCAGTCTTCAAAGCTATCCTTATCGTTGGGATGGAAGAGCGCCACCCACTGTGTCTGCGCCCTGATGCCTTTCGCAACGGCGTTGTACTTCTGGGTTTGAACCCACAGACTTTGATGGGCATGTCGCCCGCTAAAAGCTAGATAAGTCAATATAGTCCGCTTCTGCGCAATAGCGTCCTCTGCGCTGCAGTCATCAATGATGTATAACGTCGGCGTCCCCTGAAACATTTTATATAAGGCCTCTAGCCATTTGAGCAGCCGATCACCGGGGTCAAATATGAAGACCTCGGGATCTGACCACACCCACGGCCGGGCCCGGTATGTTTCATTGTATCGTACCGAAGGGCAAGCAATTACAATATGCTCGAAAACGCCCCTGTACGGACCTTCCAGGAGGTTGAGAATGAATTCTGTTTTACCACACGATGTGGGGCCCGTGATGATGGCCGAGTGTGGCTTAAGTGGGAACTCCATTAATAAACAGCACTAACGAATCTCCCGGTGTCGATGTTCAGCTGTCCGTCCATAACCAAATAAACGTAGCAGTACAGGGGCCCCGCCGGTTCGGCCTCTTTCGTGATCTGGAGAGTGATGCCCTCAGAGCCGTTCTCTACACGCCGGCCGCTGCCGTGAAGATGGTCATCGTCGGAGGTCCGGAAGTCCAGCCACAAGCAGAATTTTGTCGTCAAGTACGCGCCTAGACTGACATCGAACAATCCTAGCTCTTTGGCGACTGCGCTTGTCTCAGGGTGCCTTTTGAGGCCACCAGCGAAGAATTTCCTCGCTTCGTCCCAGAGCTGGTGTGGTGCTAAGCCGTGCGCAAATAGCTGATTGGCTTGTCCTTCTACAATGACTTCAACTTTGGTGATCTGCGGGTTGTAAAACAACTCTGGTTGGCGTGCAAAATCCTTTTGGTTGACGGGATCTTCCCATAATAGGAGAATGCCTTTCAAAGACTTACAGGGTGTGTTCAGATTGATGTACCCTATCGAGTCCTCCTTTTTCTGAGGGATCCGTCTATGTCGTAGGACCCGCTCGTATAACACCACCATACGGCTCTCATACATGCTCCGAATTAGCCTGGCCAACGTGGGTTCAGTGACTACTTCGTACTCGAGACAGATGTTTTCTAGGGAGTATGAGGAGGTGCCGGCATCTTTACCAGTTGCGCGAATCACGCGGGAAGCGTCGTTAAAGGTCAACTCAATCTCCAGCCGATCACTAAGAGCAGATTGGTAGAAGGGCGCATGCGTTTCAAGCAGCTCAAAGTCTAGAGGTATGTAGTACCTGTTTTTGAAGCCTTCGCGATGGCCACGTCTCTCGCATTGGCCGGGGGCAGAACAACAGCATCCGCTGCGCCAACACGCGCCTTGGTCACATTCATACCAGTGCTTGTATCAATGCCTTGATACACAGCGCTCGCCAGCTCCGATCGGCTCTTCCATAGATCCAGGTAGACGTTGTAGACATCACTGTCCACAAGAGAGAAGACTTCATTGCCAGAGAGCCTAACGGTCAGCTTTTGAACCAGCGCTCGGCCGAGGTTCTGGACCACCAACCGGTTGACATCAGGGGAGCTGAGGTCGACATTGAATGCCAGCCGCACTGACCCAGGCACGATAACATCGTGAGCACCGAGATTGGGAAAACGAACTAGTAACTGCTGCTTCGGGCCGATCGTAGAAGGATTGTTGGTCACGATTATCGTTTGCCGCAATCCTTTCACACCGAGCGGCTCCCGGAGACGGCGGTAAGGGTTAAGCTTACGACCATATGCACTTGAAGACATGGCTAGTTGTTTATTGCTTTGTAGCAATATCTAATATGGATAGAGTTGAGCTGACTGATTTTGGAGGTGAAGAGGGGAGGCCTCAAAAGGGTGAGGAAGAAGAGACAGGCTTCATCGACGACGATTTTAATGTCGACGAGCCCCACACTGTTAATGTCGAGTGGCCAAAGGAGTCACAGAGGGGGTCTACGCCCAAATTTACAAGTGGAGCTAGAAAACAGCGCCATTGATGACTATTTTAGAAGGGTGAAGGAGCTGTGGGGTATCACACCTATAACAGGCAAAGATTATACAAAAATTAGGTTGGGTAGCGAGAATGCGCTCTATGTTGGGCGCGAAAGGATTACAAAGTTGGATGGTATGCCTTTAGCTTTGAGTAGCCTCAGAGCGAGTACCAGAGAGGCATTGGGGTTTGGGAGAAATATACCACCAAAGACTGTCACCATCCTCAAGCAGACTGATAGTGATCTGGCTGAGGAAGAAGTTGCTCTAGGTGGTGCAGATATTCAGGATGTCCCACAAATAGCTTCAAATATTGGCAATATCTTAGAACGGACCATGTCGAGTCCAGAAGTGCAGCGTGTTTTAGAAACCTCACAAGTAGACCAGTACCTGGGGGAGAAAGGCCTACCCCCAGTGAGAGAACTCCGGGGGCTCATGGCGCTTGACAAAGCGGTGACGACGATTAAAGGTAAGCTCACAAACTACCTCGTTATTCTCGACCAGCAAGAAAAAGAGATCGCCATATGGCGGCGTAAAATGTTGATAGCACCCAATGAGGAGAGCAGGGACTTTCAAGAGCAAAAGATTGCCGATATTGAAGAAGCTAAGAAGAGGCTTTTAATAGAAGTCGCTGAGTTACACGAAGACTTGCGCACCCAGTTCAGCCGGATCCGTGAAACCATTCATCGGGTGGTTAATGAAGACACCACACTGGGTGAGAGGCTGCGGACTCTGTTCCGAGAGCAGGGTATCATCATAGCGAGCATTCTCACAGCGATCGGCCTCTTAATTTCCACTATCACCCTAGCCATTACTGGTGGTGGTGGTCCTACCCCACCGCCTGGCCCGCCACCTATCCCACCACCTGGCCCGCCACCTGGCCCTGGGGCTAAGGAATGGATTCGACAGAAACTGAAAGACCTAGCGAGCCTTCTAGCCAGGCTAGCTAGTAAGGCTGCGGCGGCACTCCCGGGAATCATAGGAGGTATTATCTCCTGGCTCCTTAACTTCTTGAGTAAGGGTGTGGGATGGCTGGCTGGAAATCTCTGGGCATTAGTGGTTGCACTCGGTGGCTTGCTGCTGCTGACTATCAGAGAGCGGCTAATTGCGGTGAAAAAACCATAGGGCCACTAGACCGACTGCGACACCCCCAACAATGAGTGTTATCTTTTCGTTTTGATGCTGCGGCCCAGCTGCCTTATCAACTATGCTAGTGGTCGGCTGCGCTGGCTGAGCATTGCTGGGCGGCTTTACCGTCGGCTGTGCAATGCTGGGCAGCTTAGGGTCTGGGGCATTAATGGCTGTATTCAGGCCACGCTTTAGGCCTGGCTCTGCGATGACGATCATGTTGTTATATCCTGCTATCTGACCAATTCGAAGCAGCATGTCGCTGGGGGCCATATACAACCCCGTTCCAAAGACATAATTAACTTCTGAGCTCGCGTTTTGTAGCACATCCTGATACCTTTTGATGGCCGCCGCGGGATCGACGGGCGCAGAGATGGCGTCTTCTACTAATACCAGGAATTGCTTCTGGGCATCAAACGCCGTTCCAGTTCCCAGAATCCGTGTTCTAGTCTGAGCCTGGGCCCCTAAGATGGTCCACACATAGGTTCGAATGCTGTCATTTATTCGCTCAACACCACCAGAGTGAGTGAAGCCCTGTGACTTGTTAAGAACGAAACTCCGCCAGGCGGAGTCAGCTTGAGGATCATCTTGTGAGATGTAATCTATGTGTAGTACATCGTTTGTGGTCTTTTGTGTGAATGATAGTCGCTTTGGGTCATATACACCACCTTGGCCGTCATTCAGGACGTGATAACCACTATTCGTCCAGTAAATGTATACACCCCCCAACCCGTTATTCCTCCCAAGCCGTCTCCAGTTATCATTCTGGGAAATCCCAAATTCTGCACATATACGCTGATAGGCTCTTACATCATAGGGATTTTCAAAGGTGGTCCAACCCTGGTCTTGTGGTAGAGCCACACGCATTTCTTTGAGAATTCGACGAATCTGGTAGTAGACATGGAATGTGAAGACGGCTCGCGCTAGTGGATCAGGGCCGGACAGATTCTCCTGCGCGGACACCTCACACCCCGCCGTGGCACACCATACAGCGAAGTTGAGTTGGTTTTGCCAGAATTGCATCGGTTTGCTGTACCAGGCTTGCACGATCTGGTCTGACTCCACGTATGGCAACCGGTATCTTTCAAACACATTGGGGAATTGTGTTGGAAAGGCTCCTTGGAGGTTGACCTGTATGTCCACCTTTGTGAGATCCTTTATTTGTGCAAACGGGTATACCCCACCCGCCGGGTATTTGGCGTCCTTATTGAACTCGTAAGCAGTCATTATTATTAGCTGTGCTGATATGTTTTTCACACTTAGCAGCGTTCAACACGGGGAACCCATCCCCCTCAACCCGGTCCTAGACAATCGCGATGGTGACATAGAGGTGGCTATAGTGGAATTGTTGTTCTACCCCGCGTTGGTTAATATTTCCGAGAAGCTGAAAAACAATTGGTTCAAATATGGTGACGAAGTTGTTACTATCCCCGACGGGTATTATGATGTCTGTGCTCTCAACAAGCAATTCTTTGAGCCACGGAAGCTCTCTCTTTCTCTCAACCCCGCAACTGGCCTTGTAAGTCTCGGTGGTATAAAATCGGGGGTGGCCTTAGCGTGGGGAGGGCTAGGTGGGGTTCTTGGGTTCGGCTTAGACGATAGAAGTAAGCTGTTCAATGAGGTGTTTACATTCTATGCGTCGAAGTTTCCTAACCTTATCATATATAAGGAGTTGTACATTCATCTCGAGGGCCTATCATCATATGAAAACCGTCATAATTCGCTTCCCTCCACACTCCTCCGGGCTGTACCTGTTAAAAAAGAGGAATGTAATCAAGGAAGACATGAGCTTTTCTCTATGCCTCATTATAAAAAGCTGGAAACTGGAACTGTAGGGGGTATAAGACTTTCAGTCCGAGATGAAAAGGGTGACGACGTGCCACTGGCATATCTAAGCTGTGTACTCCACATCAGACATGGCTGCTCCGTTGGGAATTTACCGTCCTTATTGAACTCGTAAATTATCAGGCATGCTAAAATGTACATCAATTAACCAACATTCAGCATGGGGAACCCATCCTCCTCAACCCGGTCATAGACAATCGCGATGGTGACCTTGAGGTAGCTATTGTGGAATTATTGTTCTATCCAGCGTGGGTTAATATTTCCCATGAGCTGGCCAATAATAACTTCCAGGTGGGGGGTAAACAGATTGTTATCCCCGATGGGTACTACGACGTATGTACCCTCAACAAGCAATTCTTTGAGCCTCGCAAGTTTTCTCTGACACTGAACCCCGCAACTGGTCTTGTAAGCCTCGATGGTATATATGACGCCGATATATTGGGAGTAGGCTTATCCTACACTCTTGGGGGTTCTGAGTGGGAATTGTATGATACCGGGATGGTTGGAAAAGAGTTTCCCAGACTCCTCTTATATAAGGAGTTGTACATTCATCTCGAGGGTCTATCATCATATGAGAACCATCATAATTCGCTTCCCTCCACACTCCTCAGGGTTGTGCCCGTTAAAAATGTGGAATGTAATCAAGGGAGACACGAGGTTTTCTCTGTGCCTCGTTATAAGAAGTTGGAGACTGGAACTCTAAACGATATTAGACTTTCGGTCCGTGATGAACAAGGCAAAGCTGTGCCACTAGCATATCTAAGTTGTGAACTCCACATCAGAAAACACAATGGCTGATTCAGAAGGTCCAGGAAGGCATCGCCCAAGAGCATGCTCTACCCTAACCTTCGCTGATTTGGCCGACACTATTGGGTGGCGGGAGCCGGGTCATAATTACAAGATCTATGGCCTCCAGCTCACTCCCCAGGGGGTCTATGCTCGTGCCGCCATAGATCATCCCGACGACGATGATTGGGATCTGCAGCTTGAGCTTCGCACGGGATATACACACCTCGAGCCCAATGGGATACTTATTAGGTTAACCAACATGGGCAAGGTGTTTGTGAGTTATCAGGCCTGCAGGACTGTCACACGCCCCAACAAGTCTCCTGTTGTGACCTACCAGTCATTTCTGAAAATGCAGTGCGCCAGGGCTCTCTTCTATGCCGTATCGGTGACTGAGGCTAAAGTCCAGGGGACTAAATATTGCCTGAAGGCCGTTACAGAGTGTAAAGCCGACCTTGATATGTTAGGTAAGCCTCCTAAGGAGTCAACCATCTATCTCGAGTTAGCTATT
Source organism: Cepaea hortensis (assembly GCA_963921405.1). NCBI lineage: Eukaryota > Metazoa > Mollusca > Gastropoda > Stylommatophora > Helicidae > Cepaea > Cepaea hortensis. The sequence goes on from OY992881.1 coordinate 2,837,457, forward strand.
GGGGCTGTGGCGCAGACTGAGTTTGCCCCAGTCCTTCCTGGGGTCTCTATTAAATGGAGTGCGTCATCACTCCCCAGGCATGTTGCTCTCGTCATTACTTCCGCAGCCGACGGGACGTGGGTGGCCCGGGCAACAGAGACGGTCATTATAGTAGAGCTCGGTGAGGTTGCGGTGGATGAAATCATTTTTAATACCGTTACTGCTTTTGTCCGGCTTTTGTTCACTACAGGGTCGATTAGCACCGTTCGCATTGAACATTTAATATCTCAGTTGAAGAAGTAGGTTTGACGCGCATAGAATAATGTCGCTCTATCCGTCATTTGATACTAGTGACGGTGGTACCTATCGCATTCAAGAGCTTACCCGGCTTCGGAAGTCTCTGGAAGATGAAAGGGACAAACGGGCTGCACTGTATAAAAAATATCGGCGTGCCGTTAATGCATTAGACGCTGTCGACAGCGTGATGCTGGCGGCTAGCCTTGGTATGGGTGTAGGGGGTGTTGGGCTTCTTACCACCATTACCGCTGCCCCTGTAGTTGTCGGGCTCGAGATAGCTGCCCTAGCTTGTGGAATCATGTCCGCTGGGAGCAAGCTAGCGTCCCGCAAAATAACGTCGAAAGCTAAGAAACATGATGAAATTTGCACTCTGGCGACGGCTAAGCTTTCTAGTATAGCCGACCTTGTTTCAAAGGCTTTGGATGATGGGAGAATTACAGACGTGGAGTATAAAATAATTACAGCTGAAGAAAATAAATTTCACCAGTTGAAAAAAGATATTCGGAGCAAGGCGCCGGCGGATCTAGACGAAGAGACAAAAAAGTCTCTCATTCTGAAAGGGCGGGACCAGGCACGGGCAGAATTAGTCAAAGCTATAGGATCGAAATAACCTGTATACGCGATCAGGACAGTTTGGAACCACCCCCCTATTCCACCGAACGATCCGCCAGTGGGTTTCAGTAATGCGCGGAAGGATATACTCCTCGGATAAACAATGTAAAATTCTGAGGTATGTATGAACATTTTTTCCATTCATTGCTTTTCCATTTTTTCTCATCCTATTGTCACATGTGAATGAAGAGATCTCCTGTTCTATATGTTTTGTTTGTTGATGAAGGCTAATCACCGCAACGACATGTATCAACACCATACACCATGTGGTGTAATTCTGTTTGGTAAAACTTTATATGGAAGTAATGAATACGAAAGAATACTAAGAGCGGCGGATTCCCACTACCAGAAGTAATACACTTAACATCTCAAGTGTTATTCTAACAATACACTCATTAAATATGTTTCAGCTGACTCAATCAAGTGTCGTCTCCACAATGAAGGTTGGCTACACAAAGCTAACTGGCGCTTGCCTTGTGGGATTTTTCACGAGAACAAAAAAATCACCGCGCGGCACGCGTGGGATTTTTTTCGCGAGAACAAAAATCACGGCGCGGCACTCGTTCATAAAACTCGTCACGCGAAGACAAATTGATCACGCTTCTATTTTTTGATCACGGTCCTTCCGGCGTGATCATTTAAGCAGGAAGTGGCGTTGTCTGGCGCGCATATTTGATTATCAGGGCGTGTGTGGATGTGTGTGTGCATGCGTGCGTATGTGTGTGGATGTATGTGCCCCATTATACACCTATTTATCGTTGGTATGGTGGGTGGCCCTCTGGTTCATATTAAGGACTTAGCTTCATCCCTTTATAGAGTAGCAGCTTGATGCCGGTCGTCTTTTCAAACTTCCGAAACATCTTATGAAGCACGTCTAACGTGCAACGCTCACACATCTCATATGGTTTCCTAACACCCCTCTCACAGAATATGCACTCTTCTATCACCTCGCCCCGCTTTGCCTGTTCATCGTGCCAAGAACAATAAAGGTCGATGGCTGGGCGGCCGCAGTGAAGTTCTGTATCGAGCTTCGGCCACTCACATCCATAGGTCTCCATCTGTATGTGCCCAATAAGTCAACCTCTAACTCGACGCGCTGCCCGGCGCCCCCTAATATTTCTGGGAGAGGGTCCGGGCTGTTGCAATTTGTGTTGGTGGTGCTCGGTGAGAGAGCGTGCCCGCTCGCCGAGTGCTCCCGTTCGTATTCGCATAGCGGTGCCCATCTTGATATGGCTGGTTGGTAAGGCTCTAATTGTGTAACACAGTATAGTCACCCCCCTATAACAAAATATGGTTGCTCGCACTCGGGGTTGCCCCGGCGATTTTTACGCTATAGTTACACTTGTTCTTCGCGGTGCGCATCCTGGTATGTCTACAGATGATACACTCTAAATCGACGGCTCGGTTTTCTCACAGGCAGCCTCGGTCGCCTACAGACGACCCGTGCTCTCGCGTACGGTCGCCTACAGGCGGCCGTCTTATGCGCTCCGGGACGGTTCACCGCTTGGTGTGCGCCCCGGGGCGGGGCCCCGGGGGAGGGGGGGGGAGTTGGGTCCCTAGGGGGCTGTTGTTTTGGCGCTCCTGTGGTGCCACCAACCTTTTGGCCCCAAAGCCCCAGTATACATCTACTGTTGTTGAGTGGTTTGTTGCATGGCTGATTAGTTGACTGATTGTGTGATTTAATGGTTGAGTGGTTTGTTGCATGGCTGATTAGTTGACTGATTGTGTGATTTAATGGTTGAGTGGTTTGTTGCATGGCTGATTAGTTGACTGATTGTGTGATTTAATGGTTGGGTGGTTTGTTGCATGGCTGATTAGTTGACTGATTGTGTGATTTAATGGTTGGGTGGTTTGTTGCATGGCTGATTAGTTGACTGATTGTGTGATTTAATGGTTGAGTGGTTTGTTGCATGGCTGATTAGTTGACTGATTGTGTGATTTAATGGTTGGGTGGTTTGTTGCATGGCTGATTAGTTGACTGATTGTGTGATTTAATGGTTGAGTGGTTTGTTGCATGGCTGATTAGTTGACTGATTGTGTGATTTAATGGTTGAGTGGTTTGTTGCATGGCTGATTAGTTGACTGATTGTGTGATTTAATGGTTGGGTGGTTTGTTGCATGGCTGATTAGTTGACTGATTGTGTGATTTAATGGTTGGGTGGTTTGTTGCATGGCTGATTAGTTGACTGATTGTGTGATTTAATGGTTGGGTGGTTTGTTGCATGGCTGATTAGTTGACTGATTGTGTGATTTAATGGTTGAGTGGTTTGTTGCATGGCTGATTAGTTGACTGATTGTGTGATTTAATGGTTGAGTGGTTTGTTGCATGGCTGATTAGTTGACTGATTGTGTGATTTAATGGTTGAGTGGTTTGTTGCATGGCTGATTAGTTGACTGATTGTGTGATTTAATGGTTGAGTGGTTTGTTGCATGGCTGATTAGTTGACTGATTGTGTGATTTAATGGTTGAGTGGTTTGTTGCATGGCTGATTAGTTGACTGATTGTGTGATTTAATGGTTGAGTGGTTTGTTGCATGGCTGATTAGTTGACTGATTGTGTGATTTAATGGTTGAGTGGTTTGTTGCATGGCTGATTAGTTGACTGATTGTGTGATTTAATGGTTGAGTGGTTTGTTGCATGGCTGATTAGTTGACTGATTGTGTGATTTAATGGTTGAGTGGTTTGTTGCATGGCTGATTAGTTGACTGATTGTGTGATTTAATGGTTGAGTGGTTTGTTGCATGGCTGATTAGTTGACTGATTGTGTGATTTAATGGTTGGGTGGTTTGTTGCATGGCTGATTAGTTGACTGATTGTGTGATTTAATGGTTGGGTGGTTTGTTGCATGGCTGATTAGTTGACTGATTGTGTGATTTAATGGTTGGGTGGTTTGTTGCATGGCTGATTAGTTGACTGATTGTGTGATTTAATGGTTGGGTGGTTTGTTGCATGGCTGATTAGTTGACTGATTGTGTGATTTAATGGTTGGGTGGTTTGTTGCATGGCTGATTAGTTGACTGATTGTGTGATTTAATGGTTGGGTGGTTTGTTGCATGGCTGATTAGTTGACTGATTGTGTGATTTAATGGTTGGGTGGTTTGTTGCATGGCTGATTAGTTGACTGATTGTGTGATTTAATGGTTGGGTGGTTTGTTGCATGGCTGATTAGTTGACTGATTGTGTGATTTAATGGTTGGGTGGTTGTTTAACTGTATCTTTTGGTGGTTGGTGCCTGTGTATTTGGTTGACTGAGTTATTGTTTTATTGAGTGGTTGGGTAGTTGGTTGACTGAGTTATTGTTTTATTGAGTGGTTGGGTAGTTGTATATGTGTGAGATTCGTTGATTGGTTGAGTACCTGAGTGGTTAATTGATTCGTTGGTTGGTTGGTTACATGGGTGGGCAATCTGGTGAGTGTGGTTGAGTTGATGGTTGAGTCGTTGGTTGGGTGAGTGGTTGGGCGGATGGTTGAGTAGATGGTTGAGTCGTTGGTTGGATAAGTGGTTGGGTGAGTGGTTGAGTGGATGGTTGAGTCGCTGGTTGGGTGGATGGTTGAGTCTTTGGTTGGGTGAGTGGTCGGGGAGTGGTTGGATATATGTTTGAGTCGTTGAAGGAACGAGACATAGAAAGAAATATTGAAAATAACAGTGGAACGAGAGATACACAAAAAAAAAAAAGAAGAGAGACTGAGAAGAAGAGAGAAATAGAGAGACAGAGAAAGATGATCGAGAAAGCAAGCGAGACTAGATAGACTGGGATAGAGAGAGAGGCCAAAGAGAGAGATACAAGGTGCGAGACATAGTGAGGGAGAGAAACGTTGAAAGATGCGAAAAGAGAAAGGAAGAAAAAGGCACATAGAGAGAGAGAGAGAGAGAGAGAGAGAGAGAGAGAGAGAGAGAGAGTTACAGAGAGAGACAGCTAGATATATAGTCAGAGAGGGGCGAGAGACGGTGAGCGCAAAGAAGACACAAGATACGAAGAAAGACAGAGACAGGGTGGGGGAGATAGTGTCAGAAGAGAGAGAGAGAGAGAGAGAGAGAGAGAGAGAGAGAGAGAGAGAGAGGCGGTGATTAAGAGAGATAAACTGTCCGGTGTACAATGTGCTGTAAAATATGTGACCTTATCGCCTCAGAAAGCCACAGTTGGTAAAAGACATGATCGCCAACGTACCAGGTTTGTGGTGGTGGTGATGATGATGATGATGGAGATGATAACAATGATGATGACGATGATGATAACAATGACGACAATATTGATGATGATGGTCATGACGATGATCATGATGACCGCGGTTTTGATGATGACGATGATGATGATGATGATGATGATGATGATGATGATGATGATGACGACGACGACGATACCCTTACATCCATGTAGTCCACCCTGGCGTTGTACAAGACGTGCCTGGCGCCCAGCTCGTGCAGCATCTGTGTGATCTGCTCGGGGTCATGGAAGCGGGTCACGCACTTGTCCACCGTGCCCATGACCCTGACTGCGTGAGACTTCAGCTGGACACTGTTCTGCAGGCGCTCTCTGGTCTGTCCTCTGAACGGCACGAAAACGTTCTGAACCTCAGGGTGCGTCTCAAACAACCTGAAACCACATCATAAATGCGAATATCAACACACATGAATCTTTTCATTCACAGACTTATATCTGATGTGTTCCCTGTTGTCTGCGATAGTCTCATGGCCTGGCCAAAGATTAAATATGCTTTCGTGTCTAAGATCATTTTTTTTTTTGCATATCCCTTACAGGGCGTTGCAGTCAACATCAGCATTATTTCAGCTGCTGTTGATGTACTAGGCAAGACTACGCTCAGTAGTTTGCCATTGCTTTCTTAGCGACCAGTTCACATACCCCTTAAGTTACCAACGTGGCGAGAATCGCTACCGGTTCTCGCGCAGGTTACGTTTCTCACAAGAATATACGGGATTACGGAAAAAAGACGTTAACTTCTAGGCCAGGGAGACCGACTGTCTGAGATCAGTTTCATTAAATGAGATGGCCACATGCAAGAATTAAAGACAGTTTCATTAAATGAGATGGCCACATGCAAGAATTAAAGACAGTTTCATTAAATGAGATGGCCACATGCAAGAATTAAAGGCAACGGTTTCCCTGAGTGATGGTAAACACAGAAGCCCCAGATAACCGTATATTATACGATTATATGATTAGATGATGATGATGAGGATGATGATGATGATGATGATGATGATGATGATGATGATGGTGATGGCCATTAAGCCTGGCATATTTCGCTGAATAAAGGAATTATATTTTGGCTGAAATATTCAAACCACGTAGTCACTGGTATTATTCAAATATGGGGTATGTTACCCCCACGGTAACCTCAGACTCAAAATAAAGTCTTCCTGTTTGCATAGAAATGGCTGGAATCACTTAACTGATAATGTCTCGATATATTTGATCAACCGATTACTGTTCGTCGAATACAGAATTCTAAACACATTTGCTTTGATAAATTTGTGTTGGATATTAAGTAAATGTTCCGTGACGGTTGACTTCGAAGTTTTATGACATGTCAAGTGCACAGGGATTCCTTAACTCTTTCACTACCAAACAAAAACTGGGCTGTGACCAAACAGAAATTTATGGCAGAAAATTGGAACTAGGGGTGTGTTACAATAATGCTTTTAAAATGGTTAAGATGGTAGCAGATCTATTGTATTACATATCAAATTAAAGAGGATTGCACAAGGAACATGACAGTGTTAATAATTTATTGATATGTTACAAATATTATGACAATAATGAGAGGTTTAATAATAACAACTGAAATTAAAGAGGTAAAAATTATTTAAAAAACTGCACATATAAGGTGTTTTCTACACTCCTATACTGCTAATCATGTTTAATTTACTGAATAATCAAACAAACACCACTTGTCTTCAAGAATATAAACAGTATTGCTCATTAAAGTAACCCAAAAAGAAGTTCTGGTGCATATTGTGAACCATGTATTTTTCACAAAAAATTACAAAAAATAATGGCTGAAATCTTGAAGGTGGGGCTGTCACAATAATGTTATGAAAATGGTTAAAATTGTAGCAGAAATGTTGTATTATATATCAAAATAAAGGGGATTGCACAAGGAATATGTTGGTAGGAGAATTTCTGCTTTAGGTTTGTAAATATAATAAAAATAATAATATAATTTGTAAAATAATTGGACAAAAGTAGGTAAAAATAATGTAAACATTGCACTTATAATGTGTTTTCTACACTCCTATACTGCTAATCATGTTTAATTTACTGAATAACCAAACAAACACCACTTGTCTTCAAGAATATAAACAGTATTGCTCATTTAAATCACTCAAAAGGAAGTTTTGGTGCATATTGTGAACCATGTCTTTTTCACAAAAATGAAAAAAACTAATGGCCGAAATCTGGAAGTTGGTGTATGTCACAATAATGTTATGAAAATGGTTAAAATTGTAGCAGAAATGTTGTATTATATATCAAAATAAAGGGGATTGCACAAGGAATATGTTGGTAGGAGAATTGTTGCTTTAGGTTGTAAATAAAATAAAAATAATAATATAATTTGTAAAATAATTGGACAAAAGGAGGTAAAAATAATGTAAACATTGCACTTACCAAGGACGCGTTGTTATCCAATATCCTGATCACTGCTAATCCTGTTGAATTTACTGAACAAACACCACTTTTCTAAACTATAAATACAATTGCTCCCAATCAATCATCCGAAAAGAAGTTTTGCCGCAGATTCTGAATCATGTATTTTTCTTTTTTCAGACAAAAATTAGGAAAACACTTGGCAGATTTACATTTAATTGTCATGTCTGTTTGTTTTTATTTACTATATGTGGCAGTTTATTTGTGATAAGCTGCAAAGCAAACTTTGGCGCACAAGTCTGGTCTATTAGTGCAGCCGGAGCAAACAAAAGATGATATGTGTCGTTTAGTTCGAGTGCTGCAAAAAACACAGTCTCTATTGACACCGACAAATTCTATTAAATGCTTGGCTCATGTAAATCTTTCGGCATAATTTCCTGCAACAGACTGAAATTCTTCGGCAGGCAGAGTGTCAAACTTTCAGGAATATTCTGAGCTACTTCGCGATGAGCACTTTCCTTTACTTGAAATCCTTCTATGACAATTTTTATCCTCCTTTCTCTGTTTGCCATATGGAATGTAGGATGTGAGCATTGATCTGTGCAATTTCAAAGATCTAGTAGTAGATCTTCTTCCACCACTTAATGGTTTTCCTATCATGGATATTATAATATCCAACCATTTGGTCCATTCTGTCGCAGCCATTCATCGCCATGTTATTTTCATGGAGACCATCTTCGGCTTGCTTTGCGGTTTTCGCAATCCGCTCTCAACAGTTCTAACTACAGACTTGGTAGAGACAACAATGCACAATGCATGTTTTTTTTTTTTAGCTTTATTTAGCCCTTCCACCAAATAATCATTTCATCAATGGACACATTTTCAAATGGGTAAAATGCTTCCTGGATATTCTTCAGAATCATGTCAACAAGAGGATCAATTTTTTTTTTTTTTTTGGGTACCCTCAGGTTCACATACATGAAACGTGGTGTGATAAATATATTCTAATTTTCTAATTGATTACTGGGAAACGTAGTCGCAGTGGCATACCAAGGAGTATATAAATGTGCACTTGTACACCAGTAGTCTTTGATACATGGTCTTGGATCAAGTCCCATAGCAATAATGACAGACGTAAACTTCAGCCATTCGTGCTTCGTTGTCAGACACTCAGCTGTTGACGAACATTCACTGGTTTTTCTTTATCACCACGTGCTAAAACTTTAGACACAACTAAAAATTCTTTCTAAATATTCACTGATAAGGGAATCACTATTGTTTAAAACAGTTATAAACAATAATCTAGCTTGATCTCAAGTCATACTACGTGGACGCAAACTGGTGGGCGTTTCCATTGTGAAAAAACAAATTAACACTACCTTAAAACTGAAAATTCACAAGAATCCAATATTAGAAAACGTTTGACCTCACAAACATGGCGTAGAAATCTTTCGGCTGTACGACTTTTCAGTTTACTGTAACTTAAAATTCCGAAACGGAGCAAAAATATATGAAATAAACCACTGATCATTTTGTGGGACTAAAAGGACGAATTGCCATCACAGCAAATCCATCCTGTCCACAGATGGGCTCACGGTAGCGAAAGAGTACCGATTAACTCTCTTTTCCACACACGGGTAATCGCTTCGCTAATTGTCTTCCCGTTCTACCTATGTAACTCGCTTGGCACTAACACTGGAGTTGATAAATGCAATGTGATTTGGTGTACGGAGAGAATAGTTCTTTCACAGATGGAGGGGTTTCAGGGCGGTTCTGTATCTGATCATTGTTTCAATAGCAAGGAATGTTCGGTTTACAGCAGTTGTAAGTCGGTCTTGTATTCTCATTGTCCACTGACCGCTGGTTTTAGGGATTGCTGCTTCCATTAACGATGAACTGAAGTTCTAGTGGCAGACTGTTGTGTTGGCATGTTGGCATGTTGGCAGCGGCCTAATGCTACTTGCGTGTGCGTGTTGTTGGTTTTGTCGGTGGTGATGTCTGTTCCACTTTTTTTTTTAAACATGGGAAAGTGGGGAGCATTATGTGTGGTTTTCGCTGGCACATGAAAGAGGTAATTATGGAGTGACCTGTTGCCGGGAAGTTGGACTAGGACTAACTATCTAGTCACATTAGCCGAGTCCAGTGTTACTGTGCTGACATCGTGTATTTATAAATAGAAATGTGCCAGTATGTCTACACAGTAGCACTCAGGATGTCGTGGAAGTGACCCAAAGTTCACAGATCAGAATATAGGGACGAGCGCGTCAAGGAACAAGCGGGAAGTCACTAACGGAAAGGGAAGGCCACTATTCGGCAACTGTGCCAACTACCTGAAATCATTATTGGGGAGACCACTGGTAATTTACCGTGTTTCCTATTGTAAGTGGACATTTTCGTTCACACGATGACCAGAAAACAGCTTAGTAGCTGGGTCAGTATCAACTAGCCCTACCCGAGTGCAACCATTGGCACAATCAACAGATCCGGTTGATAAACCGGATCAACTTGGGCTTAGAAAGACTGCAGAAGGGAAGTGAGGGGCACACAACCCAACTCACCCCATTTACATCTATGAGCTAACAACAAGTCCCTATTTTTACAAACATGGGGTCATGGTTCTAACATGCTGGTCATGTTCGGGAAAACAAAAAATGGGGACGCCATCGCCGAAACCGCAGATAGCAAGTGTACCAAGTTAACAAAGACGGAGGACAACCCACAAACATCACGTGTACCAAGTTAACAAAGACGGAGGACAACCCACAAACATCACGTGTACCAAGTTAACAAAGACGGAGGACAACCCACAAACATCACGTGTACCAAGTTAACAAAGACGGAGGACAACCCACAAACATCACGTGTACCAAGTTAACAAAGACGGAGGACAACCCACAAATATCACGTGTACCAAGTTAACAAAGACGGAGGACAACCCACAAACATCACGTGTACCAAGTTAACAAAGACGGAGGACAACCCACAAACATCACGTGTAACAAGTTAACAAAGACGGAGGACAACCCACAAACATCACGTGTACCAAGTTAACAAAGACGGAGGACAACCCACAAACATCACGTGTACCAAGTTAACAAAGACGGAGGACAACCCACAAACATCACGTGTACCAAGTTAACAAAGACGGAGGACAACCCACAAACATCACGTGTACCAAGTTAACAAAGACGGAGGACAACCCACAAACATCACGTGTACCAAGTTAACAAAGACGGAGGACAACCCACAAACATCACGTGTACCAAGTTAAAAATGGCGGAAGAGAACTCACAGACAGGCACGTAGTCGCGGCTAGCCAGAGCTACTGAACCAAAGCCGAGAGACACTGCCTCAACAGCAAGAGGACATTACAACAAATCATGCCACAACGACAAGAGGACATTACAACAAATCATGCCACAACGACAAGCAAGGAAGACACAACCCCTCAGAAACAGGGAGATGCACGCACGCACGCGCGCGCGTATACACAGAGACACACACAGAGACACACACAGACATACACACACAGACAGAGAGAGAGAGAAAGAGAGAGAGAGAGTGAGAGAGCGAGAGAGAGAAAGAGAGAGAGAGAGTGAGAGAGAGAGAGAGAGAGAGAGAGAGAGAGAGAGAGAGAGAGAGAGAGAGGACTAAAAAAACAAGACAGAAACAACTGAAGAGAATATTGATATACAAACATAGAGGTGTGGTTTCAAGGCTTGAAGACTGTGCTCCTGAGAAAAGCAAGTTTCAACAAAACATCCCCACTGCCAAGCATATGGCTGCTGAAACGATTCGTGCAAATACACCGCCATTTCTGGGATAACTCTGGCTGACTGGCGGCAACCAATCATTTTCTGCGATTTATCGACAGTGCAAATTAATCGATCAGATTTTCTGTCTTGATTTAATCAAGCTTACGACAGCGATTTATCGAGTGTTAGATCTATACGCCAGAACCGTTGGCAAATATTGATCTGATCTAAACATTGATTCATCTATTTTCTTCACGTTCCGAATTTGGTAAATTTGTTTCTTTCTGTAATATACGATCATCGGTCATAAACTTCTTCTTCTTCTTCTTCTTCTTCTTCTTCTTCTTCTTCTTCTTCTTCTTCTTCTTCTTCTTCTTCTTCTTCTTCTTCTTCTTCTTCTTCTTCTTCTTCTTCTTTCTCATGATCATCCTTCTCTTTGCTTTGCGTTGATTCGATGCTATGAGGTGTCGGCTGTTCAGAAAGCAATCACACAACTCAACGAACAAAGCCTAGAGAATCACAAACAATATAAATGCTGGGTTGGTTGCGACGCCCCATGTACAGGACATGCAGCCAGCATTGTTGTCATGCTATAACCAGACTTTTTCTTCTGCTGCGTCCGTCCGGAATGTTGTAAAAGACGTTGTGCCTGTTTACAGCAGAGCTGCGATATTTAAACCTTTCGGCCGACACATCTGACTTTGTTAGGCATTTGTTACCTGGGTTACTTTCCCGGGTGTTTCCTAGAAGTTTGGCTCTCACTTTTATGGTGTTATCCCCATCCCAGCTGGCCCATTTAGAACAGCTGAAGACATCCTGGTCAGCCCTCAAGGGAAGGCAGGGGCAGACCATGGGCATTCCCCGCCATCCATGAAGGCTTTCATACTTGCAGAGCCAACACATAGCTCTCTGGTACTGGGCTCACCCAAGGAATCGTCACGCCCTGCACATGGCTGCTTAGCCTCATTTCCGTATAGTGGGCCTTCCGTTCACCACAGGCTGTTCCTCCGGAAACCAGAAGAATGCAGTCTGCAGATAACATCCACACAGTGAGCTTTCGATTCGGACTTTCCACATAATGGATTTGCTATCCGAGCAATATTCCATTTCGTGCCACTAGGACACTTTTTCCACCTTTTATGAAGCCCACACAATGAGCTTTGGGTTTAAACTTTCCACGTAATGGATTTGCTATTCAAGCAATTTTCCATTTCGTGCCACTGAGACGCTTTTGCCACCGACATACCTGTGGCATGAAGTGTGGCAGTCTCAATACTTCTTCATGCACCCTTAGATGTCAATCTGAATGTAGATAAAGAAAGCTGCTGTCAAACTTGAGCTTGTTGATGCCTCCGTAGAGCGTGTCCTCAAACGAAGCAGGTGTGGAACAAAATATCTTTCTCTATTCTGCATATTTTGGGCACTCCTGCATAAAATGTCCAGCTGTCATTTTACCAGTTCCACAATTACATTCATCTGTTCTCCCATCATAAGTTTATTGAACAAGTGGTATTTCAGCCTGTTATGTTCTGTACGGAGTCTGCTACTTGTTCTATTCGGTCGAGTTTGTAATATGCATCATCTTTCTGGTGGCCTGGATGCTCTGGTTCCCATTTTGTTCTATAAGTGCTTTTAATAAACCTCTTTGCCTTATTATAGGTTATGTCTCTGTCAGGCTGAGGTAGTCGTCCGACCTCTTTTTCCAGTCTGTCAGCCTCTTCGTTTCCGGGTATACTGCAATGTGATGGGATCCACTGTATTACAACTTTTTTGGATTTCTGACATAGTCCATGGAGTGCTGCTCCTAGGTCAGCTAGTTCTGTGCTGTTTTTGCTCTTCAGTATTGAGACAGGTGACTTTTCATCTGTGAATATAGCTATTTGCTTCTCTTTATTTTCCTCCATCAAGAGCAATTCAATTGCAGTTTTCAAAGCCTCTACCTCTGCTTTGAAGTTACTTGAGAATTGTCCTGTTGCCACTGACTGCTTTTTTCACCCCGTGTTTTAAATTTAGGAGAATTCGTCCTCCTCCATTTTCTATTGAATTTTTTTTTGTTGGCTGATCCATCTGTATATGCATGGGTACAATTGCTACTTGAGTAATGTTCTTTTATGTAGTTAAGGACTATGTTTCTTCTTTCTGGTTTATTCTGAGTGTTCTTTTTCTCAATACCAGAAATGTTTTCTATCATCTCAGGCAGTTGCTGTTGTCTCCATGCTGGGAACTTGTGTGCATTGTAAATGGGTTTGAATGTTGATTTGTTAAGTATGGGATCTGCCCTAATCTTTCGTTTTGCAGTTTCTACAAAGTTGCTACGCTTCAGTCTTCCCTTTCCAAAACCATTAAACCTGTTATACATAGGGTGGTCTGTCAATCTTCTAAATTGTTCTGCTTGTTGCTGGGCTCTGCTATCTCTTCTATCCTGCATTGGTTGTAAACAAGTGATCTTTTCTAGTTCGTTAATGGGCGTTGTCTTCAGGCTTCCATGTATGATCCCTATTCCTTGATTTTGGACTCTACTTATTTTGTTAAAGTTTGACTTAGCTGCTGTTGCCCAAGCTGCAATGCCATATTCCAATACTGGCCTCACCCGTCCAGTATATAACTTCTTGAGAACTTTCTCATCTGCTCCCCACGTTGTACCAGCAAGCTTTTTTCTGATTGCGATTCTTTGCCTTACTCTTGTTCGATTTTTCTCAACCTGTGTCTTCCATGTCAGGCGACGATCAAAGGTGACTCCTAGATAGTTTGGATTTTCTTCATGGCGCAATATTTTTCCATTCAATACCAGCTTAGGGTGCCGAGATTTATTTGAGAGGAAGAACACTGTGCATGTTGTTTTATCCTCACCTATCTTCACTAGCCATGATTTTGACCAGTCCTCTAGCGCTAATAGGGCTTGCTGTATTCTGCTGTTAGCTGTACTAATATATTCTGCAGATATGGCTAGGTCATCTGCAAAGGAGGATGTGTGTACTCTGGCTGGAAAATTTTCTGTGATGTCATTTATATATGCTAGGAATAATGTTGGTGAAAGAACTCCTCCAGGGGAGACACTTTGCTCCAACAGCATCTTTTTGCTGGTTTGTCCTTGTACTTTTGTCCTGGCAGTTCTGTTCTCAAGGTAGTGGCTGATCCATTTATACATTTTCCCACAAACATGCATTTTTTGCAGTTTCACTTTCAGTCCTTCCTTCCACACTTTATCAAATGCTTTTTCTAAATCTATCGAGGCCGCTAGTGTGTGCTTTTTCTCTTGGAATGCATCCTTTATTTCCTGAGCTATATAGTTTATTTGATCTGTGTATCTGTACTTTCTTAATCCAGCTTTGTGTGGTGTTAAGAGTTGGTTTTCTTCCAGATGCCATGTTAGCCTGCCATTGATAATGCGTTCCATTAATTTTCCTACACAGCTAAGTATACTGATAGGTCGATAGCCATTTGGTTCTTCCAGGTCTTTTCCTTTCTTTGGGACTGGTATTAGTATAGCTTCCTTTCATGCCTGTAGGACTGTTCCTGTAGGACTGTTCCTCTCTTCTATCTGTAATTTAGGACTGCTAGTAGTTTCTTTTTTGCTTTAGTGCCTAGTCATATTATCATTTCATTTGTGATTCCGTCCTTTCCTGGTGATTTATTCTTTTTGTTAGGGTATTCATTGCCTGTTCTATCTCTTCCATTTTTAGATTTGCCATCATATATTCTGCAGCTGTCTCTGTATGACTATGATGTGTCTGTCTATCTTTGATTGCTTTCTTCTGTTCGGTTGTAATATCAGCATAGTGTTCTATTAGTGCATTTGCAGCCTTTTTACTTGTAAGCAAAGCATTTCATTGTTTAATTGTTATTTGTTTGTTTCTGGATCCTTCATTGTTCATGGCTTTCACATGTTTCCATAGTTTGTTTCCATTCCTGTCAAAGTTCAGATTATCTATTTTTTCCCCTCCAACAATCTCTTTTTGTTTGATTTACTGTTCTTTTATATTTTGCTGACATGGCTTTGAGAGAGATGTTCGCTTCAGTTGTTTGTTCTCTCTCTCTGCTGTCTTCCTGGCATCTTCAACTTTACCTTCCAAAATGTGTAATTATTCAGTCCAGTATGGTTTGTAATTTTTCCTCGCTCCTCTTGGAATAGATTCAGTGACCGCCTGTATTATTGTTTGTTTAGACTTTCCATCATTTGTTTCATGTTTCCGTGTCGTGTATTTATGTTTTCTCAATATTCGTCTGTTAGTATGTGCCATTGGCGAAAATGGTCGTTAGTACTCTCATGGCCAATAAGTGGTTTAATTGGCGATTTGAATAACGAAGACACAAACAATCGATTGCACGATTTATGGCCTGGCATATTTTGCTGCATCTCGTTAGGTACATACTGCAGAAATCACACAACTTACGTGAATTAATTAGATAAATCCTTCAAGCTGAAATATACACATGTTCGCACAGTAATGTCAATTGTCTACAACGGTAATTTTAATCTGACTAACATGTTTCTGTTTGCAGAAAACTGGCTTGTGTAGCTATTTTGTGTGTTATACAACATGCGAAAGGCACTGTCTCTATCAATCACATGGCCGCTTTCCAACACATGCCTTGAGATTGATGAAGCGGGAAACTTCCGGTGTGTCAGCCTCTAATTGGCAATGGATGATATATTGGCATCAACAATACGTGGGTTGATACCCATGGTCTTATACCTCATGGACGAGATCACAACCCACATGAGACTGGTGGGCGCACAGCGCGTTCATCCTGCCGGATACACATCTTGGCCGATATTGACACCGCGCTACAAGTAATTGGAGAGGTTTCGCTGTGGTGCAAATATTATATCTTTCTGACTGTGCGGTCGCACTTCTGTACCCACACTTTTCTGTTTGGCAATGCTGTAATCTTCTCACTGTAGCTATTTCCATTATTCTCTTAAGTTCTATTTAAGCTCTTCCACTCTGCACAGTTCATAACAACTAACTATCGAGAATAAACTCAACGTGTCTTTAATAACACAACACAGGTGCAGTTTTTCAACTCTATTGTCTCCAAATGGTGTACCCATTAAATTATCATTTACACCACATGTATCAATCGTACACAACCTTTAAAGACTACAATTCTACACACTCTTAACTACTAATGTAGCGGCTCATTGTGTGGCCATGGCTAATTGAAACGAGAACCAGGTCCGAATCTGACCATGGCCCAATCCCAACTGACTTTGAAAGTGACGCTTTGTCCTTTCCACAAAGCGTCCCGATCACTGTTCACGCTCTTGTGACCAACGCTCGTGGCGGATCACTTTGCACGGTCTCCTCGTACAGACCGCACTTTATCTAAACCATGTCATGGTCTGTTTGTATATAAACTCATCATGTCAGTATGGCAAATCTATCCCAATCAGCTCGTTTGTAATTCCAGCGAGGCAAAGGCTTTTGCTCCTATGAAACATGCTCTACATTCATTACAAGCTTGATTAGTCTGTGGTCACTACCTGCTAATTGGTCAAGCACATGGCGTCGATTTTGTGAAGGATGTTTCCTGTGCAGAAAGCTAAGTCTGGAGTAAAAGTGGTAAACCAACTTCTAGAGTAGAAGCTCGGTGTGTCATCCGCTTTGTTGAGTAGATGGAGATTGGAGTCTATTTCCCAGTCCTCCACTTCATCTCCTCTGTAGTCAGTATCTGGGTATTCCCATCTTTCTGAATGGCTATTAAAGTCTCCGACAATAATGCAGTTTGTGTCAGTTATTTTCATGTTTGAAAGTGTAAGGTCTGCTGGGCTATATAGATTGTAGACTCTTATTTTCACGTCCTTTATCATTATATCAACACCTATAATTTCAGTATGGTTGTCAGAGGTCACAGATTCTTCACTGCAAGGTATTGTGTTTCATGGAAGCATTAGAACACCTCCTGTTTGTCCTTCGCGATCGTAACGTTGGCCTGAAACCTTCTGACTGAGAATCTGTGAACGAACGAACGTACGAATGAACGAAAATCTTTATTTTCACAAGGTTAAGAACTGGGCACGCAGGCCCGTCTGACATTCTGCGCTTCTTCACAATATCCTCTGATACATTCTTTCATTCAACATCACTTAACTAGCAAACTTTTGACAACAAAAGAACAATAGTTTTATAACACATGAAAAATAATAAATAACAAATGACTCACTGAGGCAATGCTTAACATGGGCATTATAAATAACTAAGGAAGGTGTAACGTGCCATACATATGGGAATGTTTGTTGGCTAGTTGTCGTTTGAGATCATTTACCATTATTATTGTCTTTCTTTGTTTTTGTTATGGGGCATGTAGTCTGTACTGAGGTAGTGTTCAAACAGGTTGCAAATGTATGTATAATGATTGGTGGTGTCTTTGATTTCTTGTGGAAGATTGTTCCAAAACTGAGCGGCAGAGTATGCTAAGCTTGTTTTATATAAGTCTATCCTAATGTGATGGGCGTTTAGGTGTGTCTTTTGAATGCATGCCACATCTATTCCATCTATATGAAAACGATTTGTTAGGGAGACTTTCTTGTTAGAAACTCCTTTGGCATTCGTCTGTAGTATGTTGAGTGTCTGGGGTGTTTGGTCAATAGCTCTTAACCTAATCCTCTGTGCCTTGACTCCACAGCACAAGAGGAGGTGACAACCAGTACCGGTGGGTGGCAATGGGCCAAGCACTACCACCGCCAGATGAGACTTCACGGGATTCGCACCATACTGAGTAATTTTAATTTGTGGCATCATGGATTGATTAAGTCACGCTGCATAGTTTTGTCAAGCTTGTGGCTCAGTACATCCGATTTCGACAAGCATTGTTCGGGTGTGCTCTCCCTAGCCTTTGACTGTCCCCAGTCTACTTACACGGCAGCAGGTTTGTGTCTGGTTACTCTCCCTTGACCTGTCCGACATGAGAGACCCTACCAGTAGCTGTGCTACTGTCGGCATTGCTCTCGCGGTCATTGGAACACTCAGACCCCTCTACCATGGTCAGGTGGAGACACGGCAGAGGGGCTATTGATATACTGTACACATGGCATGTGTGGTCGTGTCTGACAGAGTGGCAAACATGATCAGAGCACTGGCTCCCAGACTTACCGTGTGTTGATGGGCTCAACTCCCCATACAGGAATTAATCATGTCTGACAGAGAGGCCAACATGATCAGAGCACTGGCTCTCAGACTTACGGTGCGCTGATGGGTCCAATCCCCACACAGGGATTAATCGTGTCTGACAGAGTGGCCAACATGATCAGAGCACTGGCTCCCAGACTTACCGTGTGTTGATAGGTTCAATCCCCATACAGGAATTAATCGTGTTTGACACAGTGGCCAACATAATCAGAGCACTGGCTCTCAGACTTACGGTGCGCTGATGGGCTCAACTCCCACACCGGAAATAAGCTGGACTTAAACATTGACCTCTCATTCAAACACCAATGACACATTACTCAACGTAACATTTCCAAGATCATTAAACACCAATGACACATTACTCAACGTAACATTTCCAAGATCATCAAACACCAATGACACATTACTCAACGTAACATTACTAAGATCATCAAACACCAATGAAACATTACTCAACGTAACATTTCCAAGATCATCAAACACCAATGACACATTACTCAACGTAACATTTCCAAGATCATCAAACACCAATGACACATTACTCAACGTAACATTTCCAAGATCATTGTCAAAAATCCCAATAAGTGTTTAGAGAGTTAAGAATATAAATAGTAGAGCTAAGACAGAGTCTAGTAGAAGACACCAGACAGGAGAGACACCAGCGCTATAAATAGCTTCACAACGGGACACACTTGTGTCAACCGAGGGAGCATTGAGTACAGGTGAGCGAGGGTTTCCCCAAGACATTGGGAAACTCGCCACTACGAGTAACCGTGGAGTACCAGGTTACTCGAGTTAACGGGCCAGCGTGCTGGGTCACTATGCACGCAAATTCGCCAGCGCACGGATAATCCAACGTCCGTGTTTGAACACGCAACTAGAGGCGTGAGGACAGACCAGGACTGAGACGACTAGAGAATAGACGTGTTCCTTGCGAATACTATAGGTTTATAGCAAATAGTGATTGTTAGGCTTTAGACTTCATTCAGTGATTAATAGTATCATCATCACCTCTTCATTGCATCTATGTAACGTACCATGTTGTTTAATGTCAATGAAGTATTCCGCTCGCAGAGCTTGTTTATCACCAGCTCTAAATAAATTGCATTCCTTTTGCAAATGACACGAGTTATTATTTCGTGGGGTGCAAAAGTAGTGGAGTCCTGAAAGACCTGTCGCAAGCAAGTTGCTGACAGGCAGGACCCCAATTGGTGTCAGAAGTCCCTGAACCAACGTCAACGGGCAATTGTCAACAGGCAATTGGTGTCAGAAGTCTCTGAACCAATGTCAACAGGCACCATTCGACATTATTTCTTTGTTAAAATATCTAAAATTAACGTAAATTATTGTGCATAAAATGGCAGAAATAATTTTGATTTGTGAATAACGTGAGTAATTAACACCATTACTACGAGATAATTTGCATCATAACATTTGTGGAGCTTGAACCACAATGAAGGAAGTTTAAGTTACAAATTGTTTTAGTCTACGAAAATTTAGGAAAGTGTGTTATTCTACTGAAAGTAATGATAATGTATACAAGTATGAATTTAAATTATCAAGCAAACCATCGTGTACATTTCATTTTGTGTGAGACAGCCATCAATGTCACCATTCATCATATTCAGTTACAGATTAGTGCAAAATAAGTTCTTTTTGTACAAAGGAAAGATATTAACTACTGAACGGAAGCCTTGGAACGTAGTTATACCAAACAAGATAGAAAGTGAAGACCAGACGACATCGACTGTCATATGACGAATCATCTTACGAATCATAACGATCATTCAGACTATCATAACATTCATTCATTAACATCATTTATCATGATCTACATCACATTTTTCATTCATCAACCGCATGAAATATAAACATGTATTTACAGCCTATGCATGTTTCTAAAGTATTGATGCTCTACTAAACAGAAGCATCCGTTTTGTTCTCAAGTCGATCATTTTTGTGTGTCCGGAAGACAGCGGTGGAACATCCCAAGGGCCGTATTTTCCGAAGAATTAGATGAGTATATTTTCGAAATATTTTGATATTCACTATGTTAATCATGCATCTTTTTTTTCAGTGAAAATGTAAATAACTAACACATAACTACAATCCATTGTGTAAAACTACTGTGATATCATTGTGAATTAACATAAAGCCACAAAATGGCATCATTAAATGATTGTATCCAAGCGGGCAAAGAAATGGGCCACACTGGAGAGAAATTAGAGAAGTGGGTAGATCAAAAATATAAAGAAGAATTAGCTCGACAGAAGGAAGAAACAGAGAGAAAAACTGCTCTACAGAGAGAAGAAATAGCTCGACAGAGAGAAGAAACAGAGAGAAAAGCTGCTTTAGAGAGAGACGAAAGAGCATTGGAAAGACAGCATCAAAAAGAGATGAAAGAAGTCGAGGAAGCCACCAAACAAAGACAGCTAGATTTAGATCATGCCACCAAACAGAAACAGCTAGATGTAGATCATGCCAACAAACAAGCAGAGGAAGCCACCAAACAGAAGCAGATACAGGTAGATTCAGAAACTAAATTAAAGATGAAGGAAATGGAGGTAGACTCAAACATACAGATAGCCTCTAGCAAACAAAAGAGCCAGGAAGAACAGAATAAGTTTAATAAATATAAAGGCCTGATGAAACCATACAGCGTAGGGGATTCAATCTCAGCATGGACTGAGAATATAGAATTTCAACTAAAGACTCAGAAAATACCGTTGGAGGAATGGGCAATGATCTACATGAGAAATCTCAGTGGGGAGCCATTAAAGGTAATAGAATCTATACCTACAGAACTAAGGAACAATTATCAGTACATTCACGATAGGATCATGCAACACTTTCTTCTAGATGCCACTGGGTACCAAATTCAGTTTTCCTAAATTAAGCCAAAGGCAGCTGAAACCTTCTTAGATTACATCTCTAACGTGCAAAGCACATTTAAGAAATGGACTAGGGCGGCGAAAGTGGGCAACAACTATGATAAATTACAAGATCTTATGGTAATGGACAAGGTGATATCTACCGTCCCTACCCCTTTTGCGAAGTTTCTCCAACAATCAGATATCGAATCCATTGAGCAACTAGAAAAACGGGGGTCGGCATATTTTTCGTCTAATCGTGACATATTTAAACCCACAACACATGATACAGAGATAACTGCTTTTGCAAAGAATGTACCGAGTAGATCTTACAATCAGAAAGAGTATCATAAGAAAGACAAACCGTACCAGAAGCCACCTCAATGTGGATATTGTAATTTGTTTCATCCTAGCTACTCTATGTGCGATAAGAACCCAGCATATCCTTCACACTTAGAAACAGTGATAAAGAAGCAAGAAAGTAGAAGAACTTCATTTAAACGTGCTGTTAAATGTTACTTTTGTTCCAGCTATGGCCACTACAGTAATAAATGTCTTGGTAGGCAACGAATGAAAGCAAATAATGCTGCTCTCATCGATACGTCATCAGACGATGATAGTGAAATTGACTCGGAACTTGTAAATGTGTTACCAACGAGTGAATGTGAAAGTGTGGCATTAGTTACTGACATATTAGACTTTAAGAAATGTGACACATGTCACCAGTTTCATGCGGATGGTAAATTGAAATGTGGGCACGTGATACCATCCTCCAATGAAGATGCTAACGCAGCAAGTACCTACAGAGGTAAACTGAAGTTCTACGATGCACTGGTCAATGATAAACCATGCCATTGTTTACTCGATAGCGGAAGCACTTTACTCGGTTTAAGAAAAGAACTGGTCAGACCAGAAGATTACACGGGTGAATTTGTCAAATGCCGTACTTTCTCTTGAACCATTGAGAAATACCCACTGGCAAAAGCGCATATTAATACCCCGTTCCTTACCGGCACATTTACCTGCGCAATCCTGCAAGATCCCTGCACGGATCTGATTTTAGGCTGTTTAGCTTCATTGAAGCAATGTACTGACGACGACATAATAGCCTGGAAACATACAAACATGGCTAATGCTGTAACAAGGTCAGATACGCAAACACACTATACTGACTTACAAACTGAGATGTTACAGCTGTTAACACCCAGCGGTGCCGATACCAACAGTACTCGACAAAAATTTATCGAGGCACAAAGCACCGATCAAACTATCGCACCTTATTTTAAATTGTTAGGTGAGAGAGCGAAATTGACTAAACATGCATCTTGGTATTTTAGAAAACATAACGGAATTCTCATGCGTTATTACACAAATAATAACCATGAAATTCAGCAAACGGTGTTACCTGTAACATACCGACAAACTGTGCTAAAGATCGCACATGAGTCACCGTTTGCTGGACATTTGGCCTATGACAAAACCAGAGCCAGAATTTTGTCACACTTCTACTGGCCTAAATTCTGTTCTGATATAAAAATTTTCTGTCGTTCATGTACTATTTGTCAACATCTTGTACGAAAGGGAAAGCATGTGACGGCCGAAGTTCAACGGTCATTATTAGCATCTAGACCATTTGAGTGTGTAGTGGTCGATATTGTTGGACCCCTAAATCAGGTGTCGAGCAAAGGAAACCGATTCATACTTACTCTCGTGGATCTATGCACCAGGTGGGTCGAAGCTATTCCACTAAAATACATCACCTCCAAAGATGTGGCAAATGTATTTTTGCACCTATTTTGTCGTTTTGGCTTCCCACGAACCATTCTATCGGATCGGGGAACGCAGTTTATTTCGGCTGCTACGCAAGCCTTAACAAAATTGTTAGGAATAGAGCAGCATTTCTGTACCCCGTACCACCCAATGAGCAACGGGATCATAGAGAAAATTAACGAGGATCTCAAACACATGTTGGCTAAAGTAACAGCAGAAAACCCATCTGATTGGGACACGCTATTGCCAGCAGTGCTATTTGCCCATAGAGAAATTCCGCACTCGAGTACGGGTTTCTCACCTTTTGAATTAGTGTATGGGGCGAACCCTCGAGGACCCCTAACAATTTACCATCAGCTAATTACTAGCTTACCAGAAAACCCAACATCAGTAACACCGTATGAGATGGTAACAGAGACACGCGATAGAATAATGAAAGCGTGTGTAATAGCCAAGGCATCTTTGGAGACGAAAGGACAGATGTACCGCGACTATGCAAATAAGGGTGCTAAAACTATACACCTTGAACCGAATCAGAAGGTTCTGCTTTTACTACCGGATAAACGTAATTTGTTACTAACATCGTGGCAAGGGCCATTCAACGTTGAACGTAAAATATCAGATGTCGATTATGAAATATCGATAAAGGGAAAATTAAAGATATTTCATATCAACATGCTGAAACCAGACTTCTCACGACAAGAACTACAGACAGACGAACAAGATGCACCCACACCAAGTAATCGGACGACAGACGTACACAACACAACTACACCAGATAGGGTGACGCATGACAACGACATTGCAAACACCTTAGCCAGGTAACAACACACGCAGCTAGTACAACAACAGTACTAAACGAGACAGATGACAACGAAATAGAATTACCAGTCCCTACTGTAGACACGACTGGGACCATCGACAGCAAAAAAAAAAAAAAGAAACCAAACTGACAGACGCGCAACGACGACAGATGATAGAATTAGTGACGGAGTACAGAGACATTGTCTCCGACATCCCAGGAAAGACAGACAGAATAGAACACTCCATTATTCTGATTGACAACACCCCAATCAAGTGTCGACCTTATTCCATTCCTCTAAATTATAGGACTAATCTCGACAAAGAAATACTATCTCTTGAGTCGAGTGGAATAATTCAGAAGTCTCAGTCAGAATATTCTTTCCCTATCGTCCTTGTCGCCAAAAAGGACTCAACTATTCGACTCTGCGTCGATTTTCGACGTTTGAACAAAATAACCAAAATTGATGCTGGACCAATTCCAGCATGCGAGGATTTGATCCTTGATATGTCTACATCTCGCATCTTTAGCAAACTGGATCTCACGAAAGGTTATTTGCAGGTCCCGATGCAAGAAAATTCGATTCCTTTAACAGCTTTCTCCACACCTTTAGGTCTCTATGAGTGTCGATTCCTTCTTTTTGGCCTTCGGAATGCTCCAGCGACTTTCGTCCGTCTAACTAGGGATCTTCTCCACGGGGTGACCAATACTTCTACATACATAGATGACATATGTATTCATACAGAAGACTGGACATCACACCTACAGAAACTACGACATGTCTTCGACAGGTTGCGAGTATTCTGGCTCACAGTCAAGCCCAGTAAAGTAGAGTTGGGCATGGAA
The DNA here is from genome assembly GCA_963921405.1 of Cepaea hortensis. Lineage (NCBI taxonomy): Eukaryota > Metazoa > Mollusca > Gastropoda > Stylommatophora > Helicidae > Cepaea > Cepaea hortensis. The sequence goes on from OY992881.1 coordinate 2,862,129, forward strand.
GAGATTGACTTCCTAGGCCATACCATCTGCAGGGGCCAACTCAGAACAGATGAAAGAATCGTGACCAAGATTCTAAATTTGACTATGCCAACGACCAAGAAACAGGTCCGAAGTCTACTTGGTCTTGTGAATTATTATAGTAAATTTATTCCCAATCTGGCGGAAATCACCAGTGTTTTTTCCAACATTTTGAAAGCTTCGGCTAAATTAAATGTGCAAGATGCAGGATTAATTAGTGCTTTATCAAAATTGAAGTATGTATTCAGTGTTCCACCTATCCTGCGTTTGCCTAACCAAAATCTTACCTATTTCTTACGTACAGACGCAAGTGCTATCTCCATATCTGGAGTACTAGGACAGTTTTACGAAGGGAAGTTCCACCCAGTAATGTACGTAAGTCGTAAGATCACCCCAGCTGAATCGAGATACTCAGCATCAGAATTGGAGGGCCTCAGCTTAATCTATTGTGTTAGAAAACTTCATAGGTTTTTGGCAGGAGCACAGTTTGTGATCAAAACCGACAATTCTCCGTTGTCTGTTATGCAGTCTGGCATTCCCCACAATAATAGGGTCTACAGGTGGGCTTTGATACTGCAGAACTATGCATTTACCATCCAGCATTTAAAGGGGAGATTGAACTCTTTGACGGACACTTTGAGTCGACCGTCAACCATTGAAATACCTGATATACAGGAAGAGATCGACCAGAGATCACCAGAAACAGTGACACTGTAATTGCTAATTAGATCAGTGCCGTATGTGGTGAATAAGTTACACTGTAAGTGCGTTATCATCGCCAAGCTGATAAAACTGTGTAAGAGTAACAGTGCCATTAAGAGTGAAACGAACAGACGCATAAGTAGTATGTCTGCAGCGCTAACACATATATAAGTCATATTAACATTGAAGTGTTAGCTGTGAACCTACATAAATTGGTAGGGAACTATATATTTATACACTATCCAGGAAGGAGAGCATATAAGACTTTGGCTAAATGAACTATGATATGAGAATAGTCTACAAAGAACAGCGCTCCATCTTATCACCTGAAAGGAGGACTTCAGTTAGTGTAATTATATATAGAAACATAACTGTGATATGTATACAATATTGTTTTATAAACAGTATCCATAACTTCATTTTTCTATGAATAATTGAATTGCAAAATGTTCAAGTGCATATATAACTTTATTTATCTTATTTGATAGTTATAAGTCACCATCATTTAGTTAAAAACCCATTTAATTTAACACCGATGATAGAAATGCAATTTCTAGATATTACTTTACTTTATCACCGCATAATCATAATCATTTATAAATTCATTTAGTTAAAACACCATTTCTAAACTAACCCAACCATTTAGGAATTAATATCATTTCATTTACCAATAACACTTTAAGGTAACTAACCCAATTCGCTTAAAAGTAATTAATTAGTTAAATCATTTCCCTTAGGATAATTTAGAACAGCACACCAAATTACATTAGTTAGTATTACAGGATCGGTAACAAACCATCCTCACAAACTTGTATATTTTGTATAGGCATGACACGTGCAGTGACGGGACAGCCCCGGCAGCATCAGAATTACACAAGTTTGAAAGGAATTAAAGAGCCCACAATATTTTTCTATCATTCTCTAAAAGCATAAACGTCCACCAGAAAATTATAGAAATGCAAGAGGATTGAAAACAAGAGAAAAATACATTTTGACCACGCAAGCCGCATCATTTCTGTAATGCTAGGTCTGAGAAAGCTTTGATGTCCAGATCAAACGTAAAACCCAGACACCACGGCACCAGTCGGCGGGTGCTATCAAAGGTTGAAAACTCATTGTTTTCAGTTCAAGGGAAGAGAAAGACAAAGTGTGAAATCTAGGCTGGGGACTAAGTTGATACATCGCGGAGCCAGTCAGTTGAGATTGACGTGTTAGTTTACAAGCCTGCGGTTGGAATAGGGACTGACACCTAACACCTTACAGTAAACATGACCTAACGTGTAAACCAGCCACGGCAGAATGGGAGATAAGAGGGTCAGCCAGACCCGTCTGAAATAATACATGGCAGTGCTACTCAGTGAAAAACCCGTGTGATCCAAAGACGGCAATATAATGCAGGCTTAACACCTATCCGCAATACGGGGCAAAGTAGGACCACATGGCTGACACATTATTGCCAGCAACCCAGGAAGGCGGGTGTTAACAGCAGATTGGAATGTAATGACGCAACTGCATTGCCGCCAACGCATGTTTCATTGTTTCAGGCGTGGGGGGCATCGGTCAATTTGATTGACACATGAAACTACCGTCCACAGGAAAGGAGGAGGGGTGAAAAGAATTTGGCACTTAATCCATCTGGGTAAATCGTCCTACATGAAAAATAGGTGGAGCTAACAGGAACTTGGACATAGTAATTAGCTAGCGTGGAAACTAGCCAGGAACGGAGAGAATAAAACTACGAGCAGTGGTCAGCAAGACTTCAGACGCATTTACAATAGCATTCTTAGGATACCTACTGGAGAAATATTAACATTTCGTTCTGTTGGACTTCTGTACGAAGTCGTATGACAGGATTTCCTAGCTATAACCCAGGTAATACCATTACTCTGATTAGTTTGTTTGCTAGTCTGAAGGCTTGTGTAGTTTCCTGTTTCTACATATTCTCCCAAACTTTACACTGGTGGATTTTCTTTGTACTTAATGTTCCAGTTCTAGCTTTACGATTTCACTGAGAACTATTTTCTTCTTTCATTCACCACTTGGTTGTCTGATTTGTTGTATGTGATAAATTGGAGAAATCCAGTATCCAAGCTACATGAGCGTGTGGCTTATGCATGTACAGGAGATACATTTAGATTCATCCTGTATGATGTTAAACATTGGGGAGACTGACTACTTAGGAGAAATTCCGGAGAGCTACCAATCTCTTGATAACGTCCAATTAACATTGATTATTTGGACCAACACTTTGAGTGCCTACCAAGATTGTGGTGAAACCACTTGATTTGAGGAATGGCACCAGTTCACCTTGTCTGCATGATGTCTGCATGAGGACAGACATGACTTAGGACATTCAATATCCCAGACAGATTCAGGGAAGGCATTTAATGTTCGACAGGACTGTGCGACCAGCCCTTCCGACAAGACAGTATGGATGAATCAGAAAGGGAAAGAGTAAGTGAGGTGAACTTATATGGGAAACACCCCATTACATAAATGTATGCGATGATGTATGTTTTGAGCTATAGATGTTCTAAATGGTTTTATGAATATATACATATATATTTATTTATTTAGAACTGATATATGTTTATGTAACATGCCATCATCTATCATCATACCATCATATATTATGACTTGAATGTATGTTTATATGAATGTATAGACATATGTGTTTGAGATGTGTAGACGTAGATACTACCCATCTCCGTTCGTTTCATTCCAGATCTCTTAGGAGCAATGGACAGTCAACAACCCATATCCGGAAGTGACTTAGCCTTGTGAAGGGACCAATTTTGACTCCTTCAATCTGACAGTGAACTGCGTCTCACTGGGGGAAGCATGACCTATGTGACCTCTTAAGTTACGTATACCATACCATAATCATTATCATCATCATCATATGATCATCAAGACTAGAAATAATAAACACAGTTGTTGTATTTTAAAACTCAATTTGTCCGTATAATTCTAAATGTTTATAAATATTTGTGTAGCGTAATCAAGTACACACATTTTGTATCATTTAGTGGGGGTTCACACATATTGTCCAGAAGTGGGAATCTATGTCCGGGAGGTATCTTGCCTATGCAGTCATAAGTAACCAGATTACGTTGCATGTCTTAACTCCTCCTTTCTCACTTCTGGTGATACCAAGTACAGCCAAAACTATATAGATATATTCTATCTTCAACGAGCCACTTCTTGGCTGTTTTCTTGAGTATCAGGGACAGTGTCTTAAATCAGCATAACAGACATTTGTTCCACGTTTTCTCTCTGGGATCTGGGGTGGTAATTAGTCCCATCTGACAGAGGTAAGGGATCTCAAACTGCACCCAGAACTAAACCCCAGTAGGAGAAAATGATTTTGGCTGAGTGGTTGCCCACCCAGGAGCTACTTCAAGCCAGTTGGTGACACGTGCAAACAAACAGCACAGTCATTTGGCGTGAATACTTGTATAATTCAGCCAATCATTTAGTGTAAATATATATTGTTCATTTACGTGATATTATGAACCATATTTTAATGACGATTGAATGTTTTAGCAAGAATGGTATGAAATTGTATGAAAGATGCGTAAATGAGAGGAGAGAATGTATACAATACTAAACGTTGAGAGAGAGAGAGAGAGAGAGAGAGAGAGAGAGAGAGAGAGAGAGAGAGAGAGAGAGAGAGAGAGAGAGAGAGTTAGCGGTAAATTTTTTGTTCACCGCTTAAAACGTCTTATTATGACTTGTCTGTGTCAATCTGTGTAACCAATGTGTTGTCAAGTTTTATGTGTTTTACTGCTATACTTTAGTAGATTAGATAGGGAAAATACTTTGAGCATCTTGAAACGGAATTGTGGTCATAAATAAGAATAACAAACATTTGTAGCCACAATAAACCGATGTACGGCGCTCGAAGGAATACACACATGTATAAGAAAAACGCATACACATGTTAGCAAAGTAAATACACTGTAGTTTATTAGAAAACACGCAAACAAACAGGAAAACAAACACATAAAAGTTGCATACACCATTTGTTTCAAAACACAGTAACTCGAATCAGGGGACACAATAACTTCTTAAAAACCGTAATGTAACATTGAAAATATGTCTTCACAAGCGGAAGCGAGAAGGTGAAGAGTAGAACTTAATGTATTCGAGTTGTGGTTGATATTATTGGGACCATGAACATTTAATGCTCATGTGTTGTACTCATAACAGAGTCAACTTGTATTGGGTTGTCATTTTGGGCAATATGAGGACAGGTCAAAAGACATAAGTCAACGGACAGAAGTCAGAAGACAGAGGGTCATAAGACGGAAGTCAGGACATAAGTCATAAGACAACGGTTCCGGTTCAAAACAATTCCCAAGAGGATCTATAGCCAACTATACTGATACGATGGGCTACTCAATTAGCCGATAAGCGAATACTATAAGTTTATAGCAAATAGTGATTGTTAGGCTTTAGACTTCATTCAGTGATTAATAGTATCATCATCACCTCTTCATTGCATCTATGTAACGTACCATGTTGTTTAATGTCAATGAAGTATTCCGCTCGCAGAGCTTGTTTATCACCAGCTCTAAATAAATTGCATTCCTTTTGCAAATGACACGAGTTATTATTTCGTGTGGTGCAAAAGTAGGGGAGTCCTGAAAGACCTGTCGCAAGCAAGTTGCTGACAATCATCAAACACCAATGACACATTACTCAACGTAACATTTCCAAGATCATCAAACACCAATAACACATTACTCAACGTAACATTTCCAAGATCATCAAACACCAATGACACATTACTCAACGTAACATTTCCAAGATCATCAAATACCAATAACACATTACTCAACGTAACATTTCCAAGATCATCAAACACCAATAACACATTACTCAACGTAACATTTCCAAGATCATCAAACACCAATAACACATTACTCAATGTAACATTACTAAGATCATCAAACACCAATGACACATTACTCAACGTAACATTTCTAAGATCATCAAACACCAATGACACATTACTCAACGTAACATTTCCAAGATCATCAAACCCCAATAACACATTACTCAACGTAACATTTCCAAGATCATCAAACACCAATGACACATTACTCAACGTAACATTTCCAAGATCATCAAACACCAATGACACATTACTCAACGTAACATTTCCAAGATCATCAAACACCAATAACACATTACTCAACGTAACATTACCAAGATCATCAAACACCAATAACACATTACTCAACGTAACATTACCAAGATCATCAAACACCAATGACACATTACTCAACGTAACATTACCAAGATCATCAAACACCAATAACACATTACTCAACGTAACATTACCAAGATCATCAAACGCCCTACGAAGCACATACAATAGTTGTTATTGTTGTTCTGAAAGAGGACATTGATTATTTGTCCGTCAGGTCAGTGTTATGACGTCTCATGTTTGTCAGGTCAGTGTTATGACGTCTCATGTTTGTCAGGTCAGTGTTGTGACGTTTCATGTCTGTCAGGTCAGTGTTTTGACGTCTCGTGTCTGTCAAGTCAGCGTTGTGACGTCTCGTGTCTGTCAGGTCAGTGTTTTGACGTCTCGTGTCTGTCAGCTCAGTGTTGTGACGTCTCGTGTCTGTCAAGTCAGTGTTGTGACGTCTCGTCTCTGTCAGGTCAGTGTTTTGACGTCTCGTGTCTGTCAGGTCAGTGTTGTGACGTCTCGTGTCTGTCAAGTCAGCATTGTGACGTCTCATGTTTGTCAGGTCAGTGTTGTGACATTTCATGTCTGCCCCACTGGTCGAGACGGTTGAGACGGTCGAGTAGGCGGGTGTAAACGTGAGAGAATCGACTTCAATGTACCCGGTTTTATCCCATATCGCTCGGTCTCTTGCCGCTCCAAGGTGTCGCACACCCCACGAACTTCGTAGCTCCAATATCGAACCCCAGGAGTCTCCGAGACCACTGCGCTACTGAACTGAATGACCTAGTCCGGAATCGATGCCACAACCGTATGAGCCCCAGTCAGGCGGCGTGACCACTGGGCCACAGTGGCCCCCGGAGTATGGTTCTGTCAGCTACCCTCCATGTAACTGTCACGTGGTTAGGTATTTTTTGTCACTTGTGCATTTCACTCGATCTTAGAGTCCATTTTTCTGAACTTGGCAGTCAGCATAATGTCACCATACAGTGGATACCATCCCACTGTGGAGTACCCGGAAACGACAGAGCTGATCGATTGCCTAAAGAAGGAGCCAAAGAAGAACAGCCTGATGTGCCCATTACATACCACCAAAAGAAAAGAATGATCAAATCAGTCAGAAGGCCACCAAACACTACTCAAGACGACTACCACGTTATGAACAGGCCAGAACAGGTCATTCTTCTGCGCCTCAGAACAGGACACAATAGATTACGCAACCATATGTATACAAAATTCAAGATTGGTGACTCAGCCATGTGCACGTGTGGATTGGCGTCGCAGACAGCAGAGCACATACTTCAGGACTGCCCAATCTACAACATATTCAGACAAACCATCTGGCCTAGAGAGACAACAGTGGAAAATAAACTCTATGGACCGCTGAGTGAACTAAAAAAGACTGTTAGATTCATACAAGAGACAACATTGCAATTTTAAATATTGAGCACAACCCACTACTGGCAACGCTGATCGTATTCTGGTATGAACCTAAGGCCTATCCACGTCAATGTGGAAGCACTAGACTCGAGTTTCGCTCTCCTTTGAGCTCGTCAGTAGTGCATCTCTCTCTCTCTCTCTCTCTCTCTCTCTCTCTCTCTCTCTCTCTCTGTGTATGTGTGTGTGTGTGTGTACGTGTATGTGTGTGTGCTTGTGAGAGAGAGAGAGAGAGAGAGAGAGAGAGAGAGAGAGAGAGAGAGAGAGATTTCTCCTACTGTTCTTGTTCTTCTACTGTCGCTCCGTTTCTCACCCACTACACATGTACATTACTGTAGCGTGAGTGAGATAGTGAGTGCGAGCGAGGGAGTATGAGTGTGTGTGTGAGTGTGTGTGTGTGTAAGAAAGAGAGAGAGAGAGAGAGAGAGAGAGAGAGAGAGAGAGAGAGAGAGAGAGAGAGTTGAATTGCATCACTAATTTTTACGTTACAAAATGTATATGTACAATTTTCTCCATTTTTTAAGTTTTACAATTTTGCGAGAATGCTCACGACAATCATCACTGCATGTGTGTGTAAAGTGTGGGAGTTTGTTCATACTAGTTTCAGTGATTATGTGAGGCATCATGTATGTGTCTAGATGCGAGGATGTGTGTGTGTGTGTGTGTGGGGGATGTGTGTGGGGGATGTATGTGAGGAGGTGTTGTGTGTGGGGGATGTGTGTTGGTGGGTGAAGAGATGTGTGGTGGGTGAGGGATGTGTGGTGTGTTAGGGCTGTGTGTGTGTGAGAGAGGGATGTGTGTGTGGGTGTGGGATGTTTGGGAGGATGGTTGGAAGTGTATGGGTGTTGGTGAATGGGAGGTCGTGTGGGTGGGGAATGGGTGGGTGTGAAATGGGTGAGTGGGTGGGTGAGTGGATGGGTGAGGGATGTGTGGGTGAATGGGTGTGTGGGGTGGGAAGGATGTGTATAGGTTGGGGATGGGTGTGTTATGGGTGAGGGGGATTGGTGTGGGGGATGTGTATGTGGGTGGGGAATATGTCTGTGTGAGTGGGGATGTGTAAGGTAAGTAAGGGTGGGTGGAGGATGTATGTGTGGGTGGTGAGGGTGTTTGTAGGTGGGGGGTGTGTGGGTGGGTGAGAGATGTGTGGGGAGATGTGTGTGTGGGGGGAGGGATGTGTGGGTGGGTGTGTGTGTGGGTGGGGGATGTGTATATGGGTGTTGTGTTGTGTGGGAGAGGAGATGGGTGTGGGTGAGGGATGTGCGTGTGGATTGGTGGGGGTGTGGTTGGGTGTGAATGTGAGGGTGGGTGAAGAATGTGTGTGAGGGTGGGGGTTCGTGTTTGGCTGGGTGGTTGGGGTGTGTGTGTATGGGGGGGGGGGGTAGGTGTGTGGGTAGGTGTGGCATGCGTGAGTTGGCGGGGAGATATGTGTGTGGGTGGGGGCTGAGTGGTTCGAGGATGTGTGTTTGGCTGTGTGGTTGGGGGTGTGTGTCTGGAGGAGGATATATGGGTGGATGATTGTTGGTGGGTTATGGGATGGGTGGATGATATGTTTGTGGGTGGGGAGATATGTGTAGGTGGAATGATGTGTGTGGGTGAGGGTGTGGGTGGGAGCATGTAGATGTTCCTGGGGTGTGTGTGGGGGGGATGTTGGTGTGGGGGATGTGTAGTGTGTGGGAGACGTGTGTGTGTGGGTGGGGAGTTGTGTAGGTTGGGGATTATGTGAGTGTGGGGATGTGGAGGTGGGTGGATGGGTGGGGCATGTATGTGTGCCTGGGGTGTGTCTGGTTGGGTGAGGGATGTGTGGGTGGATGGGGGATGTGTGAGTGGATGGAGGATGTGTGGGTGGCTGGGGATGTGTCTCATAACATGGTAGTATGGATTGTTTATGTTTACAACATTCATTTGACAATGTTTTTTTCCCCCTATATGAATGTATTATGCACTATTGATGAACGAAAGATGAGTGATTAGTTAGTTAGTTAGTCGACAGATCATCCTCGCTGCACATCGAACCATTCAGTCCATAAGTGCTCGGATCCCCTCCTCAGCAAATCCCGCAGCGTGTAGCGGCTAACGACGCCAGTTCTGTGTTGGTTTATCAATCTTCTTTGGCTTCCTGCGTAGTGTTCTTGTTTGGCCACACCTCTTTTAATTTGATGCTCTAGCAGTCTGGCCATTGTTGTAGATTCACAGTCATCACTTGGTTCTCGCAAAAGTCTCACATCACGTAGAGCATTCAGAATGTCAGCCTGGTCCATGGCGCGTCCGCCCTCCACAGTAGCCTCACCTGCGAGCTTGTCAGCCCGCTCATTTCCTTGTACTCCCGCATGCCCTGGCACGAAGATGAAACTAATCTTTGCCAGCCGAGACCGCTTCAGAGGCAGCAACCATTCTCTTCGGATCGACCCCTCCTCTATCCTCTTGATCATGTTCATTGAGTCGCTAAGGAAACAAGCCCTGGTGAATGTCTGTGTCTCGAGCCATGTTATTGCTTTACTTACTGCCATGACTTCCATGGTCAGGCTACTTGTGGTTTCAGTGAAAGCACCAGAGTCCTCCTTCACAATTCTCCCTCCGGCCCGAGCTGTAAAGGCCCATGAGCTTCTCACATGTCGGACGACCGACCCATCTGTGTAGATGACCGCGTCACCGTCTAGCGAATTCTCGAAAATCAACGCTTGTACTTCAGCCTCAACAGCAGCCGGATTTTCTTGTCTGCATTTTCTATCTAGTTGGATGCAAACTGAAAAGGATGTGCAGAAGTCTGTTGGCACTTGCACCCACTCCTCGCCAGGTTCTAAGTCCTCAAGTGAACAAGTGATTGGAAGGGCCGAATGTAAGACGGGCCTGTGTGCCCAATTTGTTACCCTTCGTTCTGCTGTCGCTCAGTTTCTCACCCACTCTCTACTTGTCTTTAGTACTGTCGCTCTGTTCGTCGCTCTCTTTTATCACATTTCCCCAACTGTCACCTAGTTTCTCTAGGTCTAATATCTCTGGCGGGCCTATTCCCGGTGGTCTCGGGATCCGCAAAAATCAGGCGGGGAGTCTGACGACAGTGCACGCTTTACACAGGTCCGGACACTTGTGATTTAAAGATGTGCGCGACCCTACGGTTTAGGCGCTTACGAGGCCCTCATCTATGGGACTTGGCTGAACGCCTCTAAGTCAGGTCCTTGGGTTCCAGGGTCTGGCCATAACTCGCCTCCTGCTCGTGGAGGCGAGGTCTGGGAGGTTTGACGCTGAGCCGCCAGCGTCTGCAGCCTACCTTGTGCCAGACGTATTGGTTACCCATTCCTCTGGAAAACACGAGGTCAGGCCGAGAGAGGGAACATGTCGTTTGGGCACCACATGTTTCTCGTAAGCTCTGCTCAGGCATTGTGATGGAATTTTGGCCACATTCCAACTCACATACTTTGGTCTGTCAAGACTGCAAGGTGCCACTCACGAATTATGTTTCCCCAACACTCGCCTAGTTTCTCTTTGTCTAATTTTGTTTCCCCAACCATCACATAGTTTTTTCACGTCTAATTAATTTCCCCCAACTGTCACCTAGTTTCTCTGAGCCTAATTATGTTTCCCATTCTTCTAATTATGTGTTCCAATGAACAGGTTAAGAAAAAGAGTCTGGGAGAACAGGAAGCTTACTGCCAAAACAAAAAGTCCCTGCCTATCAAGCCTGTGTCCTTAGTACTCTTCTTTATGGCAGTGAAACCTGGACAACTTACTCACGCCAAGAGAAACGTTTAAACAGCTTTCATATGCGGTGTCTGCGAAGAATTCTTGTTATTAAGTGGCAAGACAAAATCACAAATACTGAAGTATTGGAAAGATCAGGTTGTGTGACGGTTTATTCCATGCTCAGTCTTCGTAGACTTAGATGGATAGGACATCTTAGGAGGATGGATGATGGTAGAATACCAAAGGACATCTTTTATGGTGAATTACAGATGGGTAAGAGATCTCAGGGTCGGCCTCTACTACGATACAAAGATGTGTGTAAGCGGGACATGATTGATACAGGCATTGATAATGCACATTGGGAGCAAGTCGCCACTGAACATGTTGCATGGAGGGCAAACATCAAAAATGGAATAAAGACAAAGGAGAAAATTATTGCAGATAAGTCACACACAGAGCGTGTGAGACGTAAGATGGTGCATGATGGTGGAAATGACCACGTGTTCACATGCACCCTCTCTGAACAAACATTTACAGCGCAAATTGGCCTTAACAGTCACATTCGCTACCGCCATAGTTAAAAGTTATTATGCCTTTTTGAAGCACAAACTATCGTCTGTCAAGTCGGCAAGGTGCCAATGAGTTATGTTTCCCCAACTGTCACCTAGATTATCTACGACTAATTGATTGATTGATTGATTCATCTAGGAACCGACATCACAGCATTCGGGACATTCCCATAAGCGCTCCGTCCCCATCCTCAGCAACCAGCGAAGAGTTCCAACACTAGTAATTCCAGTAGCAATCTGATTATATGTCCGTCTCGCCTTTCCTCTGAGCGTCGAGCGTCGGCCAGATCCCCTCGTCACTCCTCGCTGCCTCATTTTAATCAGACTATGGTGATCCATTTGCTCCTCCGAGGTGTACACGTGCTCCCACAAGGCCGCAACCACGTCTACGACTAATTATGTTTCCCCAACTTTCACCTAGTTTCTCTTTGGCTAATATTGTTTCCCCAACCATCACCTTGTTTTTCGACGTCTAATTAATTTTCCCCAATTGTCACCTAGTTTCTCTTTGGCTAATATTGTTTCCCCAACCATCACCTTGTTTTTCGACGTCTAATTAATTTTCCCCAATTGTCACCTAGTTTCTCTTTGGCTAATATTGCTTCCCCAACCATCACCTTGTTTTTCGACGTCTAATTAATTTTCCCCAATTGTCACCTAGTTTCTCTTTGGCTAATATTGCTTCCCCAACCATCACCTTGTTTTTCGACGTCTAATTAATTTTCCCCAATTGTCACCTAGTTTCTCTGTGCCTAATTAATTTTCCCCAATTGTCACCTAGTTTCTCTGTGCCTAATTAATTTTCCCCAATTGTCACCTAGTTTCTCTGTGCCTAATTAATTTTCCCCAATTGTCACCTAGTTTCTCTGTGCCTAATTAATTTTCCCCAATTGTCACCTAGTTTCTCTGTGCCTAATTAATTTTCCCAAACGTTCACCTAGTTTTGCTTTAGCTTTACTGTCCCTGTGTTTTTCGCTCTCAGTAATTCATCTGCCGTGACCGACCTGCACTTTCAACTACCCTGTTTCTCCTACCGTCCTACACTTTCAACCATCCTTTTTCTCCTATTGTCAGTCTATTTGTCACGCTTATTGACTGTTGACTTGCTCCCTCTCTCTCCCTCCTTCTCTCTCCCTCCTTCTCTCTCTCTCTCTCTCTCTCTCTCTCTCTCTCTCTCTCTCTCTCTCTCTCTCTCTCTGATCTCACGTACACAATCTGACATTAATCAGACAATGACAAATTCCCGACAAGAAACATCCCACAGGAAACAACAATCCCGGAGATGCCGTTCCCCACCCGTCCTTGCCAAAGGTCAGACACCCGATGAAGACAATCTACAAAACTCAATGCTGGAAATTGATTCTATATTTAGCGCCAGGGTCCGGTTATGTATGAATACAGTTTGTGTCACACAATATGTCACATTCCGCTTGTCTTGAATTCCACGACTCACAACAATGATTTCTGTGTTTGAAGTTCTCACATTGAGAGATGTAACTGGTGTTTTGTGTTTGAAGTTCTCAAATTGAAACAAGTGAATGGTGTTTTCTCTAGGCTTCTAATTATGGAGATTACACATTGAAATGACACATGACGTTTGGGTGTTTCTCGTTGAGCACAGATTGAGACAACTCATACCGAAGTTTTGACCTTGTAGGTTCAACGAGAGGAACAGATCCCACGTGAGAGGTCCACACGAGGTCCTCTATGAGGGGTCGTTTAACACCAGGGATCCAACCACACTGAATGGATACTCAGTGTTTCATAGATCCTCAGTGATACACAGGCAGACAGACAACTGGACAGACAGACAACTGGACAGACAGACAAATGGACAGAGACAAATAGACAGACGAATACACATTGAGGCAGGCAGGTTGGCACACACAGACAGACACACACATACATAATAATTGCCGCTCCATGTTTACCCTTGCCCGATGCTCCATTTTCACTCCCCCTGTCTACTCCTGCCCTCTGTCTACTCCTGTCCCCTGTCTACTCCTGTTCCATGTCTATACCTGCCCCCTGTCTACTAATGCTCCGTCCACTCCTGCCCCCTGTCTACTCCTGGCCCAAGTCTACTCCTGGCCCAAGTCCACTCCTGCCCCCTGTCTACTCCTGCCCCTTTGTCTACTCCTGCCCCAAGTCTACTCCTGCCCCCTGTCTACTCCTGCTTCCTGTCTACTCTTCTCCCGTGTCTGCCCCATGTTAAATGCTGCCCTCAATCTTGTCCTGCCTTAATGCCACCCATAACAGCAATGTTTATGTGTAGACATGTGTCTGGCCTGATGCCCAAGTCTACACGCAGACATCATTGGCCACGTGTGTGCCCTCCAGCAGACGTCCCAGTACCTGAACTCAGACACCCAGTCTGGCACAATGATCCCCGTCTCTCGATCTGCCCACGGCTGCCCTCGCATCATGCCCGGGAGTATGTTTGCTGTCCAATTGTCGCAGATTGTCCCCACAAGTTCTACTGGGCTGATCTACTCGGCTTGGGGTCGCACTGAGTACAGCTGTCGCTTTATAGCTCAGGGTCGGCGGAGTGCTTTTCAGACAGCCCATTAAATTACAATTGGTTACAGCCGTTGTCATGTCTACACAAGAAGTGTGTTTATTGGTGTCAACATGATTTGTGCGAGTTAGTTCAACTGTTTATTGAGTCAATATCATGATAGAGATAGAGATGGTGTATCCGTGATGTTTATACTATATACCTGTAGTGTTGGTGAAGATGTCGTCTGTGTGATGTTTATACTATATACCTGTAGTGTTGGTGAAGATGTCGTCTCTGTGATGTTTATACTATATACCTGTAGTGTTGGTGAAGATGTCGTCTGTGTGATGTTTATACTATATACCTGTAGTGTTGGTGAAAATGTCTCTGTGATGTTTATACTATATACCTGTAGTGTTGGTGAAGATGTCGTCTCTGTGATGTTTATACTATATACCTGTAGTGTTGGTGAAGATGTCGTCTGTGTGATGTTTATACTATATACCTGTAGTGTTGGTGAAGATGTCGTCTGTGTGATGGTTATACTATATACCTGTAGTGTTGGTGAAGATGTCTCTGTGATGGTTATACTATATACCTGTAGTGTTGGTGAAGATGTCTCTGTGATGTTTATACTATATACCTGTAGTGTTGGTGAAGATGTCGTCTCTGTGATGTTTATACTATATACCTGTAGTGTTGGTGAAGATGTCGTCTGTGTGATGTTTATACTATATACCTGTAGTGTTGGTGAAGATGTCTCTGTGATGGTTATACTATATACCTGTAGTGTTGGTGAAGATGTCTCTGTGATGGTTATACTATATACCTGTAGTGTTGGTGAAGATGTCGTCTCTGTGATGTTTATACTATATACCTGTACTCTTGGTGAAGATGTCTCCGTGATGTTTATACTATATACTTTAGTGTTCTTGTAGTTCTCCTCATGAGCAGAACGCCGCGTGGAAAAACGTCTGGATCTCTCGCCATTTATCTCGCCATTTATCTCGCCATTTATCCTATCACGGAGAAATGATCGTCATAAATACAAGACTAAATATATTATAAAGAGTACCGAGAAGAGAACTGCATGAACATAAGAAGTAGAACAATATACACGTCACGTAGAAGAGAACTGCATGAACATAAGAAGTAGAACAATATACACGTCACGTAGAAGAGAACTGCATGAACATAAGAAGTAGAACAATATACACGTCACGTAGAAGAGAACTGCGTGAACATAAGAAGTAGAACAATATAAACGTCACGTAGAAGAGAACTGCATGAACATAGGAAGTAGAACAATATACACGTCACGTAGAAGAGAACTGCATGAACATACGAAGTAGAACAATATACACGTCACGTAGAAGAGAACTGCATGAACATACGAAGTAGAACAATATACACGTCACGTAGAAGAGAACTGCATGAACATAAGAAGTAGAACAATATACACGTCACGTAGAAGAGAACTGCATGAACATACGAAGTAGAACAATATACACGTCACGTAGAAGAGAACTGCATGAACATAAGAAGTAGAACAATATACACGTCACGTAGAAGAGAACTGCATGAACATAAGAAGTAGAACAATATACACGTCACGTAGAAGAGAACTGCATGAACATAAGAAGTAGAACAATATACACGTCACGTAGAAGAGAACTGCATGAACATAAGAAGTAGAACAATATAAACGTCACGTAGAAGAGAACTGCATGAACATAAGAAGTAGAACAATATAAACGTCACGTAGAAGAGAACTGCATGAACATAAGAAGTAGAACAATATAAACTTCACGTAGAAGAGAACTGCATGAACATAAGAAGTAGAACAATATACACGTCACGTAGAAGAGAACTGCATGAACATAAGAAGTAGAACAATATACACGTCATGTAGAAGAGAACTGCATGAACATAAGAAGTAGAACAATATACACGTCACGTAGAATATAACTGCATGAACATAAGAAGTAGAACAATATAAACGTCACTTTGAAGAGAACTGCATGAACATAAGAAGTAGAACAATATACACGTCACGTAGAAGAGAACTGCATGAACATAAGAAGTAGAACAATATACACGTCACGTAGAAGAGAACTGCATGAACATAAGAATGAGAACAATATACACGTCACGTAGAAGAGAACTGCATGAACATAAGAAGTAGAACAATATACACGTCACGTAGAAGAGAACTGCATGAACATAAGAAGTAGAACAATATACACGTCACGTAGAAGAGAACTGCATGAACATAAGAAGTAGAACAATATACACGTCACGTAGAAGAGAACTGCATGAACATAAGAAGTAGAACAATATACACGTCACGTAGAAGAGAACTGCATGAACATAAGAAGTAGAACAATATACACGTCACGTAGAAGAGAACTGCATGAACATAAGAAGTAGAACAATATACACGTCACGTAGAAGAGAACTGCACGAACATAAGAAGTAGAACAATATACACGTCACGTAGAAGAGAACTGCACGAACATAAGAAGTAGAACAATATACACGTCACGTAGAAGAGAACTGCATGAACATAAGAAGTAGAACAATATACACGTCACGTAGAAGAGAACTGCATGAACATAAGAAGTAGAACAATATACACGTCACGTAGAAGAGAACTGCATGAACATAAGAAGTAGTACAATATACACGTCACGTAGAAGAGAACTGCATGAACATAAGAAGTAGAACAATATAAACGTCACGTAGAAGAGAACTGCATGAACATAAGAAGTAGAACAATATACACGTCACGTAGAAGAGAACTGCATGAACATAAGAAGTAGAACAATATACACGTCAAGTAGAAGAGAACTGCATGAACATAAGAAGTAGAACAATATACACGTCAAGTAGAAGAGAACTGCATGAACATAAGAAGTAGAACAATATACACGTCAAGTAGAAGAGAACTGCATGAACATAAGAAGTAGAACAATATACACGTCACGTAGAAGAGAACTGCATGAACATAAGAAGTAGAACAATATACACGTCACGTAGAAGAGAACTGCATGAACATAAGAAGTAGAACAATATACACGTCACGTAGAAGAGAACTGCGTGAACATAAGAAGTAGAACAATATACACGTCACGTAGAAGAGAACTGCGTGAACATAAGAAGTAGAACAATATACACGTCACGTAGAAGAGAACTGCACGAACATAAGAAGTAGAACAATATACACGTCACGTAGAAGAGAACTGCATGAACATAAGAAGTAGAACAATATACACGTCACGTAGAAGAGAACTGCATGAACATAAGAAGTAGAACAATATACACGTCACGTAGAAGAGAACTGCATGAACATAAGAAGTAGTACAATATACACGTCACGTAGAAGAGAACTGCATGAACATAAGAAGTAGTACAATATACACGTCACGTAGAAGAGAACTGCATGAACATAAGAAGTAGAACAATATACACGTCACGTAGAAGAGAACTGCATGAACATAAGAAGTAGAACAATATACACGTCACGTAGAAGAGAACTGCATGAACATAAGAAGTAGAACAATATACACGTCACGTAGAAGAGAACTGCATGAACATAAGAAGTAGAACAATATACACGTCACGTAGAAGAGAACTGCATGAACATAAGAAGTAGAACAATATACACGTCACGTAGAAGAGAACTGCATGAACATAAGAAGTAGAACAATATACACGTCACGTAGAAGAGAACTGCATGAACATAAGAAGTAGAACAATATACACGTCACGTAGAAGAGAACTGCGTGAACATAAGAAGTAGAACAATATACACGTCACGTAGAAGAGAACAGCATGAACATAAGAAGTAGAACAATATACACGTCACGTAGAAGAGAACAGCATGAACATAAGAAGTAGAACAATATACACGTCACGTAGAAGAGAACTGCGTGAACATAAGAAGTAGAACAATATACACGTCACGTAGAAGAGAACTGCATGAACATACGAAGTAGAACAATATACACGTCACGTAGAAGAGAACTGCATGAACATACGAAGTAGAACAATATACACGTCACGTAGAAGAGAACTGCATGAACATACGAAGTAGAACAATATACACGTCACGTAGAAGAGAACTGCATGAACATACGAAGTAGAACAATATACACGTCACGTAGAAGAGAACTGCATGCACATAAGAAGTAGAACAATATACACGTCACGTAGAAGAGAACTGCATGAACATAAGAAGTAGAACAATATACACGTCACGTAGAAGAGAACTGCATGAACATAAGAAGTAGAACAATATACACGTCACGTAGAAGAGAACTGCATGAACATAAGAAGTAGTACAATATACACGTCACGTAGAAGAGAACTGCATGAACATAAGAAGTAGAACAATATACACGTCACGTAGAAGAGAACTGCATGAACATAAGAAGTAGAACAATATACACGTCACGTAGAAGAGAACTGCATGAACATAAGAAGTAGAACAATATACACGTCACGTAGAAGAGAACTGCATGAACATAAGAAGTAGAACAATATACACGTCACGTAGAAGAGAACTGCATGAACATAAGAAGTAGAACAATATACACGTCACGTAGAAGAGAACTGCATGAACATAAGAAGTAGAACAATATACACGTCACGTAGAAGAGAACTGCATGAACATAAGAAGTAGAACAATATACACGTCACGTAGAAGAGAACTGCATGAACATAAGAAGTAGAACAATATACACGTCACGTAGAAGAGAACTGCATGAACATAAGAAGTAGAACAATATACACGTCACGTAGAAGAGAACTGCATGAACATAAGAAGTAGAACAATATACACGTCACGTAGAAGAGAACTGCATGAACATACGAAGTAGAACAATATACACGTCACGTAGAAGAGAACTGCATGAACATACGAAGTAGAACAATATACACGTCACGTAGAAGAGAACTGCATGAACATACGAAGTAGAACAATATACACGTCACGTAGAAGAGAACTGCATGAACATAAGAAGTAGAACAATATACACGTCACGTAGAAGAGAACTGCATGAACATAAGAAGTAGAACAATATACACGTCACGTAGAAGAGAACTGCATGAACATAAGAAGTAGAACAATATAAACGTCACGTAGAAGAGAACTGCATGAACATAAGAAGTAGAACAATATAAACTTCACGTAGAAGAGAACTGCATGAACATAAGAAGTAGAACAATATACACGTCACGTAGAAGAGAACTGCATGAACATAAGAAGTAGAACAATATACACGTCATGTAGAAGAGAACTGCATGAACATAAGAAGTAGAACAATATACACGTCACGTAGAATAGAACTGCATGAACATACGAAGTAGAACAATATACACGTCACGTAGAAGAGAACTGCATGAACATAAGAAGTAGAACAATATAAACGTCACGTAGAAGAGAACTGCATGAACATAAGAAGTAGAACTATATACACGTCACGTAGAAGAGAACTGCATGAACATAAGAAGTAGAACAATATACACGTCACGTAGAAGAGAACTGCATGAACATAAGAAGTAGAACAATATACACGTCACGTAGAAGAGAACTGCATGAACATAAGAAGTAGAACAATATACACGTCACGTAGAAGAGAACTGCATGAACATAAGAAGTAGAACAATATACACGTCACGTAGAAGAGAACTGCATGAACATAAGAAGTAGAACAATATACACGTCACGTAGAAGAGAACTGCATGAACATAAGAAGTAGAACAATATACACGTCACGTAGAAGAGAACTGCATGAACATAAGAAGTAGAACAATATACACGTCACGTAGAAGAGAACTGCACGAACATAAGAAGTAGAACAATATACACGTCACGTAGAAGAGAACTGCACGAACATAAGAAGTAGAACAATATACACGTCACGTAGAAGAGAACTGCATGAACATAAGAAGTAGAACAATATACACGTCACGTAGAAGAGAACTGCATGAACATAAGAAGTAGAACAATATACACGTCACGTAGAAGAGAACTGCATGAACATAAGAAGTAGTACAATATACACGTCACGTAGAAGAGAACTGCGTGAACATAAGAAGTAGAACAATATAAACGTCACGTAGAAGAGAACTGCATGAACATAAGAAGTAGAACAATATACACGTCACGTAGAAGAGAACTGCATGAACATAAGAAGTAGAACAATATACACGTCAAGTAGAAGAGAACTGCATGCACATAAGAAGTAGAACAATATACACGTCACGTAGAAGAGAACTGCATGAACATAAGAAGTAGAACAATATACACGTCACGTAGAAGAGAACTGCATGAACATAAGAAGTAGAACAATATACACGTCACGTAGAAGAGAACTGCATGAACATAAGAAGTAGAACAATATAAACGTCACGTAGAAGAGAACTGCATGAACATAAGAAGTAGAACAATATACACGTCACGTAGAAGAGAACTGCATGAACATAAGAAGTAGAACAATATACACGTCACGTAGAAGAGAACAGCATGAACATAAGAAGTAGAACAATATAAACGTCACGTAGAAGAGAACTGCATGAACATAAGAAGTAGAACAATATAAACTTCACGTAGAAGAGAACTGCATGAACATAAGAAGTAGAACAATATACACGTCACGTAGAAGAGAACTGCATGAACATAAGAAGTAGAACAATATACACGTCATGTAGAAGAGAACTGCATGAACATAAGAAGTAGAACAATATACACGTCATGTAGAAGAGAACTGCATGAACATAAGAAGTAGAACAATATACACGTCACGTAGAAGAGAACTGCATGAACATACGAAGTAGAACAATATACACGTCACGTAGAAGAGAACTGCATGAACATAAGAAGTAGAACAATATAAACGTCACGTAGAAGAGAACTGCATGAACATAAGAAGTAGAACAATATAAACGTCACGTAGAAGAGAACTGCATGAACATAAGAAGTAGAACAATATACACGTCACGTAGAAGAGAACTGCATGAACATAAGAATGAGAACAATATACACGTCACGTAGAAGAGAACTGCATGAACATAAGAAGTAGAACAATATACACGTCACGTAGAAGAGAACTGCATGAACATAAGAAGTAGAACAATATACACGTCACGTAGAAGAGAACTGCATGAACATAAGAAGTAGAACAATATACACGTCACGTAGAAGAGAACTGCATGAACATAAGAAGTAGAACAATATACACGTCACGTAGAAGAGAACTGCATGAACATAAGAAGTAGAACAATATACACGTCACGTAGAAGAGAACTGCATGAACATAAGAAGTAGAACAATATACACGTCACGTAGAAGAGAACTGCATGAACATAAGAAGTAGAACAATATACACGTCACGTAGAAGAGAACTGCATGAACATAAGAAGTAGAACAATATACACGTCACGTAGAAGAGAACTGCATGAACATAAGAAGTAGAACAATATACACGTCACGTAGAAGAGAACTGCGTGAACATAAGAAGTAGAACAATATACACGTCACGTAGAAGAGAACTGTGTGAACATAAGAAGTAGAACAATATACACGTCACGTAGAAGAGAACTGCGTGAACATAAGAAGTAGAACAATATACACGTCACGTAGAAGAGAACTGCACGAACATAAGAAGTAGAACAATATACACGTCACGTAGAAGAGAACTGCATGAACATAAGAAGTAGAACAATATACACGTCACGTAGAAGAGAACTGCATGAACATAAGAAGTAGAACAATATACACGTCACGTAGAAGAGAACTGCATGAACATAAGAAGTAGAACAATATACACGTCACGTAGAAGAGAACTGCATGAACATAAGAAGTAGAACAATATACACGTCACGTAGAAGAGAACTGCATGAACATAAGAAGTAGTACAATATACACGTCACGTAGAAGAGAACTGCGTGAACATAAGAAGTAGAACAATATAAACGTCACGTAGAAGAGAACTGCATGAACATAAGAAGTAGAACAATATACACGTCACGTAGAAGAGAACTGCATGAACATAAGAAGTAGAACAATATACACGTCACGTAGAAGAGAACTGCATGAACATAAGAAGTAGAACAATATACACGTCACGTAGAAGAGAACTGCATGAACATAAGAAGTAGAACAATATACACGTCACGTAGAAGAGAACTGCATGAACATAAGAAGTAGAACAATATACACGTCACGTAGAAGAGCACTGCATGAACATAAGAAGGAGAACAATATACACGTCACGTAGAAGAGAACTGCGTGAACATAAGAAGTAGAACAATATACACGTCACGTAGAAGAGAACTGCGTGAACATAAGAAGTAGAACAATATACACGTCACGTAGAAGAGAACAGCATGAACATAAGAAGTAGAACAATATACACGTCACGTAGAAGAGAACTGCATGAACATAAGAAGTAGAACAATATACACGTCACGTAGAAGAGAACTGCGTGAACATACGAAGTAGAACAATATACACGTCACGTAGAAGAGAACTGCATGAACATACGAAGTAGAACAATATACACGTCACGTAGAAGAGAACTGCATGAACATACGAAGTAGAACAATATACACGTCACGTAGAAGAGAACTGCATGAACATACGAAGTAGAACAATATACACGTCACGTAGAAGAGAACTGCATGAACATAAGAAGTAGAACAATATACACGTCACGTAGAAGAGAACTGCATGAACATACGAAGTAGAACAATATACACGTCACGTAGAAGAGAACTGCATGAACATAAGAAGTAGAACAATATACACGTCACGTAGAAGAGAACTGCATGAACATACGAAGTAGAACAATATACACGTCACGTAGAAGAGAACTGCATGAACATACGAAGTAGAACAATATACACGTCACGTAGAAGAGAACTGCATAAATAGTACAAATAGACAAGTATACAGAATAAGACATCGGCAAGAAAATGAAGTAGAACAATTAACGAGAGAATGACCAACAAGCAGAGTTGACAATATAACAACCCACTCCCCGACTCCAGTTATTGTATACAACAATCCAGTGCCAGGTATTTGACAACAGATCCCAACATCTAAGAACCAGCTGGAGGAGAAAGCCATTGTCATCCGTTCTCTTCCTTCCTCTTCCGGTTATGCGGACGCGGGTCTCTATTTGACTGTCTAGACAAATAAAAACACCATTTAAACACCAGCCCTTTGATTCCTGGCGGAGGTTAGATGTTAGTGGACTCTCCCCCTGACTCTCCGTGTTGTAGCCTCTCACACGTCAACACACCACGTGATGATAAAGTGTGCTCAAGGTACTGATTGCCTGCCAAACGAAAAAGTGGTCCTGACCAAACAGAAATTCATGGCAGAAAATGGGAAGCAGGGGTGTGTCATAATAATGGTTTTAAAATTGTCAACATGGTAGCAGATATATTGTATTATATAGCAAATTAAATAGGATTGCACAAGGAACATAACAGTATTAATAATTAATTGATAGGTTACAAATATTATGACAATAATGAGAGGTTTAGTAATAACAATTGAAATTAAAGAGATAAAAATTAGTTTTAAAAACAATTCACTTAGCAAGGCTATATTTATCACCCTCTTATGTTGATCCTGTTTAATTTACTGAATAATGTTACACACACCACTCGTGTTCAAGAATATCACAAGAACTGCTCCATAACACCAATAAAACACAATTAAAACATCATATTTTGAAGCACATAATATTCACACAAAATGGAAAATGTCTGGAGCACACCAGGCAGATTGTGCTGAGAAACAATATAAAACTATTTTATATTTAGTTATAATTATTATTCTTTTGAAATTTAATTATTTAAAGTCGCTTAAGTCGCTTAAAAGTCGACAGGGTCGACTTCATTGCACCGGGTTTTATCCCATTTGGCTCGGTCTCTTTCAGCAGCACGGAAAGCGTCGCACAAAGCACGAACTTCGCAGCTTTTAGCGACGACCCACAGGAGTCTCCGAAACATTTAACTCGTAAACCGAAGGACGCGGCCCGGAATCGAACCCACAACCTTCGGGGCACGAGTCAAACGGCTTGACCACTTCGCCACAGAGACTCCCTAAAAATACTCCTTAAATACTTTGTAATAGGCAAAACAAATTTAGGGGCATAAATGTGGCCCATTCAATCAATCAATCAATCAATATTGACTCGCCATTTCACTCGATCACATCATAATTCGACATGTGTCATCATATTGTGACATATTATGACGAACTTTGGCTTTTAGTGTTGTTTTCATTACTGCACGTGGTATTAGTTTTAGAATCGATCACAAAGTCTTTTAAATAAGAATAACTATAATCTAAATTCGTTTCAAACTCTAATTTGATGAAAATCTACGCGGTCGCAAACCAGAAGGCGTTGACATTTCTCAAATAATCAAAACACACCACTGTAAACAATCGTTTTCTGTCACACACGGATCGTCAGAATGGACCCCAGCGACGTGGCGGAAACGAAATATTTTAATTTACCGGAGGAGCACTAAAAATTGTGGAACAAATAAGAGAACTGGAACAAAAAACACACTGTCTATATCGATCCAACCTAGTGGTTTACGGGTGCCAAAAAAGTTCGATGGAACCACTACAGTGGTTCCCGGCAGGCAATCAGTTAAAGGCGAGATTGTGGGTTTCATTGCACCGGGTTTTATCCCTATAGCTCGATCTCTTTCCACAGGGCGGCCTGCCGACTGCATGGCACAAAGTACCCGCGTCGTAGCTCCGGCGACGACCCCAGGAGTCTCCGAGAATAGAATGACGGAATCTTGAATCCAACCAATACCCTTTGAGTCGCCAAGCAGATGGTTCAACGTCTCCGCCACAGAGATTCCCAATGTTTACTATCGTCTCGCAAATGGCACGCGATGTTGGGTAACTGGTCCGCGGTGTTGGGTAACTGCCCCGCGATGTTGAGTAACTGGTCCGCGGTGTTGGGTAACTGCCCCATGATGTTGAGTAACTGGTCCGCGGTGTTGGGTAACTGCCCCGTGATGTTGAGTAACTGGTCCCCGATGTGAAGTAACATCACACACCCTCAACCTGTTTGTAAAACATCTTGTAAGGACTCGCGGTATCCCAGAGACCAGAGCCGCCCCATGAAGTCCCACGTCCCTGTGTGTTATTGTGATGACCGCCTCATGAAGTCTCTCTCCCTCTCCCTTTCTCTCTCCCTCTCCCTCCCCCTCCCCCCCCCCCCTCTCTCTCTCTCTCTCTCTCTCTCTCTCTCTCTCTCTCTCTCTCGCTCTCTCTCTGTAGCAGCTAAACACTGTAAATTTCACCATCTCTAACATGTCTCATGACATTCTCTGCATGCGAACATTTGAATGTATACTAGCAACTTAGTTAGTTAGTTAGTTGCATATCCTTTATAGGACATAGCAGTCAACCTCATCATTTTTTGGTTGTTCGTAATTCCTGGGCAAGTTTACGTTCTGTAGTTTGCCATTGCTTTTTGAACGAGACTAGAACTAGCGACTGTCTATTTCACCATCGCTAACCTCTCTCAAACGTCCTGTAAATGATATGCAACTAACTAACTAACATCTCTCAAACGTCATGTAAACGATATGCAACTAACTAACATCTCTAAAACGTCATGTAAATGATATGCAACTAACTAACTAACATCTCTCATGACATTCTCCGCATGCCAGCATTTGAATGGTTATAGCAACTAGATCTATTTCATCATCATCATCATCATCATCATCATCATCATCATCATCATCATCGAGTGAGTTGCCTCGCGCTGTTTCGTCACGCCCATGACTCAGTACATCCCACTACGACAAACATTTCTCGTGTTTGCTCTCTCTAGACTTGAATTGTCCCCGGTCTATTTCAAGGCAGCGGGTTTGTGTCTTTCCTCTAGTCTCTATTTCCGTCTTCTCCTTCTGTGAGTCTGTGAGCGCCAAACGATACTATGTGTGTTTATTTGTGTAACTGTCTAACTGGCCTCAACGGGTTCTCCAATTGATTTCCTGTGTAATACGTGTATAGCATTAGAACCGACCAATCATTTCTCTTCTTTAAATGTTTGTGAATATACTGGACACAGCATTTACGGTCCGATGTGTTTGTGTGTTTGTGATTTGACCTATGCTGGTTTAATATAAATTATAAGACCTATGGTGCTATCTCAATGGTTTGATACGAATTCTGTCCGTATTCCATAGTTGTAGGTTCATGTGTATGATAGACATGGCTAATGAAGACACTTTTGGGAGTGTCTAGTTTGTCATGCGTCGAAGTACACTTGTTCCTGCAGCGAGGCGCTGTCGCCATTTGGAGGTGACAGGTTCGAATCCCGGTCGGTAACTATAACTTTCAATTTTTATGTTGTCTAGTGCCTCCTCAAGTCTCTATTTCCGTCTCTTCTCCTTCTGTGAGCGACAAACAATACTATGTGTGTTTATTTATGTATCTCGAGGTATGGTGTCCGCCTCGACTGCTGGAGGCCCCGGGTTCAAGCCCCGGTGAGGGCCGGGATTATTTCACGTGGACGTCCAGTAACAAAATTTCCCCTGATCTCTGGGTAGTGAAATCAGACGCCTGTGTGTATTGTTGCGCACGTAAAGATATTTCTTGGTAGTTGGAAATCGAAAAAAGAGAAGCCTAACGGCGCTGCCCGGGCAAAATTTCGAGTTAATATCTACCCAAAGTATTTCAGGATCCTCGCTGGTGCTACGTCGTGCACTGAGCTGAGATTCTCAGGACTCAGTTTTGAATTAGGTGTAGAACGGATCACTTATGGGTTACATCCGTGTGCCGTGATGTTGATTCATCGACTAAACTAAAGTAAACAGGATGTATGGGCCAGCGATCTACAGAAGGTAGTTGTGGGCGTCTATGTTCTGTTCCCCGCACAGGGAGTATGGGCCAGAGATCTACAGAAGGTAGTTGTGGGCGTCTATGTTCTGTTCCCCGCACAGGGAGTATGGGCCAGAGATCTACAGAAGGTAGTTGTGGGCGTCTATGTTCTGTTCCCCGCACAGGGAGTATGGGCCAGCAATCTACAGAAGGTAGTTGTGGGCGTCTATGTTCTGTTCCCCGCACAGGGAGTATGGGCCAGCAATCTACAGAAGGCGAGAGAGAGTTCATTGAGTTCTCCAGGTTGCGACATCGACATTCTTTAAAGTACCGTAAAGTCGGGTAGTTTAATGGGAGGCGGGTAGTTCGTGGATATCAAAGGGAGGTAATGCACGGACGGATTCACACAGGGGAAATAATTCAAGAAGGGGAAACATACAATGAAATAAAATATTTGAATAAAGAAGACACGAATAACAGATTGCGTGATTTGCTGCCTGCAATATTTCGCTGTATCTTCTCAGTTTTTTTTTTTTTTTTTAATAAGGGCTCGCGGTTTCCAAAGGCCAGAGCCGCCCCGTGAGGTTTCGCGCCCCTGTGTGTCATTCGGATGACCGCCTGTGCTGGTGGGGCTGCCTAGATCAAGTGCAGATACTACACTTTGATCTTTGCCACAAGGCCGAGCAGCGATCCGACAGAACTCAGACAACATAAACTAAAGCTACAAGATAAATCTTCCGGTTGAAATAAAAATAAAACTAAATGAAATAGTACAAATTATGGAAAATAATTCGCAAGGGGGGTTAATTTTGCAATGTTTAATGTATGATCCTGTCAGGGTCTTATAATTGGCTCGTTGGCTAACACGTGTGAGACAGTACAAGTATAACGTGATTCGACGTAAGACACAGTAACACAAGTTCTATGGATTTATTGCCACATTAAATACAGAACGATAATTACAGCAATCTACAATATATAACTCACGACGCTCACAACCACAATACAGCTCATAGGTCTGACGCTCAAGATATCAGTCGTTCGGCTTTCAATCACGGAGATTCATACAAACGCCTTGCTCTCATCGCACATGTCCGTCCGGTCTCCAGTCCCAGCTCGGTCTGACCTTAGCACGCCAACTGCCCACTGCCTCTAGTGGTGTCACGTGTCCTGCGTGCGTCTGTCGTCAGCCTGACCGCTGGTCGCGTGTCAGGTAACAATCTTGTCAGCCGGGTGTCGCAACGATGTTGCTGCACAGCTATACCATGTTAGGCTCTGACATTCTCCCCGGGTACCTCAATGAAAGATGTCATCTTTCATGCATAATGTTTGTATATACTGGGGTAGTGTTAACTTCATGTCAGAGACTACTCTTTCCCAGTGTTATGCATGAAAATACATATATGGCATGGAAATATATACAAAAAATGTAAGTTGCACTGAAATGACAAATGAAGTACAACTTTTAACACAACTTAGGTTTCATCCCCCTGATGGCTGGTTACCTCCATTGCAATAATACCCAGTCAGATCAGTAGTTACCAGCTTCACGCATCTACTTCGCAGCAATTTGAAAAAAACGTAATAATATGGTTGTCTTGCAACAGCCATCTAGCCAGACTGAAATACGACTTCATATAAGTCGCATTAAACACTCAAACTCTCACCTCATTTGGCCAGGAGCTCTTATGTTGGTTTGCAATGTTGGCAGCTATCTGCCATGCTTGGTGGACGCCTACCCGGTGTGTTAACCATTTGAGCAACAAAATGTCTATTTATACAATACACATTAATGAATATGTTTCAAATTATGGCCCTTGGTGTAATTCGTAAATGCAAGGGAAGTAATTTTGACAATCAAGAAATTCAATAAATGACAATAATTATTTAATTTCTTAGCGTCATTGCTTGACGTTTCTTCATATTAACGAGAAAAAGTCGGTAATATGAATACATTAATCAAGATATGATTCTAAGATTACACTAATCAATTTAAGTAAGTACCCAATTGGTGTATTATATTTTATAGATTCAAAAGGATTTTACAATCGTCATAAGTTTTTGAATATTTGTCTATCGTCTGCTAATTTTGCTATACTTTTTAAATTACACAGGAAGT
Source organism: Cepaea hortensis (assembly GCA_963921405.1). Taxonomy (NCBI): domain Eukaryota; kingdom Metazoa; phylum Mollusca; class Gastropoda; order Stylommatophora; family Helicidae; genus Cepaea; species Cepaea hortensis. Next base: position 2,891,223 of record OY992881.1, read on the forward strand.
ACACACGAAACGCAAAATTTAGTTGCTGTTTGACCACAAATGCTCCCGTTTTCTTTTGTAACGGATAGTTAAATGTTCTCAAAGTTCGTGTTTGATGTTCTAGTATCACAACTATCGGATTATGATGGAATGTTCTTATTTCCGATGTGTTCACAACTTCTGGATAAAGATTGAATGTTCTTATTTCCGATGTTCAATTGTCGAACATTTTGGATTAAATTCGATGCAGAGGTGGTGTAGAAGTCACTGTTCAATCCCCATTTGCACACGTCGTTAAAATATCACGGTGAAGAAAGTCACTCACAGCTGTCACTGTTAACTGGTAAAGTTCGCTTCTGGTAAGTGGTTAAGCGTCTGTGACACTGTTCTTGGTGTATATTTACAATTAATAATGTTCTCTTTCTAACACACACTACACAATTATACTACACTCATTACATGGCTTGATTAAAATAAGTATATTATACATGTCGGTTTTTTAACCGTATCACAATTACAATTATAGACCTTACACAGTAGGTGAATAGAAAACATTCACTCATTGGTGGCTGTGTTGTTCTGAGTGTATTAGTACACTCTGCACTCAGGTATTGCTTACTGGGTCGGTTGGACAACGGGACAAAAGATCGGCAATTGTATTGATTCTGCCAGAAATGTGACGAACCTCGAAACTGTAATCCTGAAGCTTCAAGGACCAGCGAGCAATCATATTGTTGGATGGTACTCCGGCATTTATATACCGTAATGGACTGTTGTCAGTTTCGATGATAAAGTGACGTCCTAGAAGATATCTGGATAGTTTCGTCACACTTTCTACTAAGGCAAGTGCCTCTAATTGCGGAATGGACCATGCCCGCTCTCTAGGCCTTAGCTTTCTTGATATGAAACAAATGGGATGCAGGATGTTGTTGTATTCCTGCAATAGGACTGCCCCAATCGCAACGGAGCTAGCATCTGTTCTCAATCTGAAAGGTAAACGAATGTTGGGCAATTTAAGGATGAGATTATTCGAATTCTTATCAGAAAAGTATGTCAAAACTTTATGAAATGCATTTCGTAGGCATTCATCGTGTACAACTTTTTCAGGCTTATCCTTGGTTAGTAAGTTAGAAAAAACCTCGGTCAGTTCTGAAAAATCAGGAATGAATTGCCTGTAATAATTGATCAGTCCCAACAAACTCCGGACTTGTTTCTTATTAGTCGGGAGTGACAGTTTTAGAATTTTGGAGACAATTTTGTTGTCGGTCATGACAAAGCCATTGGATATTCTGTACCCCAAAAATGATATCTCTTGGTAAGCCATGTTCACCTTTGAAGGCTTCACTGTCAGTCCGTGCTGTCTGATACGTTCTAGTGTCTGTTCTAGTGTCTTTATATGTTCCGTCATTGTCTCTGTATGGACACAGATGTCGTCAATATAGCAAATGATATTAGGAATGTCAGATAGGAGGAGTCGTGTCATGCGTACGAATGTGGCTGGGGCATTGACTAGCCCAAATGGAAGTTTGCACCATTCGTACAGTCCCCAAGGCGTGGCAAAAGCTGTTAGATGTCTGCTGTCTTCATGTACAGCTATCTGCCAGTAACCTTTAGACATGTCAAGCGTCGTAAAGAACTTAGCGTCAGTCAGTTCTGTCAAAAGATCGTCAGTGTTTGCCATTGGTTCAAGATCTAAAACAGTTATTTTGTTTAGTTTTCTGTAGTCGATGCAAAGTCGTATTGTCTTGTCCTTTTTGCGTACAATGACCATGGGTGAAGAGAAGTCTGATAAGGATCGTCTGATGATGTTGTTTTTTTCTAAGTTGATAATTTCTTGATGTAACTGTTCTTTGTAGTGTATTGGTATTGTGTATGGTCTACATCTTATTGGTGTGTTTGATGTGAGTGTGATGTGATGCTGTACTAATTCTGTTTGTCCTGGGTTGTCTGAAAAGATGGTATTGTACTGTTGTATCAACTGTTTGCAACTGTTTGTCTCTGCTTGACTTAAGTTTGGATTGATCTTGATTTCCTTCAAGCAGTTTGTCGTGTCTAATGTAGGTGTTGGAATCTCGTCGCTAGAATCGTCATCTTCGTGATCTATTATCACGGTGCAAGCTGTTGTATCGTCTTGTTCGTTGTCTCTGTTGTGGTATGGTCTTAGCATATTTATGTGAAATATTTTGTGTTTGTCTTTTATTAGGATTTCGTAGTCTACAGGTGAGATTTGTCTTGTCACTTTAAAAGGTCCCTGCCAAGAATCAGTCAGTAGCTGTCTGTCACTAGGTAGTAGTAGTAGAACGTCCTGTCCAGGTGTCAATGTTATAGTCCTGTTACCTTTGTCTGCGTACTGTCTGTAAGTAGCACCAGATATTTTAAGTGCATTTTTAGCAATTTCACATGATTTAATAATCCTTTCACGCAATGATGTTACATACACAAATGATGATATGGGTTTCAGTATTGGAGTAGAATCAGTTAACATTTGGTGATAAATTGTTAATGGGCCTCGTAGTTGGCACCATAGATTAGTTCAAAAGGAGAGAAACCGGTACTAGAATGTGGTACCTCGCGATAAGCAAAAAGGACAGCTGGTAAGTATACATCCCAGTTGTTGGGGTGATCTTGAGTTACTTTGGCAAGCATGTGCTTCAGGTCCCCATTAAGCTTTTCTATAATCCCGCTAGAGTGAGGATGATAGGGGGTATTGAAAACTTGCTTCACTCCTAACATTTTAGTGAAAGCTTGGGTGGATGCGGCAATAAACTGAGTGCCTCTATCAGACTGGATAGTATCTGGAAATCCAATTCGGGAGAAAATATGGAAGAATACTTCCATGATGTCGTTGGCAGTAATGTTCTTTAGCGGGATCGCTTCTGGCCATCTACTACATTGATCAACAAAAGTTAGAATATATTTATTCCCTCTAGTAGTTGTATGACTAAGAGGGCCCACAATGTCAACTGATAATTTTTCAAAGGGTCGACTGGCTAAGTCAGTGACTTGTAACTTTGCCTGTGGGTGTTTACCTTTTTTTACTAGTTTCTGGCATGTATCACAACTTCTGCAATATGTTCTTATGTCATTGCAAAATTTTGGCCAATGAAACTGTGTCAAAAGTCTTGACCTGGTTTTAACATATGCCATATGACCTGCAAAAGGTATATCGTGAGCAAGATGTAAAGCTTGCTTGCGATAAGTAGTTGGCAAAACAGTTTGCTTTGTTGTAATGTCACCTCTGGTGTAGTACCTGGTGAGTATATCATTGTGTAAAGCAAAATGCCATTTCGCATTTTTGGTTACTCTTGCCTTTTTGCCGATCAGGTCAAAGTACTTTGACAGTGAAGGATCAGCTTTTTGAGCTGTTATGAATGTTTCCTTCATAGAGTCACTAGGTGGTAATTCTGGGCTAAGCATTTGTATAGCCTCAGTTTGGTTACTTTCATCTTGCACTCTAGCAGTAGCTCTTGTTACTGCGTTCACACACTCAATGACATCAGATGATGATGGAATGATATCGTCAATGATGTGATGAGAACTTAGTGCTGCATTAGCTAACATACATTCAATAGGTGATATGACATTTTCAGTGATGACATTTGGTGGTGATGTGTTATCATCAATACATAGTGATGTTATGTCATGATTATGAGGTTTGTCATTCACCTCAGGTAAATTTCCTATGATTATATCGCACACTGGGTTTGTAAGTGCCGCGACCTTTACTTTCCCGGTGAGGAATGGTGTTTCAATGTATGCCCATGCTAATGGATATTTTTCAATATTGCCTGAAAATGTTCTACATGTGATGTGTCTGCCTGTATAGTCTGTAGGCGTTATGAATGTTGTTTTCAGGCCAATAAGTGTACTTCCGGTGTCGCGAAGTACTGTAGCAAACTTGCCATTAACATACCCGTGATGGATGTCTAATCTGCCTTTTGAGTCTATTACCAAGTTAGCTTCCTCACTGGCAATAGGGATGGCGTGCCCGCATGTTAAGATACCATCTTCATAGAAGGTGTTACAGACAGTGCATTTGTTAGCATTAAATACATCACAAGCCTGTGCTGCATTCACAGGATGTTTCTCTGGGTTTTCGTCTTCTGACGCTGAGCTATCGAACAAGGCGGCATTGGCTTTATTGGTCATATGCCTGCCTCTACAATCCATGCGATGGTGCCCGAAAGCCTTGCAGAGAAAACATTTACGTTTATTTTTGAACAATTTACGTTCTCTGTCTTGACTGTTTACTATATTTTGCAAGTATGTCTGGTATCCTGGGTTTTGATCGCACATCTCGTTCAAATGGTGAGAAAATTTACAAAATCTGCACTGTCTAAATTTTTCAGAGGTAGGCCTGTTTGGTTTTTGCCTACTATAGTTTTTCTCATAGTTGGCTGCTGCTACCCAGTTACTGTCAGTAGCTTCAGTGGCAAAGCATTGTTTGTTGGCCGTGTAATAGGCCGACCCACGTCTTTCAATTTCTTCCACACTTGTGCATTCATTCTCCTGTAAGAACTTAGAAAACGATGATGGGATAGAAGAAATGATTTTATCTCGAATGATGAGATCTTCTAATCTATCATAACTTTTATTAATTTTGGCTGCTGAAGTCCATTTGCTGAAAACATCTCGGACTAAACAGAGGTAGTCAGAGAACGTTTGAGTTGATTTTGGACTCAATTTACTGAATTGTTCTCTGTAACCTGCCTCGTCTAACATGAAATGTGCCATTATCTTAGATTTAATATAATGGTACTCTTTCCTTAGGTCTTTGGGGATGGTTTCAATGACTTTAAGAGGTTCCCCAGATAGACTCCTCATATAAAGAATATTCCATTCAGAAAGTGGAACTTGGTAATGTTCCATTAAAGTCTCAAAATTTTGAGTAAAGGCTGCTATGCAGTCACCCGAGGTATAGTTACGTACGATACCTTGATACTTTTTATACTGGTTTTCTTTTTCCAGTCTTTCAGATTTCTTTGATTCTTTATTCATCGCAGTCTCAGTGTCAAGTTGTTTCATTTTCAACTGCAACTCTAGTTCTTCTTTCTTACTCTGAGCTGCTATTTCTGCTTTCTTAAGTTCACTGTCTATCTCAGCTTGTTTTAGAGCTGTTTCAATCTCTGCCTGTTTTAAGGCTGTTTCAATTCCTGCCTGTTTTAAGGCTGTTTCTGCCTCTGCTTGCTTGGCAGCCATTTCTGCTTGTTTTAGAGCTCTCTCCGCTGCTCTTTCTTCGCGTTCATTATTTTTCTCCTGTACCAGCAGGTATTCAGCGTATTTGTCTTCGCTCCATTTTGTTAATTCATCACCTGTTAGATGTAATTTAATACCCATATCGATGAAATCAAATAATGACGACATGATGGAGAAAATACGTCAATGAAAATCAACCACACAAAATATGTTATAAATGGTTAGTAATAAACAATTTACAATTTATTTTACTATACGATGCGTGCCTACTATTGCATACGTAAAGTTAAAGTATAGAAAAATATACTCAAGTGCCCTGGATACGGTGAAGAATGGTTGGACACTCGGGCTAGAAAACTGTAGGGTCGTTACTTCGGAACCACTAATGACCTCTACGGCAAGGTTATGGATGGTACGGAAAAACCTGCTTTATTTTTGGAAGAAAATAAGTTAGCGTCTATTTGTTGGTGTGTGCCTGCAAGTCACTAAGTGTTGACTAGGTTTGGATGGCGTCGAGTGTAATTGTATGTCGTAAATTTGTCGTCAACAGTTTCAACAGAAGTTACACTCTTTCCAAAACTCTTTGCGTTCCACAAACTCAATGCACAAAGACAATCTATCTGTATTTGAACACTCAATAACATTGATGACACATCACTTACATCAAGATGACATTCAGTAAGGACATAGACATCAAGTTTACAAGATGGCGACAAGGTCAAAATGGCGACAAAATAACAATGTCGACAAGGTCAAACGGTGACAAGTTTCACAAATCACAAATGTTTTACACGTTTACAGGATCAAACAATATGTACTGCACATTTACTAATGGTTTTACACATATTTAAACAATGTAATAATGGATCATACTGAGACTTTCACGATCACATTTACATAGCTATAACCTTGACAAATTTCACAAGTTCAAGAATTATAGTTTTAAATACGAAAGACGAGCAACACACGTCTACATATATTAGGTTCTTAAACAAGGACGAGCAACCCACGTCCACACATGTCAGGGTCTTATAATTGGCTCGTTGGCTAACACGTGTGAGACAGTACAAGTATAACGTGATTCGACGTAAGACACAGTAACACAAGTTCTATGGATTTATTGCCACATTAAATACAGAACGATAATTACAGCAATCTACAATATATAACTCACGACGCTCACAACCACAATACAGCTCATAGGTCTGACGCTCAAGATATCAGTCGTTCGGCTTTCAATCACGGAGATTCATACAAACGCCTTGCTCTCATCGCACATGTCCGTCCGGTCTCCAGTCCCAGCTCGGTCTGACCTTAGCACGCCAACTGCCCACTGCCTCTAGTGGTGTCACGTGTCCTGCGTGCGTCTGTCGTCAGCCTGACCGCTGGTCGCGTGTCAGGTAACAATCTTGTCAGCCGGGTGTCGCAACGATGTTGCTGCACAGCTATACCATGTTAGGCTCTGACAATCCATTCAGTGATACCGTTAAAAAAAATTGTGTTGCGTATCCCTTACGGGACGTTGCAGTCAACACCAGCATTTTCAGCTGCTGTTGATGTACTAGGCAAGTGTTACTCACGTTCAGTAGTTTGCCATTGCTTTCTGAACGACCGGCCCCTATACCTTTTTCGAAAAAACCAGCATCGCTGTGTTTCGAACCCGGGTATACGGGCTCACAAACCGCGTTCGCAAGCCCGATACCGTTAAACTTGTTTATATAAAACTAGCTGTTGATGAGAATAAACATTCACACTTGTATTCGAATTGTGGCTGACTCAGCCGTAGGATTATTAATCTGAGCCAGGTGATGGACCCAAATATAACTTCTCTTCTGGGGTTGAACGGAGATGGGGGTATGGTAGAATAGAACTGAGCACATCGGAATGAAGCCTGCACGGGGGGAACCAAGGAGATTTGCCAGGGAGAGTTGCCAGAGAGACTTGCCAGGGAGACTTGCCAGGGAGAGACTGCAGCTCTCAAGGAAAACTCAGAAAGTCACCAGCAGATACTCAGAGAGCTCATGACACCACTGTATGCCAAGTGTGGCTCCAGCAGAGAGCTCATGACACCACTGTATCCCAAGTGTGGCTCTAATGGCGTCTATATTTGGGCGATGACAGCTTCAGTATCTGCCACTGTGGTCAATGTTCGCCTATATTTGGGCGATGACAGCTTCAGTATCTGCCACTGTGGTCAATGTTCGCCTATATTTGGGCGATGACAGCTTCAGTATCTGCCACTGTGGTCAATGTTCGCCTATATTTGGGCGATGACAGCTTCAGTATCTGCCACTGTGGTCAATGTTCGCCTATATTTGGGCGATGACAGCTTCAGTATCTGCCACTGTGGTCAATGTTCGCCTATATTTGGGCGACGACAGCTTCAGTATCTGCCACTGTGGTCAATGTTCGCCTATATTTGTACGATGACAGCTTCAGTATCTGCCACTGTGGTCAATGTTCGCCTATATTTGGGCGATGACAGCTTCAGTATCTGCCACTGTGGTCAATGTTCGCCTATATTTGGGCGATGACAGCTTCAGTATCTGCCACTGTGGTCAATGTTCGCCTATATTTGGGCGATGACAGCTTCAGTATCTGCCACTGTGGTCAATGTTGGCCTATATTTGGACGATGACAGCTTCAGTATCTGCCACTGTGGTCAATGTTCGCCTATATTTGGACGATGACAGCTTCAGTATCTGCCACTGTGGTCAATGTTCGCCTATAATTGGGCGATGACAGCTTCAGTATCTGCCACTGTGGCTCCAATGTTCGCCTATATTTGGGCGATGCAGTATCTGCCACTGTGGTCAATGTTCGCCTATATTTCGGCGATGACAGCTTCAGTATCTGCCACTGTGGTCAATGTTCGCCTATATTTGGACGATGACAGCTTCAGTATCTGCCACTGTGGTCAATGTTCGCCTATATTTGGACGATGACAGCTTCAGTATCTGCCACTGTGGTCAATGTTCGCCTATATTTGGACGATGACAGCTTCAGTATCTGCCACTGTGGTCAATGTTCGCCTATATTTGGGCGATGACAGCTTCAGTATCTGCCACTGTGGTCAATGTTCGCCTATATTTGGACGATGACAGCTTCAGTATCTGCCACTGTGGTCAATGTTCGCCTATATTTGGACGATGACAGCTTCAGTATCTGCCACTGTGGTCAATGTTCGCCTATATTTGGACGATGGCAGCTTCACTATCTGCCACTGTGGTCAATGTTCGCCTATATTTGGGCGATGACAGCTTCAGTATCTGCCACTGTGGTCAATGTTCGCCTATATTTGGACGATGACAGCTTCAGTATCTGCCACTGTGGTCAATGTTCGCCTATATTTGGACGATGACAGCTTCAGTATCTGCCACTGTGGTCAATGTTTGACTATATTTGGGCGATGACAGCTTCAGTATCTGCCACTGTGGTCAATGTACGCCTATATTTGGACGATGACAGCTTCAGTATCTGCCACTGTGGTCAATGTTCGCCTATATTTGGGCGATGACAGCTTCAGTATCTGCCACTGTGGTCAATGTTCGCCTATATTTGGACGATGACAGCTTCAGTATCTGCCACTGTGGTCAATGTTCGCCTATATTTGGGCGATGACAGCTTCAGTATCTGCCACTGTGGTCAATGTTCGCCTATATTTGGACGATGACAGCTTCAGTATCTGCCACTGTGGTCAATGTTCGCCTATATTTGGACGATGACAGCTTCAGTATCTGCCACTGTGGCTCCAATGTTCGCCTATATTTGGGCGATGCAGTATCTGCCACTGTGGTCAATGTTCGCCTATATTTGGACGATGACAGCTTCAGTATCTGCCACTGTGGTCAATGTTCGCCTATATTTGGACGATGACAGCTTCAGTATCTGCCACTGTGGCTCCAATGTTCGCCTATATTTGGGCGATGCAGTATCTGCCACTGTGGCTCCAATGTTCGCCTATATTTGGGCGATGACAGCTTCAGTATCTGCCACTGTGGTCAATGTTCGCCTATATTTGGACGATGACAGCTTCAGTATCTGCCACTGTGGTCAATGTTCGCCTATATTTGGGCGATGACAGCTTCAGTATCTGCCACTGTGGTCAATGTTCGCCTATATTTGGACGATGACAGCTTCAGTATCTGCCACTGTGGTCAATGTTCGCCTATATTTGGGCGATGACAGCTTCAGTATCTGCCACTGTGGTCAATGTTCGCCTATATTTGGGCGATGACAGCTTCAGTATCTGCCACTGTGGTCAATGTTCGCCTATATTTGGGCGATGACAGCTTCAGTATCTGCCACTGTGGTCAATGTTCGCCTATATTTGGGCGATGACAGCTTCAGTATCTGCCACTGTGGTCAATGTTCGCCTATATTTGGGCGATGACAGCTTCAGTATCTGCCACTGTGGTCAATGTTCGCCTATATTTGGGCGATGACAGCTTCAGTATCTGCCACTGTGGTCAATGTTCGCCTATATTTGGGCGATGACAGCTTCAGTATCTGCCACTGTGGTCAATGTTCGCCTATATTTGGGCGATGACAGCTTCAGTATCTGCCACTGTGGTCAATGTTCGCCTATATTTGGACGATGACAGCTTCAGTATCTGCCACTGTGGCTCCAATGTTCGCCTATATTTTGGCGATGACAGCTTCAGTATCTGCAACTGTGGTCAATGTTCGCCTATATTTGGGCGATGACAGCTTCAGTATCTGCCACTGTGGTCAATGTTTGCCTATATTTGGGCGATGACAGCTTCAGTATCTGCCACTGTGGTCAATGTTCGCCTATATTTGGGCGATGCAGTATCTGCCACTGTGGTCAATGTTGGCCTATTTTTGGGCGATGACAGCTTCAGTATCTGCCACTGTGGTCAATGTTCGCCTATATTTGGACGATGACAGCTTCAGTATCTGCCACTGTGGCTCCAATGTTCGCCTATATTTGGGCGATGCAGTATCTGCCACTGTGGCTCCAATGTTCGCCTATATTTGGGCGATGACAGCTTCAGTATCTGCCACTGTGGTCAATGTTCGCCTATATTTGGACGATGACAGCTTCAGTATCTGCCACTGTGGTCAATGTTCGCCTATATTTGGGCGATGACAGCTTCAGTATCTGCCACTGTGGTCAATGTTCGCCTATATTTGGACGATGACAGCTTCAGTATCTGCCACTGTGGTCAATGTTCGCCTATATTTGGGCGATGACAGCTTCAGTATCTGCCACTGTGGTCAATGTTCGCCTATATTTGGACGATGACAGCTTCAGTATCTGCCACTGTGGTCAATGTTCGCCTATATTTGGGCGATGACAGCTTCAGTATCTGCCACTGTGGTCAATGTTCGCCTATATTTGGGCGAAGACAGCTTCAGTATCTGCCACTGTGGTCAATGTTCGCCTATATTTGGGCGATGACAGCTTCAGTATCTGCCACTGTGGTCAATGTTCGCCTATATTTGGGCGATGACAGCTTCAGTATCTGCCACTGTGGTCAATGTTCGCCTATATTTGGGCGATGACAGCTTCAGTATCTGCCACTGTGGTCAATGTTCGCCTATATTTGGGCGATGACAGCTTCAGTATCTGCCACTGTGGTCAATGTTCGCCTATATTTGGGCGATGACAGCTTCAGTATCTGCCACTGTGGTCAATGTTCGCCTATATTTGGGCGATGACAGCTTCAGTATCTGCCACTGTGGTCAATGTTCGCCTATATTTGGGCGATGACAGCTTCAGTATCTGCCACTGTGGTCAATGTTCGCCTATATTTGGACGATGACAGCTTCAGTATCTGCCACTGTGGCTCCAATGTTCGCCTATATTTTGGCGATGACAGCTTCAGTATCTGCCACTGTGGTCAATGTTCGCCTATATTTGGGCGATGACAGCTTCAGTATCTGCCACTGTGGTCAATGTTTGCCTATATTTGGGCGATGACAGCTTCAGTATCTGCCACTGTGGTCAATGTTCGCCTATATTTGGGCGATGCAGTATCTGCCACTGTGATCAATGTTGGCCTATTTTTGGGCGATGACAGCTTCAGTATCTGCCACTGTGGCTCCAATGTTCGCCTATATGTGGGCGATGACAGCTTCAGTATCTGCCACTGTGGCTCCAATGTTCGCCTATATTTGGGCGATGACAGCTTCAGTATCTGCCACTGTGGCTCCAATGTTCGCCTATATTTGGGCGATGACAGCTTCAGTATCTGCCACTGTGGTCAATGTTCGCCTATATTTGGGCGATGACAGCTTCAGTATCTGCCACTGTGGTCAATGTTCGCCTATATTTGGGCGATGACAGCTTCAGTATCTGCCACTGTGGTCAATGTTCGCCTATATTTGGGCGATGACAGCTTCAGTATCTGCCACTGTGGTCAATGTTCGCCTATATTTGGGCGATGACAGCTTCAGTATCTGCCACTGTGGTCAATGTTCGCCTATATTTGGGCGATGACAGCTTCAGTATCTGCCACTGTGGTCAATGTTCGCCTATATTAGGGCGATGACAGCTTCAGTATCTGCCACTGTGATCAATGTTCGCCTATATTTGGACGATGACAGCTTCAGTATCTGCCACTGTGGCTCCAATGTTCGCCTATATTTGGGCGATGACAGCTTCAGTATCTGCCACTGTGGTCAATGTTTGCCTATATTTGGACGATGACAGCTTCAGTATCTGCCACTGTGGTCAATGTTCGCCTATATTTGGGCGATGCAGTATCTGCCACTGTGGTCAATGTTGGCCTATATTTGGGCGATGACAGCTTCAGTATCTGCCACTGTGGCTCCAATGTTCGCCTATATTTGGGCGATGACAGCTTCAGTATCTGCCACTGTGGTCAATGTTGGCCTATATTTGGACGATGACAGCTTCAGTATCTGCCACTGTGGTCAATGTTCGCCTATATTTGGGCGATGCAGTATCTGCCACTGTGGTCAATGTTCGCCTATATTTGGGCGATGCAGTATCTGCCACTGTGGTCAATGTTCGCCTATATTTGGGCGATGACAGCTTCAGTATCTGCCACTGTGGTCAATGTTGGCCTATATTTGGACGATGACAGCTTCAGTATCTGCCACTGTGGTCAATGTTCGCCTATATTTGGGCGATGACAGCTTCAGTATCTGCCACTGTGGTCAATGTTTGCCTATATTTGGACGATGACAGCTTCAGTATCTGCCACTGTGGTCAATGTTCGCCTATATTTGGGCGATGCAGTATCTGCAACTGTGGTCAATGTTGGCCTATATTTGGGCGATGACAGCTTCAGTATCTGCCACTGTGGCTCCAATGTTCGCCTATATTTGGGCGATGACAGCTTCAGTATCTGCCACTGTGGCTCCAATGTTCGCCTATATTTGGGCGATGACAGCTTCAGTATCTGCCACTGTGGTCAATGTTGGCCTATATTTGGACGATGACAGCTTCAGTATCTGCCACTGTGGTCAATGTTCGCCTATATTTGGGCGATGCAGTATCTGCCACTGTGGTCAATGTTCGCCTATATTTGGGCGATGCAGTATCTGCCACTGTGGTCAATGTTCGCCTATATTTGGGCGATGACAGCTTCAGTATCTGCCACTGTGGTCAATGTTCGCCTATATTTGGGCGATGACAGCTTCAGTATCTGCCACTGTGGTCAATGTTCGCCTATATTTGGGCGATGACAGCTTCAGTATCTGCCATTGTGGTCAATGTTCGCCTATATTTGGACGATGACAGCTTCAGTATCTGCCACTGTGGCTCCAATGTTCGCCTATATTTGGGCGATGACAGCTTCAGTATCTGCCACTGTGGTCAATGTTCGCCTATATTTGGGCGATGACAGCTTCAGTATCTGCCACTGTGGTCAATGTTTGCCTATATTTGGACGATGACAGCTTCAGTATCTGCCACTGTGGTCAATGTTCGCCTATATTTGGGCGATGCAGTATCTGCCACTGTGGTCAATGTTGGCCTATATTTGGGCGATGACAGCTTCAGTATCTGCCACTGTGGCTCCAATGTTCGCCTATATTTGGGCGATGACAGCTTCAGTATCTGCCACTGTGGCTCCAATGTTCGCCTATATTTGGGCGATGACAGCTTCAGTATCTGCCACTGTGGCTCCAATGTTCGCCTATATTTGGGCGATGACAGCTTCAGTATCTGCCACTGTGGTCAATGTTGGCCTATATTTGGGCAATGACAGCTTCAGTATCTGCCACTGTGGTCAATGTTCGCCTATATTTGGGCGATGCAGTATCTGCCACTGTGGTCAATGTTCGCCTATATTTGGACGATGACAGCTTCAGTATCTGCCACTGTGGTCAATGTTCGCCTATATTTGGGCGATGCAGTATCTGCCACTGTGGTCAATGTTCGCCTATATTTTGGCGATGCAGTATCTGCCACTGTGGTCAATGTTCGCCTATATTTGGGCGATGACAGCTTCAGTATCTGCCACTGTGGTCAATGTTCGCCTATATTTGGGCGATGACAGCTTCAGTATCTGCCACTGTGGTCAATGTTCGCCTATATTTGGGCGATGACAGCTTCAGTATCTGCCACTGTGGTCAATGTTCGCCTATATTTGGGCGATGACAGCTTCAGTATCTGCCACTGTGGTCAATGTTCGCCTATATTTGGGCGATGACAGCTTCAGTATCTGCCACTGTGGTCAATGTTCGCCTATATTTGGGCGATGACAGCTTCAGTATCTGCCACTGTGGTCAATGTTCGCCTATATTTGGGCGATGACAGCTTCAGTATCTGCCACTGTGGTCAATGTTCGCCTATATTTGGGCGATGACAGCTTCAGTATCTGCCACTGTGGTCAATGTTCGCCTATATTTGGGCGATGACAGCTTCAGTATCTGCCACTGTGGTCAATGTTCGCCTATATTTGGGCGATGACAGCTTCAGTATCTGCCACTGTGGTCAATGTTCGCCTATATTTGGGCGAAGACAGCTTCAGTATCTGCCACTGTGGTCAATGTTCGCCTATATTTGGGCGAAGACAGCTTCAGTATCTGCCACTGTGGTCAATGTTCGCCTATATTTGGGCGATGACAGCTTCAGTATCTGCCACTGTGGTCAATGTTCGCCTATATTTGGGCGATGACAGCTTCAGTATCTGCCACTGTGGTCAATGTTCGCCTATATTTGGGCGATGACAGCTTCAGTATCTGCCACTGTGGTCAATGTTCGCCTATATTTGGGCGATGACAGCTTCAGTATCTGCCACTGTGGTCAATGTTCGCCTATATTTGGGCGATGACAGCTTCAGTATCTGCCACTGTGGTCAATGTTCGCCTATATTTGGGCGATGACAGCTTCAGTATCTGCCACTGTGGTCAATGTTCGCCTATATTTGGGCGATGACAGCTTCAGTATCTGCCACTGTGGTCAATGTTCGCCTATATTTGGGCGATGACAGCTTCAGTATCTGCCACTGTGGTCAATGTTGGCCTATATTTGGGCGATGACAGCTTCAGTATCTGCCACTGTGGTCAATGTTGGCCTATATTTGGGCGATGACAGCTTCAGTATCTGCCACTGTGGTCAATGTTGGCCTATATTTGGGCGATGACAGCTTCAGTATCTGCCACAGTGGTCAATGTTGGCCTATATTTGGGCGATGACAGCTTCAGTATCTGCCACTGTGGTCAATGTTCGCCTATATTTGGGCGATGACAGCTTCAGTATCTGCCACTGTGGTCAATGTTGGCCTATATTTGGGCGATGACAGCTTCAGTATCTGCCACTGTGGTCAATGTTGGCCTATATTTGGGCGATGACAGCTTCAGTATCTGCCACTGTAATATAATAAAAACGTCTCTACCCTTTCCTATTTATGGACTCCCTTAAAAATAAACAAACCCTTACAATTACTGATTAAGTAACTTACTTAATGTAGGAGAAAATAAAACAGCGATAGACTGACCGTGGCACAGCTAAATTTATTTTGGCTTGTTTTCTCTCCCTTATCTGGCCAATCCTGGCGAGGGGGAAAACAAAGACTGAAGCGGCCATTTCTAGTCAAGAGAACAGACAAGAAAGTCGACCTTTCCCTTCGGGGAGAAGGTAGTTTGTTTTAAAACCATGATTCTCTTCAAGCTATTGGTATGTTATCTACATATATTAAGATATATTTATGTATTACCTAGACCAGTATGTTTAATTAAGAATTAGTTACAATTCTCTTAAACCAGGCTGGATGATGTTTACTAAGGAAACACAGGTGGGCGCCACGCTGTAATTTTTCCTATGTCTTACAATTTCAAATCCATATGTTAATATCTTGTATAGGCATTATGAACTTATATCTCACTATTTATGCTTAGAAATCTGCAAATAATCTATGTACTATAGAAAGGTGTTTTATCCATGCGGGGACATACAAATGATTACGCATATTCCTGACTCGTACTTAGTCAGGGGATAAAATATTTTGCCACATTATAATCTGTAACTTGGAAATATAGTGCTAAATTTTAGTACCATTCTTTTGTTAACAGATTAGTAACCACTCCATATGAGGTTGAACATATAATCATTTCATAAAATAGTGTTAGGGACAGGCCATGTTTGAATATAAATTCATGAACAATTAAACGCGTGATGTAAATGTATGTTCGGATAGGATTCACTCCGCATCGCCTCACCGTAGTAGAAACAGAAGCGAAGATTGATGTGAATAAATTGCTTGCAATATTCAGAAGACTGGACCATGCGGCATAAGTTATTCTTCTTCTTCTTCTTCTTCTTCTTTCGTTCGCTTGAAATATGTCTATATCTGCAATGTCGTCTCTTGCATGAATTGAACTGTTTTTTCAGTTCACACAGTGGTCCATAGAGTTTATCTTCCACCGTCGTCTCTCTAGGCCAGAAGGTTTGCCTAGATATGTTATATTTTGGGCAGTCTTGGAGTATGTGCTCTGCTGTCTGCGACGCCAATCCACATGTGCACATGGCTGTTTCACCAATCTTGAATTTTGTATACATGTGGTTGCGTAATCTATTGTGTCCTGTTCTGAGGCGCAGAATAATGACTTGTTCTGGTCTGTCCATAATGTGGTAGTCATCTTGAGCAGGTTTTGGTGGCTTTCTGACTGATTTGATCATTCTTTTCTTTTGGTGGTATGTAACGGGCACATCAGGCTGTTCCTCTTTGGCTCCTTCCTTAGCCAATTGATCAGCTCTGTCGTTTCCGGGTACTCCACAGTGGGATGGTATCCACTGTATGGTGACTTTATGCTGACTGCTAAGTTCAGAAAGTAGTGTCCTTAGTACTGGCAATTTCCCAGAGAGGAGCGCCTCGAGTACTGATTTTGCATCTGTTAGTAGCACCACAGGTTGTGTACCATTGCTGTTATTTAGTAATTTCTCTGTTGCTATCTTGATTGCCTCTATTTCGGCATCATAGTTATGGCAGTACTTTCCTGTCGGTACTCTGGCTGTGTCCCTAGTATTATTTGGGTATTCTATGTACACTCCCGCTCCTCCATTTCGAACAGCATTTTGTGCTGACCCATCTGTGTAGACTCGGATCCAGAGGTCCTGTGGGTATTCTTCATCAAGGAAGCTGAGAGTGGCTGTTCTGCGCTGCACACTGTTCTGTTCTTCCTTGTCAAATATTCCTCTCACTTTTGTCTGGATTTGTAATGATAGTCTATGCTCATCTTTCCATGGAGTTCGCTCTGGAATAGTTGTTAGGGGGATACCAACTGTGGGCAGATCAGTGGTTTCCCTGCAGAGTCGTTTGGCCTGGTGGATAAAACTACTTCTTTTCAACCGCCCCATAGCTAGGTTTTCAAATCTGTTCTTCATAGGGTGGCCTGGCAAGCTGAGGAACTTTTCTGCTTGTATTAGCGTTTTCGTATCTCTGCGCTCACTCAGTGCCTGTGTCCTCCCCATCTTCTCCATTTCCACTATAGGGGTTGATCTCATCCCTCCTGTGGTGACTCTAAGTGCTTGATTTTGCACCTTGTCCAGCTCTTGTAGTGTGGTATTTGATGCTGAACACCACGCAGTTGACCCATATTCCAGGTGTGGTCGTATGCTCTGTTGGTAAACTTTGCTAAGTATTTTCGTACTGGCTCCCCATGTGGTTCCACTTAGCTTTCTCAGGATGGCTATTTTCCTTCTGGCTTTTGCTACTGCTTTGTTGATGTGCTTTCTCCATGTCAGCTTGCCATCAAATGTTACTCCAAGGTATGTTGGTTCTTTATCTTCTCTTAGGGGTGTTCCATTTATCTGGATGATCCCTGCCTTTTGTTTTGGAGAGAGGGTAAATAGGGTGGTGCTGCACTTGTCAGTGTTTATGCTGACACACCATCTATTTGCCCATGCAGCAAATGTATCTACAGCTCTTTGTAGCAATCTGGTGGCCACTGATGCATATTCATTTGTGCTCCATAGAACCAGGTCATCGGCGTACATTGCCGCTTTAATTCCATGCGGTAGGTGAGCAACAAGATCATTGATGAAGATTAGAAAAAGTGTGGGGGACAAGACTCCGCCCTGGGGGACACCGTGACGCAGTAGTACCTTCTTGCTCTTGAGTCCGTCTATCTGTACTCGGGCTCTTCTGTTGTGCAAGTATGCTTTCACCCATTTGTACATTCTTCCATTGACTTTGCAGTTTCTCAGTTTCTTCATCAGACCTTCTTTCCAGACTTTGTCAAAGGCTTTCTTCAGATCTATCCATGCCGCAAGCACCAGCTTCTTCTCTTGGAATGCATCCTCAATTTCTTGAGAGAGGTAGGTTGTCTGATCTTCCGTAGAGTAGCACTGCCTAAAGCCAGCCTGCTGTGGCACAAGGATGTTTTTACTTTCAATGTACCACTGCAGTCTGTGATTGATGATGCGCTCCAGTGTTTTGCAGAGACAGCTGGTGAGGCTAATTGGTCTGTAGCTAGAGGCAATGGAACCATCTTTCCCTGATTTTAGGAGGGGTATCATGATTGCTTCTCTCCAGGCTTGTGGAACACTGCCTAAGGTCCAGCTGTTATTGAAGATCTGCAACAGCTTTGTTTTGGCCTCTGTTCCTAGGTTCCTGATCATTTCATTGGAGATACCATCAGCTCCTGGTGACTTTCTCATTTTCAGTTTTGATATGGCTAGCTCCAGTTCGCTGATTGTGATGGGTGCCTCCAGAACCTCATGTACTATTTCCTTCTGTCCTGTATGTTGTCGTTTCTCTCGAATCTCTTGTTGATTCTCTGGACTAATTTTGATATTGCTATCTTGTGCGAACGAGTCCGCAAAATGGTCAGCTGCTTGCTTTCTTGTTAAGATTTTTCCATCTTTATGTAGTGCAATTTTTGAGTTTCTCCCTGTGCCCTCGTCATTAAGCTGTTTTATTAGCTTCCACAATTTCCTTGTGTCTCTTTCAAAGTTCAGAGACTCCGTTTTCTCCTGCCAGCTTTTCCGTCTAGCCTGCAGCTTGGCCCTTTGAAATTTGGCTTTTGCATGCTGGAATTTATTGTGGTGCTCTTGGCTGGATGTGGCCTCTGCTTGCTTTCTACACACTTCAACATCATTATGCAACTGTTCCAGTTCACTACTCCAGTAGGGTTTATATTGTTTACGGGCTCCTCTTGGTACTGTTTCTCGCGCTGCCTGTAGTATGCATTTCCCAAACTCTTCAACTGCTTTATTTATGTCTTTCTCAGTGTTCAGGTTTCTAACCAGTATGCTGGTGCGATGCTTGTACATTGCCCAGTCTGCTTTCTTGTAGTTCCACCTCGAGAGGGTGCTGCTTTCACTTACAAGCTCATTTTCTACGGTTAGAAAGACTGGCCGATGGTCACTGCCACCAAGTTGTTTCCCAACAGTTCGTGTAATGTTCCACTCCAGGTCTGGTGAATGAAAAGCCAGGTCAGGTGTAGTTGAAGAGTGCCATGATCTCGAGTAGAAAGTATGTGGGTCGGACGGCTTGTTAATCAACATGAATCTATTCTCATCTTGCCAGTCTTCCAGTCTCTCTCCTCTCTGGTCCATGTGATCATAGCCCCAGCTCTGCGAGTGGCTGTTGAAATCGCCACACACAATCATTTTTTCTTTTAGTGGTAGAGTGTCCAGTGCCTGTGGGCGGTCACTTGGACAGTAGTAATTGATCAGATGTAGATCTGTATTACCTGTCTTAAGTTTAAGTGTCTGATACTCAGCCCCTTCCATGTAGACTTTGATTTGGGAAGCCATGATGTTATTTCTTACAAGGGTCAGTATCCCACCTTTTCGCCTGTTCTTTCGGTCAGATCGGTAACACTGGTAGCCTCTGATTTTGAAGGCTATATTTTCATTGAGGTGAGTTTCTTGCAAGCAACATATGCTTACTTTCTCTTTGTCCAGGATGTTTTCTAATTCAACTTTTTTGTTGCTGACTCCCTCCGCATTCCAGTGCATTATTTTAAGTCTTAGTTTAGTATGGCCAGTCGTCCTATTCTCATGTCCCCTGGCTCCACAGGACATCTGAGAAGGACCTCCAGTAGTTGGGGTTGGACCCTTTCGAGACATAGGGCCCGGCACTGCACCTGCCTGGGGGTCCAAAGCAGGGCGAGCACCATAACGATTAGCAGTAGTCGACATATTCCATTTTGCGTGATTGCGTGGCATCCTGATTTCTGTGGTGCGCCTCTTGGCTGGTTGCCTCCGTCTTCAGCACCTTTCTTTGCTAGAGCAGACTGTGGTCTCACTCGAGTGTAGATGTGTACGCGCGCACACGCCTGTCTGCGCATGCATGTCCGTGCATACACATCTAGGGCATACTGGTTATTTTCCGGCGCCAGAGACTCGCCGTCGCCCCTTCTCCTGTTAGTTTAAACAGGCCCGCCACGTGAAGGCCAGGAGTTGGACTTTTGCTGCATAGGTTATGTATTCACGAGCCATTGAGGTATTTGAGCATATAAGTTATTCTTATAAATACCCTCCGAATAATAGCAGTCATTGGCAAAACATATCACAGCGATTACTATCCTCATGTGCTGTACGCAGTGGGGGGAAAACAATGGATGTTTTAGTTCATGAAGATAATTCAAAAACCTAGGCTCCCTGCATCATCATTATGATTATTATGTATGATTATCATGTACTTAATATCAGAGAAATGTACATGTATGTTTTTTTTTGGTATGAGAATTTTCTTTGTTCTGATTGTTACTTTTTACTGTGGGAATATACATTTTAATGTTGCACCTTGGGATTAGAGGATGTTGATGTAAGAATACATATGTATGTCAGTACTTAAGAAGCCAATGGTGAATAGTCTTGACCTAGTGATGATTATAGTGCCGAAATGAAGACGCGGCATTAGAAACCACAGGGATTCTGTATAGGCTATTCTCTTCAAGTAATGAGAGAGACAATATCAACATGTTGGATGGACAGAATGACTTCACCCATCCAATAGTCCCAGTAACAACAGAACAAAATATAAGTGAGAAAATACCTTACTCACTAGGAAGGGTCAGAATGGCTCTACTCAGCAATGAGGGACAGTGGAACATGGACACCCACTCCTTTCCCCTTCTCCCCTTGTTGTTTTGTATTTGTGTTTGTAATTGTGTTGTAAACCTTTTATCATAACACAGTAGGTTAATGCTAGTGTTGTATTCTTTGTCATCCCTTTTCTATAGAAGAGAAGCAGGTGGTGGTTGAATTTGGTGGGACTATATCACTAACACTGGATCCTGGGTAAACAGCCATAAAGTGAATGTCCAAACCATAGTCTGGATCCAGCAATACCTCAATGTTTACTGCGGCACTCAATAGCTCCATAGCGAGCAACAGATAAATTAGAAGACAACTGACTGGGTGAGTGATTAAGTCCTATTTTAGTAGGAATATCCAGGATGGACTTCAAGATCTAATAATCTACAAAGATGAAGATCATCAGAGTACTGACAACAGTGTATCGTTTGCGTTACTTCTGAGAAGTATCACCAATGGCCTCATCATTCAACCAAGTCAGTGAAACTGGGACAATCCTTCTTCAAGTTACTAAAACTAACAACAGTGAGTAACCTTCAACTGTTGGTTGGATTACCAAGTTAATATCCACAATGGATAAGTCTTCGAAAGAACATCTCACAGCTGCAAAAGTCAAACATAAGGTTCCAGCCATGCAACACCAAGTTCTAGCTATGAACACCAACTCAAACAAATGGGAAGAGACACTGAAACAACATTATAGCCAATACAAACAAATGTACCAACTTCAGAACATCTGAACCATAACTACACCAGATTACCTCAAGGTCCAAAACCTGAACACCATCAAAAGAACCATATGAAAGCAGCTAGATGAGTAAATGCCTTTACGCCTGCAACCAAAGGAATCACCTGATGGCTTGCAAACCTGGATATGTGGTGGAGTAATATTCTTCAGTTACATGCCTGCAGCAGAATCTTCAGATGAAACCAAATGAATGATTCACCACTGTATGTTCTACACAGAAATGGAATGAATGAGAACTCTATGCTGGTCCCATGTCAGCCTAACTGCCCATCATCAAGTGTGGGATGGCCTATCAACATGTACCGGGTGTGTGACAAAGCCTTTTGAACTAAATTGGGAAACGGTTAACATAAACCGAGCTGTTGGACAGTCGTCATCTTTTCATCGATAAGATGATATAGGGAAGAACCTTCTGCAGAGCTTAAGTTGCATCTCCTGAAAGTATGACAGACCTAGGCATCAATTTCAATTGGAACACAACCCAAATGGCAACCGAGTATTCTTAAATTCAGTCTCATGGAGAGAATATGTGCTTATGCATAATTCTATTCTTGGATTATGGATTAGAAACATTCGCCAGCCAACTTCGGTGGACATACTGTGAGTAGAAAATGACTGTGAGTATAATTCTGCACGGATAATTATGGACATTAACTGCTTTGCACTGGAGAAGAATGCCCATCCGCAACGCCTAAATGAACACTATAATTAATTAATTTAATTATTAGTATCAACTGTTTTCATGAGTGTGGTTTTCTTCAATGACAGGAAAAGGGTAAAGATTGTTTTACATGGTAATGGTGTACACCTAAAGGGTTATGTTATGACATATATGTATAATATTTTGACACCCACTCATTATTTTTAAATATGAGAATTGTACATGGTGTCAGAAATAAATGTATGTATGTTGGGTTTCTGCACCTAGACCAATGTGATTTTATCTAGGTACAATGAGTCAAGTTAGCAGAACCAATTTGTGGTTGTTGTGTTGTTTGTAATAACCTTGTTTTTTTCTGGGGTCACTGGGTAATATGTTGTAATACTGCATATCATTCCCATGCCTGTCTGAAAATGCATAGTGTTTATTACACCTATATATATATATGTAACTGCAGATCTTGAGTTAATACCTGAACTGTGTGTCCAAAAGTGTTGTGTACATCAAGTAAATGTGGTGTCCAACAAGTGGTTGTTTATATGTTGTGAGCAATCAATATCCTTCTAGCATCTATAGTTAATTTAAAGGGTGATGAAGTGGGAAGGGAAACCTACACACAGATGCCATTGTTTCAAGGATGGAACTCTTTCCTCCTGGGATTTGTGGTAAATATCCCTGATCACCCTGCATTCTTACCAGTGACAGAGAATCAATAATACCCCCTAGACATTTTAACGAATCATTCTCAGGAATTAAAATCCACATCCCACATGTGTGGTCCCGCCCGGTACGGACTTCACCTAGTAGTGGAGTAGTCCGTGAATTTAAAACTCATGGTAAACATCACAATTGGTGTATTATGGTGAGTATATGAATTCAGGGAAAACCTCTCGCAGGTAAACCAAGTCACTTCAGAATGTTATAGTGTTAGTAACAGACCTAATCACTCATTAGTATGAGCTGAGTCAAGTTTTATGTGAACCCATAATGGCTCAGATAAATATAAGGTTTTTTTTGGTACAAAACTGTTCACAGGTAATATCTTGATTCTAGCAGATGCATCAGGTAGTTGGTTGTTGGATATGAGATTTTTTTTTAAACTCATATTTTATATCTTATTGATGGGAAACTAAGTCCAGTAATGAACCTCCAGTAGTAAGGTCTTTGGGATGGTAAACTCACATAAGATAGGTAATTCAGTGAATGTTTAGAATTCATAGTCATTCCCATTTGATGTTTGAGGTATGGTTCTGCTACTCTGATATTCTCTTTAAATGGTTCAAAAGTGGTGTACTCATGAACACACTACTATATTATGTATCCATAAGGTTTATGTTCCTACATATGAATCATGTGTTAATTAACTATTTTGTCATTGATTATCATTGTATTTTCATGCTTGATCTGCTTGTATAAGTCATGTAATATTGAAAAATTACCAAGGCAGCAGAGAGTGATAGACAATTTTATAGATAATTAGGACAGATAAGTTAGAAATCCAATAAATGTTTTTTAAGGGAAAAATTTAATCAACAAATGATGATTCAGTAGGAAAGGAAATAATACCTGAGAGATAAATTAAACCAGGGGAAAATAGCAGTAACTAAAGTAAATGAACTAATGGTAAGGCCAAAACCACCACTTGCAAAAATGTAGACATAGTTAATGGAAGGGAAGGAATATTGTAAGAATTTGCAGTATTTAGGGGCACCCTAATTTAATCCTTTTTTTTTTCATATGACATAACATGTTCTACAACACCGGTAGTAAAGTAAAGTGAATAAATGATGGATACTTAGGAAGAAAAGCCATACTGACACTTATTCTACTCCACCGGTGATATGAGTAGTTATTAATAACAAACCCAGATGGCCCATATGTTAATAAATAGGGTCAACCAAAATATTCACCTGGTGATGTAAGTGAAACTGATCAACTCACTTACTGACCCAACAGAATATAAGGTATTTCTTTAAATTATCCACCCCGATTCCATTATTAATGGTAGCGGAAACAGACCGTATAGGTAGGTAAAAGGTATAATTAAAGAATAAACATAAGAAATTGGAATTTCAAATGAACTTCAGGAGATACCGGAAAAAATCTGTGCTAGTCTCTAGTAAGAGACTAAACATTTCAGAAAATTGGCTCCTTAGCTTTGAAATTTACAGTTTAATCTCATTAAGTGAAATGTTCACTATGAGTAGTCCTCATCAAAAAGAGGAGTGAAACAGCTTTTAGTTAGCGATTAGCTTACGTAAAGTTATTTCAATAATTGCCTAACTAACATTAATATTCTCATAAGGGAAGAATTAAGAAGGGCAAAAATAAGGGGTACAATAGAGGCGCGCGACTCAATTGTATTTACTTTAAAACTAACCGAGTAACTAAATTCTAGATAATGCTCGAAGCCTACTAAAAGGTAGATTAATCAGAAATCAGTCGCAAGACGAAACAGATTTCTACATCTCAGTTCTGACTAGGATTATATGCCAGCATTAAATATGTGAAAGCAGATCCAGACTAACAGAGATTAGCTTAAATAACTGATACGAATCAGTAAAAGCAACAATTAAATAAACAACTCTTGAAATAGATGCTGTTTATAAATAGGACGAACTCCTTGACGTGAAGACAGGGGAAACGCCTAAAACTTATACAGTGAACCCATGCTAGAAAAATGGAATATAGCTGTGTAAAAACCAAGCAAATTGGAGCAGATAGCTGAAGAATTGCTTGATATTTACTAGAGTAGGAATTTCAATCAGGAATCCAGCTGGTAAATTATATAACAGTTCAAAGATAGACCTTCTTCAATCTAAATAAATCCAGAGTTTCCACGTATTAAACGGACGAAAACAAAACTGGAGAGAAACATTAAGAGTACCTTACCTGTTATCTTGAGGACACAACTCAGGAGACGCCAGTATTAGAGGGATATATAGATGTAATAGTAATTTTACAAAAACTAGTAACCCACATCCATAACTGGAAAGTGAACCAGCAACTTGATTGTCTGGAAGACTATCACAGGAATCACAAAAAGGGGCTTTTAACTTCTCACTGAACTGATTATATATGGTAGGAGACAATACGTCTGAACCTACATAACAATGTATGTTGCTAAGTTGAAAATAGTCCTAAAACCTGGAGGGAGGTAGACGACGATCAATGTACGCCAAGCGACGCAAAATTGCTCGTAATTCAACACCAAAGCAACAAATACAGAGTGAAACTCAAACACATCAAGTTAGAATTACTAATAAGGATTCTAGCGTAAAATAGATCTAGGTTAGAAGGAAAAGCAGAGAGAGAGAGAGTAAGCTAAGAATTACTTCGTTTCTGATAGATTCATGTTCCCCGGAATAGTCGGTTCAGAACGGAAATCTAGAAAAGTTGGACCTTGTTTACATGTTAGACGAGATTCTCGGGAAAAACCCGCAAGAGAAAGGGACACCACTCTAATCAGTAGTTATCAAAACTGATCGGAAAATCCCATAACTCGCCTAATAACCCAAACACATGATGTATTGGATGAAAATGTATTCAACAGGAACCACATTTAGCTTCCTTTAAATATCAGATCTATAGTTAAAACAAACGTCTAACTTATAGGGAGACGGGCGAGTTTAATATGCTATCAGTAGACGCAGAATTAACCGTCGGTTTTAACATAATCTCAAGATTGATAATCTAATGAGAGAGAAATCAAGCTTAATGATATCTCAATTGCTTCAAAAAGTCGGTTTGATGCAGACAAACCAGTACTGGAAAGTAACAAATTATCAGATAACCACTCATATTTCAAACAATAGCTGACAACAGTGGAGAGGGTGCTACACTCTTTCACTAAAAGAGAAATAATCCTTTAAGGTTATGCCAGTTGTCGTGACTAAAAGAAAATGGACGTGGCTCTGATTATATAACATAAGGCAGTAGTAAAGTAATAAGGGATGGATACTAGGTGAGTCAATGTAAAGACGGAAATTGTAGAGTACTTCTTGACCATTTAATTTCTGAAAGAAATAAATGTCTTAAATGGGGGAGGCGTGTAATATAATAAAAACGTCTCTACCCTTTCCTATTTATGGACTCCCTTAAAAATAAACAAACCCTTACAATTACTGATTAAGTAACTTACTTAATGTAGGAGAAAATAAAACAGCGATAGACTGACCGTGGCACAGCTAAATTTATTTTGGCTTGTTTTCTCTCCCTTATCTGGCCAATCCTGGCGAGGGGGAAAACAAAGACTGAAGCGGCCATTTCTAGTCAAGAGAACAGACAAGAAAGTCGACCTTTCCCTTCGGGGAGAAGGTAGTTTGTTTTAAAACCATGATTCTCTTCAAGCTATTGGTATGTTATCTACATATATTAAGATATATTTATGTATTACCTAGACCAGTATGTTTAATTAAGAATTAGTTACAATTCTCTTAAACCAGGCTGGATGATGTTTACTAAGGAAACACAGGTGGGCGCCACGCTGTAATTTTTCCTATGTCTTACAATTTCAAATCCATATGTTAATATCTTGTATAGGCATTATGAACTTATATCTCACTATTTATGCTTAGAAATCTGCAAATAATCTATGTACTATAGAAAGGTGTTTTATCCATGCGGGGACATACAAATGATTACGCATATTCCTGACTCGTACTTAGTCAGGGGATAAAATATTTTGCCACATTATAATCTGTAACTTGGAAATATAGTGCTAAATTTTAGTACCATTCTTTTGTTAACAGATTAGTAACCACTCCATATGAGGTTGAACATATAATCATTTCATAAAATAGTGTTAGGGACAGGCCATGTTTGAATATAAATTCATGAACAATTAAACGCGTGATGTAAATGTATGTTCGGATAGGATTCACTCCGCATCGCCTCACCGTAGTAGAAACAGAAGCGAAGATTGATGTGAATAAATTGCTTGCAATATTCAGAAGACTGGACCATGCGGCATAAGTTATTCTTATAAATACCCTCCGAATAATAGCAGTCATTGGCAAAACATATCACAGCGATTACTATCCTCATGTGCTGTACGCAGTGGGGGGAAAACAATGGATGTTTTAGTTCATGAAGATAATTCAAAAACCTAGGCTCCCTGCATCATCATTATGATTATTATGTATGATTATCATGTACTTAATATCAGAGAAATGTACATGTATGTTTTTTTTTTGGTATGAGAATTTTCTTTGTTCTGATTGTTACTTTTTACTGTGGGAATATACATTTTAATGTTGCACCTTGGGATTAGAGGATGTTGATGTAAGAATACATATGTATGTCAGTACTTAAGAAGCCAATGGTGAATAGTCTTGACCTAGTGATGATTATAGTGCCGAAATGAAGACGCGGCATTAGAAACCACAGGGATTCTGTATAGGCTATTCTCTTCAAGTAATGAGAGAGACAATATCAACATGTTGGATGGACAGAATGACTTCACCCATCCAATAGTCCCAGTAACAACAGAACAAAATATAAGTGAGAAAATACCTTACTCACTAGGAAGGGTCAGAATGGCTCTACTCAGCAATGAGGGACAGTGGAACATGGACACCCACTCCTTTCCCCTTCTCCCCTTGTTGTTTTGTATTTGTGTTTGTAATTGTGTTGTAAACCTTTTATCATAACACAGTAGGTTAATGCTAGTGTTGTATTCTTTGTCATCCCTTTTCTATAGAAGAGAAGCAGGTGGTGGTTGAATTTGGTGGGACTATATCACTAACACTGGATCCTGGGTAAACAGCCATAAAGTGAATGTCCAAACCATAGTCTGGATCCAGCAATACCTCAATGTTTACTGCGGCACTCAATAGCTCCATAGCGAGCAACAGATAAATTAGAAGACAACTGACTGGGTGAGTGATTAAGTCCTATTTTAGTAGGAATATCCAGGATGGACTTCAAGATCTAATAATCTACAAAGATGAAGATCATCAGAGTACTGACAACAGTGTATCGTTTGCGTTACTTCTGAGAAGTATCACCAATGGCCTCATCATTCAACCAAGTCAGTGAAACTGGGACAATCCTTCTTCAAGTTACTAAAACTAACAACAGTGAGTAACCTTCAACTGTTGGTTGGATTACCAAGTTAATATCCACAATGGATAAGTCTTCGAAAGAACATCTCACAGCTGCAAAAGTCAAACATAAGGTTCCAGCCATGCAACACCAAGTTCTAGCTATGAACACCAACTCAAACAAATGGGAAGAGACACTGAAACAACATTATAGCCAATACAAACAAATGTACCAACTTCAGAACATCTGAACCATAACTACACAAGATTACCTCAAGGTCCAAAACCTGAACACCATCAAAAGAACCATATGAAAGCAGCTAGATGAGTAAATGCCTTTACGCCTGCAACCAAAGGAATCACCTGATGGCTTGCAAACCTGGATATGTGGTGGAGTAATATTCTTCAGTTACATGCCTGCAGCAGAATCTTCAGATGAAACCAAATGAATGATTCACCACTGTATGTTCTACACAGAAATGGAATGAATGAGAACTCTATGCTGGTCCCATGTCAGCCTAACTGCCCATCATCAAGTGTGGGATGGCCTATCAACATGTACCGGGTGTGTGACAAAGCCTTTTGAACTAAATTGGGAAACGGTTAACATAAACCGAGCTGTTGGACAGTCGTCATCTTTTCATCGATAAGATGATATAGGGAAGAACCTTCTGCAGAGCTTAAGTTGCATCTCCTGAAAGTATGACAGACCTAGGCATCAATTTCAATTGGAACACAACCCAAATGGCAACCGAGTATTCTTAAATTCAGTCTCATGGAGAGAATATGTGCTTATGTATAATTCTATTCTTGGATTATGGATTAGAAACATTCGCCAGCCAACTTCGGTGGACATACTGTGAGTAGAAAATGACTGTGAGTATAATTCTGCACGGATAATTATGGACATTAACTGCTTTGCACTGGAGAAGAATGCCCATCCGCAACGCCTAAATGAACACTATAATTAATTAATTTAATTATTAGTATCAACTGTTTTCATGAGTGTGGTTTTCTTCAATGACAGGAAAAGGGTAAAGATTGTTTTACATGGTAATGGTGTACACCTAAAGGGTTATGTTATGACATATATGTATAATATTTTGACACCCACTCATTATTTTTAAATATGAGAATTGTACATGGTGTCAGAAATAAATGTATGTATGTTGGGTTTCTGCACCTAGACCAATGTGATTTTATCTAGGTACAATGAGTCAAGTTAGCAGAACCAATTTGTGGTTGTTGTGTTGTTTGTAATAACCTTGTTTTTTTCTGGGGTCACTGGGTAATATGTTGTAATACTGCATATCATTCCCATGCCTGTCTGAAAATGCATAGTGTTTATTACACCTATATATATATATGTAACTGCAGATCTTGAGTTAATACCTGAACTGTGTGTCCAAAAGTGTTGTGTACATCAAGTAAATGTGGTGTCCAACAAGTGGTTGTTTATATGTTGTGAGCAATCAATATCCTTCTAGCATCTATAGTTAATTTAAAGGGTGATGAAGTGGGAAGGGAAACCTACACACAGATGCCATTGTTTCAAGGATGGAACTCTTTCCTCCTGGGATTTGTGGTAAATATCCCTGATCACCCTGCATTCTTACCAGTGACAGAGAATCAATAATACCCCCTAGACATTTTAACGAATCATTCTCAGGAATTAAAATCCACATCCCACAGCCACTGTGGTCAATGTTCGCCTATATTTTGGCGATGACAGCTTCAGTATCTGCCACTGTGGTCAATGTTCGCCTATATTTGGGCGATGACAGCTTCAGTATCTGCCACTGTGGTCAATGTTCGCCTATATTTGGGCGAAGACAGCTTCAGTATCTGCCACTGTGGTCAATGTTCGCCTATATTTGGGCGATGACAGCTTCAGTATCTGCCACTGTGGTCAATGTTCGCCTATATTTGGGCGATGACAGCTTCAGTATCTGCCACTGTGGTCAATGTTCGCCTATATTTGGGCGATGACAGCTTCAGTATCTGCCACTGTGGTCAATGTTCGCCTATATTTGGGCGATGACAGCTTCAGTATCTGCCACTGTGGTCAATGTTCGCCTATATTTGGGCGATGACAGCTTCAGTATCTGCCACTGTGGTCAATGTTCGCCTATATTTGGGCGATGACAGCTTCAGTATCTGCCACTGTGGTCAATGTTGGCCTATATTTGGGCGATGACAGCTTCAGTATCTGCCACTGTGGTCAATGTTCGCCTATATTTGGGCGATGACAGCTTCAGTATCTGCCACTGTGGTCAATGTTGGCCTATATTTGGACGATGACAGCTTCAGTATCTGCCACTGTGGTCAATGTTCGCCTATATTTGGGCGATGACAGCTTCAGTATCGGCCACTGTGGTCAATGTTGGCCTATATTTGGGCGATGACAGCTTCAGTATCTGCCACTGTGGTCAATGTTCGCCTATATTTGGGCGATGACAGCTTCAGTATCTGCCACTGTGGTCAATGTTCGCCTATATTTGGGCGATGACAGCTTCAGTATCTGCCACTGTGGTCAATGTTCGCCTATATTTGGGCGATGACAGCTTCAGTATCTGCCACTGTGGTCAATGTTCGCCTATATTTGGGCGATGACAGCTTCAGTATCTGCCACTATGGTCAATGTTCGCCTATATTTGGGCGATGACAGCTTCAGTATCTGCCACTGTGGTCAATGTTCGCCTATATTTGGACGATGACAGCTTCAGTATCTGCCACTGTGGTCAATGTTCGCCTATATTTGGGCGATGACAGCTTCAGTATCTGCCACTGTGGTCAATGTTGGCCTATATTTGGGCGATGACAGCTTCAGTATCTGCCACTGTGGTCAATGTTGGCCTATATTTAGGCGATGACAGCTTCAGTATCTGCCACTGTGGTCAATGTTCGCCTATATTTGGACGATGACAGCTTCAGTATCTGCCACTGTGGTCAATGTTCGCCTATATTTGGGCGATGACAGCTTCAGTATCTGCCACTGTGGTCAATGTTCGCCTATATTTGGGCGATGCAGTATCTGCCACTGTGGTCAATGTTCGCCTATATTTGGGCGATGCAGTATCTGCCACTGTGGTCAATGTTCGCCTATATTTGGGCGATGCAGTATCTGCCACTGTGGTCAATGTTTGCCTATATTTGGGCGATGCAGTATCTGCCACTGTGGTCAATGTTCGCCTATATTTGGGCGATGCAGTATCTGCCACTGTGGTCAATGTTCGCCTATATTTGGGCGATGCAGTATCTGCCACTGTGGTCAATGTTCGCCTATATTTGGGCGATGCAGTATCTGCCACTGTGGTCAATGTTCGCCTATATTTGGGCGATGCAGTATCTGCCACTGTGGTCAATGTTCGCCTATATTTGGGCGATGCAGTATCTGCCACTGTGGTCAATGTTTGCCTATATTTGGGCGATGCAGTATCTGCCACTGTGGTCAATGTTCGCCTATATTTGGACTATGACAGCTTCAGTATCTGCCACTGTGGTCAATGTTCGCCTATATTTGGGCGATGACAGCTTCAGTATCTGCCACTGTGGTCAATGTTCGCCTATATTTGGGCGATGCAGTATCTGCCACTGTGGTCAATGTTCGCCTATATTTGGGCGATGCAGTATCTGCCACTGTGGTCAATGTTCGCCTATATTTGGGCGATGCAGTATCTGCCACTGTGGTCAATGTTCGCCTATATTTGGGCGATGCAGTAACTGCCACTGTGGTCAATGTTCGCCTATATTTGGGCGATGCAGTATCTGCCACTGTGGTCAATGTTCGCCTATATTTGGGCGATGCAGTATCTGCCACTGTGGTCAATGTTCGCCTATATTTGGGCGATGCAGTATCTGCCACTGTGGTCAATGTTCGCCTATATTTGGGCGATGCAGTATCTGCCACTGTGGTCAATGTTTGAATGTAAACTTCCTTCTTGTGATTGGATTTCACTGAGTGGGTTCCTCTCGTTTTATTTTCTTTCACGTTCATAAATAATACAAGGTTTAACATAAATTATCATGTGTATATGAGTGTATAAATAATACAAGGTTTAACATAAATTATCATGTGTATATGAGTGTATAAATAATACAAGGTTTAACATAAATTATCATGTGTATATGAGTGTATAAATAATACAAGGTTTAACATAAATTATCATGTGTATATGAGTGTATAAATAATACAAGGTTTACAACAAATTATCATGTGTATATGAGTGTATAAATAATACAAGGTTTACAACAAATTATCATGTGTAT
This sequence comes from Cepaea hortensis, assembly GCA_963921405.1. Taxonomy (NCBI): domain Eukaryota; kingdom Metazoa; phylum Mollusca; class Gastropoda; order Stylommatophora; family Helicidae; genus Cepaea; species Cepaea hortensis. The sequence goes on from OY992881.1 coordinate 2,923,607, forward strand.
ATGAGTGTATAAATAATACAAGGTTTACAACAAATTATCATGTGTATATGAGTGTATAAATAATACAAGGTTTACAACAAATTATCATGTGTATATGAGTGTATAAATAATACAAGGTTTACAACAAATTATCATGTGTATATGAGTGTATAAATAATACAAGGTTTAACACAAATTATCATGTGTATATGAGTGTATAAATAATACAAGGTTTAACATAAATTATCATGTGTATATGAGTGTATAAATAATACAAGGTTTAACATAAATTATCATGTGTATATGAGTGTATAAATAATACAAGGTTTAACATAAATTATCATGTGTATATGAGTGTATTTGTTGTATTTGCAAATGTAAAGGAAAACATGCAATACACCTTGTAAATACACACTGTTTTGTAAGAAATGCTTGTTTTTATAAAGTATTAATATATTAAAGTATGTGGTATGTGGTTTTCTTTTAGGTTACGGGTAGTCTATAATTGCTCCACTTTAATAAATTATTATTTATAATACATTATTGGCTGACTGACTGGCACCTTGCCGTCTTGACAGATAAATAACACAAAGCGTGGGCTGAATTTAGAGACCATGTGTTGCCCATGCAGCATGATCCCTCTCTCGGCCTGTCTAGTTTACTACAGAGTAAAAGTAACAATAAAATACACCAGGAACAGGACAAGATGCAGAAGCTGCAGGATCATCAAAGCATCTAACTGTCCGCCTGTCGAAGCTTCCATCCTAGACCAGCTGCCAACCAAAGCTTAGGGCCTGGTCTTTCCTGTCATGATATTTAGTCTTCAGGTTGTATTTCCTCGCACCAGGATAAGCCTTGTACTCTCTCAACTGCACTCCTCCGCCCGAAACCGTTGGCACAATGTGGGGTGTCGGGTTTGGTAAGCGCCGCCCAACGTTCGGCGCTAACAGAAAGCAGGTAGTACCGTCTACTGTTATACGGTAGCTTAGTCATATCTGACTAAGACCTGACACCAAATACATTATTTTTTTTTAAATACAATATATTAAAGTGAAGTGCTGCTTGCTTGCTTGTGTTCGCTGGCTGTGAACTCCAGCGTGAAGTCCTGTATGTCGGATGAAGACATCCTGTTGTCCAACATCAGTGTGATGTCATACAGGACCTGAGGTTTGCGTGAGTATCCGTTGTCCCATGTCTGGCTTATTGGTGTGCAGACTGGTGGTTCCTCGCCATTAAGATACTCTCCAGCTTCGGAGGAAGTTAACGTGAAGTAATTAAGGACTACCAATAACCAAACTACTAATAACCCAAGAGAAAACCAAATAATCATCATCATGTGGCATGCCCAGCGTGGGTGCCCATGTTTCAACATCTCACACGATCACCAGAGTCGTGGATCAGCTCTGTGTTCTTGTCTCCATGTCATGTTTCAACATCTCACACGATCACCAGATTTTATGAAAACTTGTATTTCATACAAAACAGTGTATTTACAATGTGCATTGTATGTTTTCGTTTATATTTCCAAATACAACAAATGCATTCACATAAACATATGATAACATTACATGCATGGTATTGTACAACTACCTAGACATTACTTATATACGCTTATTTCAACCTAATGTATCATGCATATAAGGCATATTTTCCATCTCTCTCTCTCTCTCTCTCTCTCTCTCTCTCTCTCTCTCTCTCTCTCTCGCTCTCGTGGGTGGGTAGAGGATGTGTGTGTGTGGGGGATGTGTGGGTGAGGGATGGGTGTGTGGGTGAGGATGTGTGTGTGGTAGGTTCGGGATGTGAGGGTTGGTGGGGGATGTGTGTGGGTGGGGGATGGGTGGGCTGGTGGGGGATGTATGTGTGATTGGGTGTGTGTGCGTGGGGTGTGTGGGTGGGTGTGTGGGTGGGAGACGGGTGGGTGCGTGGGGGAAATGCCTCATAATATGGTAATATGCATTGTTTATGTTTACAACATTCATTTGGCAATGTTTTTTTTTTCGATGTGAATGTATCATGCACTGTTAATGAACGAAAGATGAGTGACTGGGAGGGCTGAAAGTAAAACGGGCCTGCGTGCCCAATTTGTGGCCCCTTGAAAATAAAGTCCAATCAATCAATCAATCAATCAATCAATCAATCAATCTCTCTCTCTCTCTCTCTCTCTCTCTCTCTCGCTCTCTCTCTCTCTCTCTCTCTCTCTCTCTCTCTCTCTCTCTCTCTCTCTCTCTCTCTCTCTATCTCTATCTCTAGAGAAACAAAAACACAAAAAGACAGTAATGGTAACTTATCTCAAACGACAACTAGCCAAAAAACATTGCCATATGTGTGGCACGTTACACCCTCCTTAGGTATTTATAATGTCCATGTTAAACACTGCCTCATTGAGTCATTTGTTATTGATTATTTTTCATGCATTTTAATGCTATTGTTCTTTTGGTGTCAAAATTTGCTTCATAAGTAATGTTGAGTGAAAGAATGTATGAGAGGAAATAGAGAAGAAGGGCAGAATGTCAGACGGGCCTGCGTGCCCAATTCTTAACCCTTTGAAAGTAAAGACTTTCGTTCGTTCGTTCGTTCGTTCGTTCGTTCTAGACACACACACACACACACACACACACACACACACACACACACGCACACACACACGCACACACACACACACATATATATATATAATTTGCAAAAGTGTACTGAGTGTTGAAGATGTTGCATTTTGTATTGTACCTGAGTGTACACGCGTCCTGTATGTTCAGTGTAATGTCTATAGTGACTAGTTGTGGTATTCTCACCAACTTGTGTTTTGTTGTGTGTGTGCTGGTTTATGTGTGTGGTGGTGATGATGATGATGATGATAATGATGATGATGATACTAATGATGATGATGATGATGATGATGATACTAATGATGATGATGATACTGATGATGATGATGATGATGATGATGATGATGATGATGATGATGATGATGATACTAATGATGATGATGATACTAATGATGATAAAAAGGTGTTCGCTTCTTCCGTGGCCGGCTCCGTGGCGACGGGATTACCGGCGCAGTTCCTAATCCCGTATATCGCGTTCGAAACACAACTGCGGGCGATTTGGCAGCAGACCGCCTTGTGTTGGGTGCTTCTTTTAATAACATGGTATGGGTACCGGTCGTTCAGAAAGCAAAGGCAATCTATTGAACGTAAACTTGCCAAGAAATCACACACAGCCAAAAAATGCTGGGGTTCACTGCGATGTCCTGTAAAGGATATACAACTAACTTCTTCCGTGCATCCACAAAAAGACCATTTGGTCAATATGCAGTCATAGTCCAACTAGTCTCTGGACACAAATGGACTGAAATGTCCAGTTAAAGTGAAAGGATCATAAAACAAGAATCGTTCCAATGGAAACAAAGGTAGTAGCATCACTCAGTGGATCATGCACACAGCTTGCCACGGGCGTCCCAGGGTACAAATTACATTGAAACAGGTGTGTCTCTCTATCTGCAGAATCCTGTAAAGTCTTCTGGTTCCATTAGGTGCCTTTCGGCCCCTTGTGGCACACCAAGGCCCGTCTGCCAGTTTCGTGGTCAGTGATTTGTGTTTGTCAGTTTGGATGACCGCCTCCGCGCCCTGGCCAGATCAAATCTTTATCTAAGGTCAAAGTGCGGTCATCTGCACATTGATCTTGTCATGGCCACCAGCAGAGGCAGTCATCCGAATGACATACAGGAACGTGGGATCTGATGGGGCGGCTCTGGCCAACGGGGAAAAGCGAGCCCTTATAAAAATAACAGTTCAGATACGATTTTATTTAGCATTTGTGTTAATGTATTTTATTCACAATGTCCAGCATATGATCAAATTTACCGATCACTTGGAAGACTGCCAATGAAGCCGCCTCGACCACGTCCATATCCACCTCTAAACTCAAACGCCTGAGATCCTGCCTCAACCTCAGACTTGTTGTCCGTGCCAGGTCCTGTGGCTTTCCAGTACTCCTGGCGGTCAGTACCTCCAGCTAAAAAATCTCCTTCTGCAGTCTTAGGTCTACCTGGTCTGTGTACCTCTGTACGTGTCTGTCTCTTGAGTGTAGCAAGAAAAATCTCAGCTGGCAGGTGGATGAATTCCCTCTTGAGTGTAGCAGGAACAATCTCAGCTGGCAGGTGGATGAATTCCCTCTTGAGTGTAGCAGGAACAATCTCAGCTGGCAGGTGGATGAATTCCCTCTTGAGTGTAGCAGGAACAATCTCAGCTGGCAGGTGGATGAATTCCCTCTTGAGTGTAGCAGGAACAATCTCAGCTGGCAGGTGGATGAATTCCCTCTTGAGTGAAGCAGGAACAATCTCAGCTGGCAGGTGGATGAATTCCCTCTTGAGTGTAGCAGGAACAATCTCAGCTGGCAGGTGGATGAATTCCCTCTTGAGTGTAGCAGGAACAATCTCAGCTGGCAGGTGGATGAATTCCCTCTTGAGTGTAGCAGGAACAATCTCAGCTGGCAGGTGGATGAATTCCCTCTTGAGTGTAGCAGGAACAATCTCAGCTGGCAGGTGGATGAATTCCCTCTTGAGTGTAGCAGGAACAATCTCAGCTGGTAGGTGGATGAATTCCCTCTTGAGTGTAGCAGGAACAATCTCAGCTGGCAAGTGTAGGAATTCTCTCTTGAGTGTAGCAGGAACAATCTCAGCTGGCAAGTGTAGGAATTCTCTCTTGAGTGTAGCAGGAACAATCTCAGCTGGCAAGTGTATGAATTCTCTCTTGAGTGTAGCAGGAACAATCTCAGCTGGTAGGTGGGGAATTCTCTCTTGAGTGTAGCAGGAACAATCTCAGCTGGCAAGTGTAGGAATTCTCTCTTGAGTGTAGCAGGAACAATCTCAGCTGGCAAGTGTAGGAATTCTCTCTTGAGTGTAGCAGGAACAATCTCAGCTGGCAAGTGTATGAATTCCCTCTTGAGTGTAGCAGGAACAATCTCAGCTGGCAAGTGTAGGAATTCTCTCTTGAGTGTAGCAGGAACAATCTCAGCTGGCAAGTGTATGAATTCTCTCTTGAGTGTAGCAGGAACAATCTCAGCTGGTAGGTGGGGAATTCTCTCTTGAGTGTAGCAGGAACAATCGCAGCTGGCAGGTGGGGGATTTCTTTCTTGAGTGTAGCAGGAACAATCTCAGCTATCAAGTGTAGGAATTCTCTCTTGAGTGTAGCAGGAACAATCTCAGCTGGCAGGTGGATGAATTCCCTCTTGAGTGTAGCAGGAACAATCTCAGCTGGCAAGTGTAGGAATTCTCTCTTGAGTGTAGCAGGAACAATCTCAGCTGGCAGGTGGATGAATTCCCTCTTGAGTGTAGCAGGAACAATCTCAGCTGGCAAGTGTAGGAATTCTCTCTTGAGTGTAGCAGGAACAATCTCAGCTGGGAAGTGTAGGAATTCTCTCTTGAGTGTAGCAGGAACAATCTCAGCTGGCAAGTGTATGAATTCTCTCTTGAGTGTAGCAGGAACAATCTCAGCTGGTAGGTGGGGAATTCTCTCTTGAGTGTAGCAGGAACAATCTCAGCTGGCAAGTGTAGGAATTCTCTCTTGAGTGTAGCAGGAACAATCTCAGCTGGCAAGTGTAGGAATTCTCTCTTGAGTGTAGCAGGAACAATCTCAGCTGGCAAGTGTATGAATTCTCTCTTGAGTGTAGCAGGAACAATCTCAGCTGGTAGGTGGGGAATTCTCTCGTGAGTGTAGCAGGAACAATCTCAGCTGGCAGGTGTATGAATTCTCTCTTGAGTGTAGCAGGAACAATCTCAGCTGGTAGGTGGGGAATTCTCTCTTGAGTGTAGCAGGAACAATCGCAGCTGGCAGGTGGGGGATTTCTTTCTTGAGTGTAGCAGGAACAATCTCAGCTGGCAAGTGTAGGAATTCTCTCTTGAGTGTAGCAGGAACAATCTCAGCTGGCAAGTGTATGAATTCTCTCTTGAGTGTAGCAGGAACAATCTCAGCTGGTAGGTGGGGAATTCTCTCGTGAGTGTAGCAGGAACAATCTCAGCTGGCAAGTGTATGAATTCTCTCTTGAGTGTAGCAGGAACAATCTCAGCTTGTAGGTGGGGAATTCTCTCTTGAGTGTAGCAGGAACAATCGCAGCTGGCAGGTGGGGGTTTTCTTTCTTGAGTGTAGCAGGAACAATCTCAGCTGGCAGGTGGATGAATTCCCTCTTGAATGTAGCAGGAACAATCTCAGCTGGCAGGTGGATGAATTCACTCTTGAGTGTAGCAGGAACAATCGCAGCTGGCAGGTGGGGGTTTTCTTTCTTGAGTGTCGCAGGAACAATCTCAGCTGGCAGGTGGATGAATTCTCTCTTGAGTGTCGCAGGAACAATCTCAGCTGGCAGGTGTATGAATTCTCTCTTGAGTGTCGCAGGAACAATCTCAGCTGGCAGGTGGGGGTTTTCTTTCTTGAGTGTCGCAGGAACAATCTCAGCTGGCAGGTGTATGAATTCTCTCTTGAGTGTAGCAGGAACAATCGCAGCTGGCAGGTGGGGGTTTTCTTTCTTGAGTGTAGCAGGAACAATCTCAGCTGGCAGGTGGATGAATTCTTTCTTGAGTGTCGCAGGAACAATCTCACCTGGCAAGTGTAGGAATTCTCGCAGATGCTGGATGCCTTCAGTTGTCAGGTACCAGTAATCGTGCTTCCATGCAAACTATACACGTACCAAACCTTCAGAGGTACTTGTAATTTACGTCCCCAAGTCAAGGACGATATGAATAGTGGAGGTTCTTTAAAGGTGCAATATATAATTTGCCGTGCAATATGTGTCAACTGTCTGTGAAACTGTCATTTACTGCACTATATACTACCTTGCAGTGTATGGCAAGGGGGTCTTGAGCCTGAGGAATGAAGGCCGCCTGGCTAGTGCAGTCGCCGCGAACAGTGCAGGTTAGGGTTTTATTTTTGCCCCCACACCTTACCGAGGATTCGAACCCGGGTCTCTCGAAGGAGAATCCGCCATTCTTGCCCTTGGCTAGTCGCAATATGTGCGTCCTCGTGTAATTCGGAAATATTGTACGGGTGTCTTAATTTTTTTCTAGGTAGATCTGTCTTGTCAACTGTTGCATTATTTGTTGCCTGCTTTGCATTGTTGTCACATACATTGATAGACACTACCACATCGGTTTTCTGTTGTATTATATTCTTGTACTTCTTATCACTAATCCTTATCTTTGTTTATCCTTGGAACGATGCATTGCGCAAAATGTCAGATTTCCTTAGTTTATCTCCCTTGGGGTGAACTGCTTGATTAGTTGCCCTTGCCTTTGTTGCCCTCCAGTAATGTTTATAAATCTCTAGCTAATGGGAGATAAGACACAGACAGAACACAACCATATCCCCCTTGAGTACCACATTTATAGGTAATTACTGCCCCTCACAGTCGTAAAGGGAGTGCTCAGACAAACAGTACACACCGCCATACCCCTCTTATTCGACAGGTTGGAAACTAAAGCTTGTCGAAAAGCGAAGCACTGGCTTTATTTTGCTTTAAAATGTAAGAGGCGGCTGTTGTCTGTTCATCGTGACAAGAGAGGCGGCTGTTGTTGTCTGTTCATCGTGGCAAGAGATGCGGCTGCTGTTGTCTGTTCATCGTGGCAGGAGGGACGGCTGTTGTTGTCTGTCCATCGTGGCAAGAGATGCGGCTGTTGTTGTCTGTTCATCGTGGCAGGAGGGACGGCTGTTGTTGTCTGTCCATCGTGGCAGGAGGGACGGCTGTTGTTGTCTGTCCATCGTGGCAAGAGATGCGGCTGTTGTTGTCTGTTCATCGTGGCAGGAGGGACGGCTGTTGTTGTCTGTTCATCGTGGCAGGAGGGACGGCTGTTGTTGTCTGTCCATCGTGGCAGGAGGGACGGCTGTTGTTGTCTGTCCATCGTGGCAAGAGAGGCGGCTGTTGTTGTCTGTCCATCGTGGCAAGAGATGCGGCTGCTGTTGTCTGTTCATCGTGGCAGGAGGGACGGCTGTTGTTGTCTGTCCATCGTGGCAAGAGATGCGGCTGTTGTTGTCTGTCCATCGTGGCAGGAGGGACGGCTGTTGTTGTCTGTTCATCGTGGCAGGAGGGACGGCTGTTGTTGTCTGTCCATCGTGGCAAGAGATGCGGCTGTTGTTGTCTGTTCATCGTGGCAGGAGGGACGGCTGTTGTTGTCTGTCCATCGTGGCAGGAGGGACGGCTGTTGTTGTCTGTTCATCGTGGCAGGAGGGACGGCTGTTGTTGTCTGTCCATCGTGGCAGGAGATGCGGCTGTTGTTGTCTGTTCATCGTGGCAGGAGGGACGGCTGTTGTTGTCTGTCCATCGTGGCAAGAGATGCGGCTGTTGTTGTCTGTTCATCGTGGCAGGAGGGACGGCTGTTGTTGTCTGTCCATCGTGGCAAGAGAGGCGGCTGTTGTTGTCTGTCCATCGTGGCAGGAGGGACGGCTGTTGTTGTCTGTCCATCGTGGCAAGAGATGCGGCTGTTGTTGTCTGTCCATCGTGGCAGGAGGGACGGCTGTTGTTGTCTGTTCATCGTGGCAGGAGGGACGGCTGTTGTTGTCTGTCCATCGTGGCAGGAGATGCGGCTGTTGTTGTCTGTTCATCGTGGCAGGAGGGACGGCTGTTGTTGTCTGTCCATCGTGGCAAGAGATGCGGCTGTTGTTGTATGTTCATCGTGGCAGGAGGGACGGCTGTTGTTGTCTGTCCATCGTGGCAAGAGAGGCGGCTGTTGTTGTCTGTCCATCGTGGCAGGAGGGACGGCTGTTGTTGTCTGTCCATCGTGGCAAGAGATGCGGCTGTTGTTGTCTGTCCATCGTGGCAGGAGGGACGGCTGTTGTTGTCTGTCCATCGTGGCAGGAGGGACGGCTGTTGTTGTCTGTCCATCGTGGCAGGAGGGACGGCTGTTGTTGTCTGTTCATCGTGACAAGAGAGGCGGCTGTTGTTGTCTGTCCATCGTGGCAAGAGATGCGGCTGTTGTTGTCTGTTCATCGTGGCAGGAGGGACGGCTGTTGTTGTCTGTCCATCGTGGCAGGAGGGACGGCTGTTGTTGTCTGTCCATCGTGGCAAGAGATGCGGCTGTTGTTGTCTGTCCATCGTGGCAGGAGGGACGGCTGTTGTTGTCTGTCCATCGTGGCAAGAGAGGAGTATGTTGTTACGGGCGCAATTCGTAATCCCGCATACCGCGTTTGAAACTCAGCTGCGGGCGATTTGGGAGCAGACCGTCTTGCGTTGGTTCCCATTTAAAGGTACAAGTGCCGGTCGTCTAGAAAGCAATGACAAACTACTGAACCTAAACTTTTCAATAAATCATAACTCTGGGGTTTACTGTGACATCCTTCCGGTCACGAACATGGAGGATAGGCAGTGAAACGGTTAAGGCCTCTGGGGTGTTTATGCTCGTGGCCACCGTTTGCATTCGCATTTTCCTCATGTTGGACCGGAAGTGTATAGTTACATCGCTCTGCTACTGAGTTGAGTTCGTGGCGCGACACTGAAAGCTGTGAATTTCGTGTGAAATGCTTTTACACCTGTCTGCGGCTGTTTGGAGCGTGATCTGCATGTTCAGAATAATGGCGACCGGCTTTGTCGCTGATGTGACTGGTTTTGCCTTATGCAGAAATGTGTTGTTGCTTGTTTTCTAGTGACTGCCGCTTCCATAGACGATGAACTGTATTTTTCGTGAAGGACTTTTGTGTTGACATTCTGGCGGCGGCATTATGCATAGTGTACCTGTGCAGGCTGTTGGTTTGTCGAGACTCCTGTCTTTTCCACTTGTCACATTGGCCAGCGAGGAGAATTTTGTATGATATTCACTGGCACAGGAACGGAGCATGATGGGGACGACCCGTTGCTGTGACGTTGGAACCGCGACTAACTACCTAACTAACTAACTAACTAACTAACTAACTAACTAACTAACTAACTAACATCAGTCATCAAGTTTCGGTCGGTCTATACAAATAAGGATCACCTACCATATAGCCAATATGTCTTAATGGGTGGACATATTTTATAACATATTTTGAAGTATTCCCACGTGTTATGCCATCCAATTATTTGTGTGGCGTAAATTTAAGTGATTTCCAGTTATAAATATCAGAACATTATCTATCTGCGACTGTGATTGCCTCGAGCTTTCTCTAATTTGCTCGTGCCTTTGAGCCGACTGAAATTCTTCAAATACCCAAGTCTGATCGGGGGGGGGGGGGGGGGGGGGGGAATGGCGACGAAAATAGCATGGCAGGGCAGTGGTAATGTATGTGCCAGATTACACGGAAGTCAGTTCATCTGCTCCCTTGACATTTGAAACAGAAGCGCCGACATTTTGGCCGACCGCACTATACGCTTCATTATACCTCCACATCTGGCTGGAGGCGGTCGGCAGACATTGTTATCGTGTTTCAGCCAGTCGTTAGACATGGCGGCCATGATGTCAGCGTGCTGCTTCGTTCGGTTGTCTCTCCCATAAACTGAAGACTTGTTTAGTATGAGTTGTTGTTGTTGGACCTGCACGCGTTTGCAAGACACACACAACTAAAATAATAATAATAATAATGATAATAATAATAATAATAATAATAATAATAATAATAGATAGCGATGATATAAAGAAAAGGAGAAATTAATAGAAGTAGTAGTAGTAGTAGTAGTAGTAGTAGTAGTAGTAGTAGTAGTAGTAGTAGTAGTAGTAGTAGTAGTAGTAGTAGTAGTAGTAGTAGTAGTAGTAGTAGTAGTAGTAGTAATAGTAGTAGTAGTAGTAGTAGTAGTAGTAGTAGTAGTATCATCAGATAAAGAAGAAGAAGAAGAAGAAGAAGAAGAAGAAGAAGAAGAAGAAGAAGAAGAAGAAGAAGAAGAAGAAGAAGAAGAAGAAGAAGAAGAAGAAGAAGAAGAAGAAGAAGAAGAAGAAGAAGAAGAAGAAGACAGCACCAGACGACTGCCAGATGAATATGTGCTAGGAAACACTGCTGTTTCAATCATGAAGGTATAAACAAAAACATGACAGATCTAACCCAGCAAACAATTCCGACAACCAGAAATCAGTTAGTGCAGCGACATATACAACACTCCCCGGATTAATGTTGGTGTCGGATCCACAAATGAATGTGGTTAATTTTATGTGGGAAGCTATACAACAAATTACCCCACCACAAACCGTTATCTCTGCAGCACCCAGCACTACAGTCCCGGTGTTCTACACAAATACATGCCCAGATTTATTTTACACGTAAAGAAAGACAAATGGAAATGCACCCCTCCACTGCCGCTTGTGTATCCTACAACCTGCAATTACTTTAAATGTGAAGCACAGTCTGGGTAATCGTGCGGACAGACAGTGCACACAAACATGTTCTTTCAATATGCTCTGCAAGAAAACAAAACTGCAATATCTTAATGGAGAGTCAGACGTTGTGAATACAAACGGATATTCAATTCAAGAAACCACTAACAGATACACCGGAAAAGCTACCCTCACTGAATGGTCCAATGTCGGGCAGTAATTGTTGTGATCTCTGGGTTGATTTGATGGACGGATTGTTCTAGCAATTCACGGATGGACAAAGGCAACACCCGGAAGCTGAAAGCTTGTGTATTGTTGTCATATATTAATGACGTCAGTCTGTTATTGTCCTCTACATGACAGCTAGACAATGTATCTGCTGTTTGTGTTTGTTTGTGTCAGTTTCTGTTTGTGACTGCTTGTCTCAGTGTTTGTTTGTGACGGCTTGTCTCTGTGTTTTTTTGTGTCTGATTGTCTCAGTGTTTGTGTCTATTTGTGTCTGTTTGTCTCAGTGATTGTTTATGTTTGCTTGTGTCTGTGTCTGTTTGTCTCAGTATTTGTTTGTGTCTGTTTGTCTCAGTGTTTATTTGTGACTATTGTCTCAGTGTTTGTTTATGTATGTTTGTCTCAGTGTTTATTTGTGTCTATTGTCTCAGTGTTTGTTTATGTCTGTTTGTCTCAGTGTTTAATTGTGTCTATTGTCTGTGTTTGTTTATGTCTGTTTGTCTCAGTGTTTATTTGTGTCTATTGTCTCAGTGTTTGTTTATGTCTGTTTGTCTCAGTGTTTATTTGTGTCTATTGTCTCAGTGTTTGTTTATGTCTGTTTGTCTCAGTGTTTAATTGTGTCTATTGTCTGTGTTTGTTTATGTCTGTTTGTCTCAGTGTTTGTTTATGTCTGTTTGTCTCAGTGTTTGTTTATGTCTGTTTGTCTCAGTGTTTATTTGTGTCTATTGTCTCAGTATTTGTTTGTGTCTGTTTGTCTCAGTGTTTATTTGTGTCTATTATCTCAGTGTTTGTTTATGTCTGTTTGTCTCAGTGTTTATTTGTGTCTATTGTCTCAGTGTTTGTTTATGTCTGTTTGTCTCAATGTTTATTTGTGTCTATTGTCTCAGTGTTTGTTTATGTCTGTTTGTCGCAGTGTTTGTTTATGTCTGTTTGTCTCAGTGTTTATTTGTGTCTATTGTCTCAGTGTTTGTATATGTCTGTTTGTCTCAGTGTTTGTTTGTGTCTGTTTGTCTCAGTGTTTATTTGTGTCTATTGTCTCAGTATTTGTTTGTGTCTGTTTGTCTCAGTGTTTGCTTGTGTCTGTTTTTCTAAGTATTTGTTTGTGTCTGTTTGTCTCAGTGTTTGTTTGTGTCTGTTTGTCTCAGTGTTTGTGTCTGTTTGTCTCAGTGTTTGTTTGTGTCTGTTTGTCTCAGTATTTGTTTGTGTCTGTTTGTCTCAGTGTTTGTTTATGTCTGTTTGTCTCAGTGTTTGTTTATGTCTGTTTGTCTCAGTGTTTGTTTATGTCTGTTTGTCTCAGTGTTTGTTTGTATCTGTTTGTCTCAGTGTTTGTTTATGTCTGTTTGTCTCAGTGTTTGTTTGTGTCTATTTGTCTCAGTGTTTGCTTGTGTCTGTTTTTCTCGGTGCTTGTTTCTGTCTGTGTCAGTGTTTGCTTGTGTTTGCTTGTGTCAGTATTTGTGTCTGATTGTGTTTGTGTTTGTTTGTATCTGTCTCAGTGTTTGTTTGCGTATGTGTCAGTGTTTGTTTTTGTCTGTTTATGTCAGTGTTTATGTCTGGTTGTGTGAGTGTGTCAAGGTCCTATAGGGGATAAATAAGAGGACAGACGATAGAGATAAGGACATGGGGTGAGTACGGAGGAAAGAGAATAGCCTAGATGCTGAAGACCGGACTGTACCCGTGAAAGACAGTGTCACCTTGAACAGAAGTACGCAATACGCCTAGCGTCAACCAGGCGTAGGCGAGACACCTGACTTCCCACGGGCTGCACGAGGGGCAGACACCTCGTGACCACTATGCAGTCGAGGAGAAGCCAGACAGGCTTTGGACTTGACAGAGAGAGGAAGTGTGTTTGAGAGTGAGGCAGGATAGACTAGACCTGGGACTTCAGGATTTGAATAGCTGAGCCGTGTGACTTGTGCTTGTATGTGTGGCTGCGATACGAGAGCGGAGTGGCTTTATTGTAACGTATTGCTGAATTATCGCCACATCGTGATATGTTGTGAATGTGTGCGAGAACGAACGTTGATGAGACATTATTGTTATTGTGATTATATCCTAACGTAATAAATTGTATTTTATTGACTCATGCGTTTATGTCTCATCTATGCTCGCACTATCTACCTGTCTTGATCCCTTCACTTTTAAATACCTCTAGACGTTGACAGGTTAACTATGGGGGAAAACGTCCGTTTTGGCGAGTCCTAAGACAGATAAAACAACTGTGACTTGTGGACCAGCCGAGTAAAATCGTAACCATACACGTTAGTGAGATGAGATGGAAGGGATCGGGCAAAATTATAGCTGACAATCACACAATAATTTATTCTGGAGGGGAAACACATGAAAAAGGTGTAGGAATAATATTAGACGAAAAAACAGCCAAGTCAATTAATGGATACTGGTGTATTTCAGATAGAGTTATTATGGTAAAAATAAAAGGCAAACCAATAGATATAAATATTATACAAGTATATGCACCAACAACAAGCAGTAGTGATGAAGAAATACAACACTTTTATGACGAAATAGAAATGGTGATGGCTCAAATTGGATCACAAGAAATAAAAATAATACTTGGTGATTTTAATGCAAAAGTAGGAAAGGGAAAAATGGAGGATGTAGTGGGGAATTATGGTTTAGGTACAAGAAATGAAAGAGGGGAAAAACTAATAGAATGGGAAAATATCAATGATATGATAATTGGAAACACATGGTTTAAACACCATAAAATACGACTGTACACATGGATAAGCCCTGATAAAATACGCAACCAAATTGACTACATACTAATTAATAAAAGATTTAGAAATGCTTTAATTAATGTAAAGACAATGCCTGGTGCTGACTGTAATAGTGATCATGTACCACTATGTGGACAAATAAAAGTAAGATTAAAGAGAGGGAAAAAAATGGTTAAGAACATGAGACTTAATAAAGATGTTCTGAAAATAGATAAAGAAATGCAAGTTCAATACAGAGTGACTGTGAAAAATAGGTACAATGCAATAGCTAAAATACAGAGTATAAATGAACAATGGGAAATGTTAAGGGACTCCATTCATCAAACTAGCAAAGAAGTATTACCGGAGAGAGGCAAAATAGCTTTAAAAAATGGATGAATGAAGAAATCTTAAAACTGATGGACCAAAGAAAACAGAGTAAAAATGACAAACAAGAATACGCTAAGATAAATAAAGAAATAAAAGATAAATGTGAGAAGGCTAAAGAAAGTTGGTTAAACGAGCAATGCAAAAAAATTGAATTAAATTCCATTAAAGATACAAAAAATATGCACAGACAAATCAGTGAGCTTACAGGAAGAAAAATAAGAATAAATACAGGGTGTTTGAAATCAAAAACAGGAAAGATATTATTAGAGGAAGGTGCTATAATGAAGAGGTGGAATGAGTATATAAGAGAATTATATGATGGAGAAAGGGAAGAATTAACAGAAGAAAGTAACTTAGAAGGTCCACCTATTCTGAAAGAAGAAGTCGCTGACGCTATGAAACGTATGAAGAAACGAAAAACAGCTGGGCCAGATGAAATCACAATAGAATAATTAGAAGTATTGGGAGAATTTGGAGTAGATATATTAACCAAAATGTTGAATGATATTTACAGCAGTGGATATTTACCCAGTGATATGCTGAGATCTGTATTTATAGCTATACCAAAAAGACCAGGAGCAATTGATTGTGAAGATTTTCGTACAATTAACCTTATAAACCATATCACTAAGCTGCTACTCAGGATCATAATGAGAAGAAACAAAAAGAAAATAAAAATGGAAATTAGTGAAGAACAGTATGGATTTGTGGAAGGAAAGGGCACAAATAATGCAATTTATACATTACGGACACTAATAGAAAGGTCAATAGAGAAACAGAGAGACATATATTTGTGCTTCATAGATTATACTAAGGCATTTGATAAAGTAAAACATGATGAACTGATTAAAATGTTGGAAGATATCAACATTGATGGAAAAGATTTAAGAATAATAAAGAATGTTTACTGGAACCAAGTAGCAGCAATTAAAATGGGAAATAAAGAGGGTAGTTACGAACAGATAAAGCTAGGAGTACGACAAGGGTGTGTCTTGTCACCAGATCTATTCTCCCTGTATAGCGAAGTAAGAATGAGAGAGATCAAAGAGATGCCAGGAATACTAGTTGGAGGTTATAATATAAATAATATACGCTATGCAGATGACACAGTATTGGTGGCGGATAATTCAACAGACCTACAACAATTATTAGATGTTGTAGTAACAGAGAGTGCAAGGAAAGGACTCTCCTTGAATATCAAGAAAACAGTAACAATGGTAATATCAAAGAAAATGGTGACACCAAAATGTGACATAGACATAGAAGGGAAAACCCTTAACCAAGTGGATAATTTTAGATACCTAGGGGCATTTATAACATCAGATGGAAGATGTACAACAGAGATTAGGAGCAGAATACGGCAGGCAAAAGCCACATTTCAGAAAATGAAGAGTATCTTATGCAATAAGTCGCTATCACTGAATGTAAGAAAGAGAGTGCTGAAATGCTATGTAGAACAAGTTTTGCTGTATGGCAGTGAATCTTGGAATGTAAGTGAACAAATTAAGAAGAACTTAGAAGCAACAGAGATGTGGTTCCTGAGACGAATGTTGCGAATTCCTTTGACTGCCAGAGTAACTAACGACGACTGCCTGAAACAGGCTAATGAAACTAGAACATTATATACAACAATAAGACAGAGACAAACATCTTTCTTCGGTCACGTGATGAGAAGAGAGGCATTGGAGAACATCGTAACAACTGGAAAGATCGAGGGGAAGAGAGGCAGAGGCAGACCAAGATAATTGATACTGGATGGATTGAGACGGTGGCATGGAGGAATATCAGCAGCAGAGTTGATCCAGAAAACCAAAGACCGAGATCTATGGAGAGCCATGAACGGCTACGCCAGCCGGCACGGCACTTGATGATGATATTTCATAATTAATTCCCAAGGGACATAATCTTTTTGTGTACATAAATATTATGTAAAATTCTAAAATGTCCACTTTAGAAAAGTGTATCGAGTTAGGAGAAAAACTAGGTTACACAGGAGATAAGCTAGCAGAATGGAGCGAAAAGACACATGCAGATAACTTGATAAGAGAAGAGAAAGAACAAGAACGACAAGAAAGAGCTTTAGAACCTGAACAAAAGAAACTAGAAATTGATGCAGCCATAAAACAGAAAGAAATAGAAACAGCAGCAGCTAACAAAAAGTTAGAAATAGAGGCAGCTAATAAAGTAACTGAAGCAGCTAACAAAAAGTTAGAATTAGAAACAGCAGCAGCTAACAAAAAGTTAGAATTAGAAACAGCAGCAGCTAACAAAAAGTTAGAATTAGAAGGAGCCATAAGACAGAAAGAATTGGAATTAGAGGCTAAGAAAATTAAGTCAGAAACACAAATGAGAGTAAAGTAATTAGAAATTGACTCTAACATAGAGATTTCAATGAATAAATTAAAAAGCAAGGAAGAAGAACAGAAATTTAATAAGTTCAAAGGAATAGTAAAGCCCTTTTGTTCTGGAGACTCAATCGGTGCATGAACAGAAAATTGTGAATGTTTAATGCAATACCATGACATTGCAAAGGAGAACTGGGCTTTATATACATGCGAAATTTAGCTTTAGAGCCATTGAAAGTAATAGAAACGATACCTCAAGATTTAAGAAGAAATTATGATTAAATCAAACAGAGGATAATGCAACATGTTTCATTAGACACTGACGGATAGCAGATGCAGTTTGCTAAATTAAGCCCAAACGCTAATCAAACATTCATAGATTACGTCTCAACAATACAAGACGTTTTCACTAAATGGATTAACTCAGCAAAAGTAGATAAAAGCTTCGATAAATTAAAAGAGTTAATGATTATAAACAAGATTATAACATCATTACCAACAGCTTTCTCCAAATTTTTTGCAACAAAGTGATTGCCAGACGATTCATGACATTGAACAAAAAGGTAATTCATTTTTCTCAGCAAAAAGAGACATCTTTATTCTTAATGATAATCAGAATGATGTAGCAGCTGCTATAAATGTAAAAACACCAAAACCACTTCAAATTACAAATAAAGCTAAAGGAAGGTACTCAACATGTAAATATTGCAGATTAGCACACGATGATTACTCGATGTGTGATAAGAATACGAATTATAAACATCACCTAGAAATTATGATAAATAAGCAAAAGACAAAGCGTACAGACTACAAAAGAGCTGTGAAATGCTTCTTTTGCCGGGCTTATGGCCACTATTCCTCGAACTGTGAGGGTCGTCGCATGCTAAAGGAAGCAAATGCTATTTTGATTGATACATCATCAGATGAAGAGAAGAATAAGACAGAGAATGAAAGTCAGCATGAGAATGTTAATGCTTTAGAAGTTATAGATATATTTAACTTTGATGAATGTAACACCTGTAAGAAATTTCATTCAGACAATATTTTGGAGTGTGGTCACACCATCCCAATCACAAATGAAAGTGCCAACGCCGCCTTAACATCTAAAGGCAAACTAGATTTCCGCAAAGGCTATATAAACAAGCAGCCATGCAAAATCGTTTGCGATAGCGGAGCGACCTTGAATGGGGTCAGAAAAAACATTCATACACGACAGTGACTACATAGGAGACTTTGTAACATGTCGCACATTTGCAGGCAATATTGAAAAATATCCTCTGGCACTGATACAAATTGACACACCATTCATATCAATTCGTATAATCTGTGCAGTATTGGACAGTCCGTGCGCAGATCTTATTATTGGAATCTTCCCGATGTCAAAAATTGTTCCAACACAGACATTAAAATTTTGGAACAAAAGTATTGCAACAATGAGGCAGTAAAGACACCTACTGCAAGTGAACAAAATTATAAGTACCAAAAAGAGGACAAACAAGTAAACACTCCAAGGAAGACTACCAGTGACAAAGCTAAACAAGAAACACATGGATTTCATTACACTTGGTCTGCCCAAGTTTATCAGCTCACAGTGACAAATAAAAAGGTCACCAATACTACAAACAAATCTACAGAACTTCTCACCAGTACCAAACTAACATCGCAAGACAACAACCATGCATACAAACAGCATGCAAATAAAATAACGCAAACAATTAACTTAAGACAAAAACTAAATTGCCAATTCCCACATACAAACAAACCGGGTTATCGCAAAAACAGCAACAAAGAACGACTCTACTCAACACTCAACAGCAGGGAAACAATTGACAAGGTCAACACAGAGTTACCACCCACCAGTTGTACTGACAGCGACAACAACACCTTCTCTAATAGACACGACGCAACAGACAGATCTAAACACCCGAGAGAGTGAGTTCCCTTGAGCAAGATGGCGGGACATTTCTTCGTCCCGTAAAATGGAACGTGTTTTTTCCGAAATGTGTATGGATTAAGTGTTTTTTCGTGGTGAAATGGAGTTCGGACCGTGCAACGGAGTTCGTGCACGCGCGTCCGGTCTTCTTTCGGCGTATCATCGGCGCCCGGTGGCGATAGTTAAGCCTAACATGACGGCCAGACGACCAGCTAGGACACAACGTGGTAAGAGGGCGGGCGCGCGCAGAAGGCGCTTAAAATGTGACAGATTGGGTATCGGAAATGTTCGAGTACTGTACTGGAACTGTGCATCATTTAGTCAACGCCGACCCATTCTTGAAAAACTACTCTACGGAAACGATATTGTAGTCTTGCAAGAAACACACCTCGCCGACGGAACAGTCAATGTGGCGGGATTTCAGGGTTTCCTTAACAGGCGGCACCTCGGACAGGCCATTCTGGTCCGCGACAACATACTAGTGTCTGAGATCGATATGTCCGCCTGGAACAGCGATGCCCTGCAAGTGCAGGCATTAAGAATAATGACACCAGTGCAGCTTGTAATCGTTAACGTCTATGCGCGAAATGGGAAGGTCGACGTGCGACAATGGCAGAATTTGTTCGATATGGATGAAAGGCATATCATCTACTGCGGGGACTTCAATGCCAGAGGCAGTCAATGGGGGAATTGCATCACCAATAGACAGGGAGAAGATTTGGAGGACGCCCTGGCATCTGCTGCCCTAATCTGTCTGAATGATGGGAAGGTCACTAGAATGGCCACTCGACCAGGCGACTCTGACAGCATCATTGACTTGGCTCTGGTGTCGTCCACCATCGCACCAAGGTGCCGGTGGGGCACACTGGGATACCACGATAGTGACCACTACCCTTGTGTCATCCTGATCAAGAAAGACGGGGCCATGAGTCAAAGAAACAAGACCAATGCCTTCCCGTACGACACCACTGGTCAAGACGCCATAAGCAAGATCAGAAGAAGGAAACTAACTTCCTCCCGCAGGAGACAAGAAAGATGGCTGCAGCCACCATGGTGGAATGGAGAGGTCGAGAAGGTGTGGCTGGGAAAGAGGCAGGCTGTCAAAGACTGGCAAAAGGCCAGAAAGGCTAACATGCCACAGGTTGAATTGGCGAACCTGAAGACTGAGGTCGTTAGGACGACGACTTTATTCAAATCCTGCGCCAAACAGGCCAAGGCCGACAAATGGGACGAGTTCTGCAGGAAGGTGTGCTCCGAGCAATCTCTTACGACATTCTGGCGCCTCCACAAGGGCATGAACGGTGCTGCACAACGTAGGGGTATTCCAGACTTTCAAGGCACAGACCTCGCATGGAAAAAGTCGGATGCGGATAAAGGTAAGGCCCTTCTTGCACGCTACATAGAACAGACTGACCAGAAAGACGAGCCCGCCAGACAGAGGACCACAACAACACTCTCTCAGTTGTGCGAGGGGGTCGGGACAGACGAAGAATGGACGATCACAGTTGACATATTGAGTGCGATGCTCAAGAAATCACCTAACACCGCCCCAGGCCCAGACGGCATCCGATATGGTGACCTAATGGTGATATCAGATGATGACATGGAAGAACTGGCCAGAGAATTCAACACCAGTATCCAGAGGGGTCAGGTCAAAGAAGAATGGCTACACAGCTACCTGCTGCCGCTGCCAAAACCGAACAAAGACCACTCCAAGATAAGCGGCTACAGAATCATTACGATGCAGAATACTGTTGGCAAGCTACTGGAGAAAATTGTAGCACACAGACTTGCTTGGGACTTGGAACAGCTCGGCTGCCTCCCGCCCACACTTGGAGGATACAGACGCAACAAAGAGTCATGGCTGAATGCGGCGGTCTTTGCTCAAGATGTTTACGAAGGATTTCAGGTCAGAGAAGAGACATGTGCGGCCGCCATAGACTTAGAGGACGCATATAACAGAGTATCTTTCGAGCACTTGATGCAAACCCTCCTCAGACTGAAAGTGCACCCTCACCTTGTACGATGGATAGCTGCAGTTCTACTCCAAAGGAAGGTGGTGCTAAGATGCGGGAGTTGGTCTTCTGAGCCGATAACGATATGCCCAGGATTGCCGCAGGGTTCATCACTGTCATCAGTACTATTCAACGTGTATACGGTGCCGATCACTGAACAACAGTTGGATGGGAGGGGTAGGACTCTATCATTCGTTGACGACATCCTCGTGTATCGACAGGGTCGAGATAGACAGGCGGTTGCCAACTATATGCAGGGCGAACTAGATCGAATTTCCTCATGGTGTGCTGATGCCGATGCCCTTGTCAACCCTGCAAAGGCAACGGTTACATGGTTCTCACTAAACAACCATATTGTGAAAACAGACCTGCCGGCAGTAAGAATGGATGGGAGCATTCTGAGTAGAACCCAGTCAATGACATATCTTGGCGTGAGGCTTGATCGTAGCCTGTCCTTCGGAGATCATGTCGATTATGTCATAACGAAGGCTCGAAAAGGTTTGGCAGCAATGAGAGTCATGGCGAGTGCCAATATCGAGCAAAGACTGCTATTACTTCTGTTCCAAAGACTTGTGCTTTCACGCATCGAGTATGCCCTGGCCATCCTCACTGTCAGCCCTACACAGATTGGAAGACTTGAAAAGGTACAAAACGAAGCCATGCGCATCATTTTGGGCTGCACGAGAGACACCAGCTGTGTAGCAATGAGATACCTCCTTGACTTCCCGACAATGGAACACAGGATCAAGATCTGGAGAGCTCGTGCATACTTAAAAATAAGTGCAGATGAGCAGCACCCTCTGCATGACGCTGTATTCAGAGAAAAGGGTGACAGGCTAAAGAGGGGCAAATCATGGATGGGTCGGGCGGAAGATGTCGTCGGACAGGTCTGCAGTCTTACCAGTATCAACCCCGGCAAGGAATGGGTGCCGGTGCCTCCAGCTTTTAAGTGTACCTTCTCCTGCATTATCACACTCGACAGACGGTGCAGAGAGCAGAACCCTGCCGCTGTCAATGCAGAGGTTAACGCGCTCATCTATGATCACTCAGATAGCCCCGAAGTGCTCATCTATACAGATGGATCTGTTGTAAAGCAGCAGCGAAGTGCGTGGG
The DNA here is from genome assembly GCA_963921405.1 of Cepaea hortensis. Classification (NCBI taxonomy): domain Eukaryota; kingdom Metazoa; phylum Mollusca; class Gastropoda; order Stylommatophora; family Helicidae; genus Cepaea; species Cepaea hortensis. Next base: position 2,945,584 of record OY992881.1, read on the forward strand.
CATTTACAGCCCGCTCAGCGGGCCGAACCGTTCAAGAATCCAGTGGTGCCCACTCTATGACCACGAGCAGCATGACGATGGAGGTGATGGCAGTTACACAGGCTTTCATATGGCTGGAATCACAGCATTATACCAACGTGTGTGTACTAAGTGATTCAATGAGCATGATTCAGAAGGTCGAAGCTGGATCTGTACGTAGACAGTGGACTGAGTCGCTGCGGAAGTCTGTTGTCCGCAAAGTCACCTTCATCTTCGTCCCGGGACATGCGGGAGTCGAGGGAAATGAACGAGCTGATAAATTGGCTGGCTCTGCACCCCCTGTAGATGGCCAGCCCATGGATCGTGCCGATGTTATTAACGCCCTTAAAGATATGGCGAGAACAGAGGATTTTGACGCCAGTGATTCCACATCGCTTTCCAGGATGAAAGACCTGGGAGTAAGAATCGGCACAGCCAGACGCGAGAGGTACATCGGGAAAACAAAGCGCCTCGTCAACCAACACAGAACTGGCACTATTAGCCACCGGACGCTGATGCATATGCTGGGGGGGGGGGGGGGGGATTTGAGCACCTATGGACATGTCCGGAGTGCAACGAAGATACCCCAACTGATAACTAACTAACTAAATAACCCGAAATCACCATAGTTAAGATGTCACTGGTGTAAACTACTCACAATATTGCTGTTCAAAACAATGTTTTCCCGTGATGAATTTGAATAACGAAGACACAAACAATAGATTGCACGATTTATTGCCTGGCATATTTCGTTGCATCTCGTCAGGTACATACTGCAGAAATCACACAACTTACGTGAATTAATTAGATAAATCCTTCAAACTGAAATATACACATGTTCGCACAGTAATGTCGATTGTCTACCACGGTAATTTTAAACTGACTAACATGTCTTTCTGCTTGCACAAGGACGGCTTACGAAGGTTGATTATTATAGCTTCAGCAAACTTTAACAATCGACTACTTTGCGTGTTGAACAACACCCGGAAGGCACTGTTTCTTTCAACCACGTGACCGCTCTCGAGCACATGTCTCCCGACCGATGAAGCCAGACTTTTCCTGTGTGTCGGCCTGCCTAGGCTACCATCTTCTGTGTGTAGTATCTTGTCCACCCAATTCGGAATATGTTCCGAAACCCTGCAATGTAACTGTCGCTCAGTTCTGCCTATGTAGATGGCCTCGCATCTGCATGTAAATTGGTAAATACAATTTGATTTGGCGTACAAAGCTACAGGTTCTTTTACTGCTGGGACGGGGGTCGGTACGGTTCTGTACCTGATGACTAGAGCTGCAGCACAGAATGTTCGCTCGACTGCTGTGGTGAGCCGGTCCCGCAGACGTTGCATTACGTCATCTCCTCGGAAGGTTAGCTGGATGAATACCTTGAGTTTAGGTACTGTAGTTACTTCTGATTTCGGTTTGGGCTGTTGGCAGTGGCGCTTTATAAATCCTGTGGAGTATCCATTCAGGTTTAAGGCATTCTTCAGAGTTTCAAATTCCTCTGTCAGTGTGTCCGGGGTGCATATCTTCCTAGCACGGTCAAACAGGGTCTGTAACAGAGCACCGTCTCTGTTAGTAGTTTAGGAGGAGTTGATGCGTAAGGACTAGGCACGATTGAGCATCCTAGGAAGATGTATGGAAGGTCGCTCAAGCCGTGACGCAGGGCTTAGTGAAGTTAGTTACAGCCTGGATCTGAACATGTCAACATCGATTGTATTCTGAAATCATCATGTAACCTGTTTTATACATTTGGACTTATTTCGTTAAATAAAACCTTTTGAAATTACAATCGGGACTCCGCTTAAATACATCATTCTAACTGTTTACTCTGTTATAGAGTAAAATTGTTGCCGCTTAACCAGGATCTTGGACTTAGATGTCGCGGGCACAATGCAGAAGTACTAACAAAAGATGCAGCACAACGGAGAACTTTTATTGAACACCTTTCCTCGGCTTGCTGCGACAACAATGTATGATGTTACTGAGTGAATCTTATTAGCAGCAGTATTCAAAAGATCCAGACCAGACCACCTTATGAAAGCTTGTAACTTATAATAGAACCACCACAAAGCATTTTTTCGGCTAGTCGATTGGAGCCGCCATACATATTCGAATGAATTGGTAGATCTTACCATCGTAAGCTGTTTGTCAGAATCGTAAGCTGTTTGTCATCATGACCTGGAGTGATCTGACTGTCGTCACTATGCTGTGAGTTTTGATCTGCCGTTATCGCAGCCGTTAATTGACCTTGCTTGTCTGAAGGTTACTTACTTACTAGAACTGTCCAGGATTGAGGAAATTTTTCAACTCTCAAAATTTAAAACAGCCGCAACCAACTTGAAAACTACAGATTATCGAGATGTCATGAAGAATGCGATTTACTTGCTTTGGTCTTTTTGGACGCGGGTGGGCATAGTGGGTTACCGACCTGCTGAAGAAGAGAACCTATTGTAATCTCTTCATTTCTCTTAAGTCGTCCAGAAGTGCCCTTTGTCGGGTGAAAAGAAGCCACCGTTCAGACGTGCCCAACCATGGGTGATAGTGGAAGTACTCCTCGCGCTAGAGAAGCCTGAGATGTCTGAGGATTGATGTAACCACCAGAGACTACTTTCCAAAAACCGACAGGACAACTAGAAGATAAGGTCGTCGTTTGGAGAAATCTAAGAAATTACAGCTTCAAGTATCCTTATATGATTACATAAAACGAACGGTATGGATTGTTGATTTTAGGACAATTATTATAATTGTGTAATAATTTTTGTTCATTGATTAGATCGACCTTATTAGATTTTGGCAAGGACGATATCATGGCAGCACAAGATAACACAGATGAGACCTCTCAGTCGAGCAAGTACTGGGTGTGAATAGACAAGCCTTTGTGGTTACAGGATGATGGTTTTAATTATTCCGTTATGTATTGTATAAATTATAATTGCACTTGCTGAAGACAAATCGTGCAAATTTAGTTTAGATATATCATTACAAGTAGATTTAATTAGATTATATTAGTTATATTAATTATTATTTTATTGAGACAACACGTAGCAGAGAACATGAAAGGTTTGAGCCAGAAATTGAAAAAGGTGACCATATGGCTAGAAAAATTGCAGGTAGCGGTCGGTGAAGTACAGTATTTTGTAGAAGGGTTAAGGAGAAGAACGACTAGACAAGAGCCTTATAGATTTAAGGTAGAGTGCAATGAAATAGTAAAGAATAATAGGAGACAGACAGTATCTAATGAAAACAGAAGACAACATAACGTGGTATATAGAGACAGTTATGTTGAGCCAGATGTGACTAAGTACAGAAGTGGTTATAATAGACGAAGATACAGAGATGGGCCTGAGAGAGACCTTTCCAGTAAACAACAGAGTTGGCCTTCTTATAGTGTGACTGCTAGAAAAAGACGGGACGATTGGTTTGAGCAAAGACGGAGACAGTATTTGAAGTCAGGGTCGATAAACAGGGTAGAAAACGTAAGTAGAAATTCAACTGCTCCTAAGGTGGTTGCGAATCTGACTGTCAGACAGGAAAAGAAGACGACGGTATTACTAAAGAAAATAGACCAAGAGACTCAGACGCAGGGGACTGAAGTGGTAGAACGGAACACACAGACACAGGTTAATACAGTGGAAAAGAAAATCCAGATACAACCAGCCAACAAGATAACAAAAGCAAGTCAAACTGAGTTAGTGGAAATTATAAAAACTCATGAAAAAGGAGACACAATTGAAATAAAGGAAGATAGACAGACGAAAAACAACGATATCAAAAGAGAGGTGAGGAAAAGTATTAGGGAAAGGAATACAAATAGTCTGATAGTTAATAGAGGTACGACGACAGGTGTGTCAAGTTCCTCAGGTAGAGACATTGAATTTATCCCTAAATGGTGCAGGAAAGATGGAGGCATAAATAAGAATGTTAGGTGTGGGGATTCAAGTTATAGAGAGGATATTTCCACCTCTACCGCATATTATAGTAAATATCGCGCTGCTAGGACAACTATAGATACTGATGATTCAGAGGACGAGTTGACTATTAAGAAGAAGAAACGTAAAAAAGGAGTGTCAGGAATTTTTTTTTAACCCGGAATATACGAAAGAAGAAATGAGGAAATTCAGAGGATATATGTTTTCCAGACCTGATTTATATACGCTTACAGATATTGAAGAAGACGAATTAGGAAATCTGATCTTTAATAATAATCTAAATTAGAGCTACGGGCTAGGTTTGATAGTTGACCGATAAGTGACGTGACGAAATACGTCGAGAGAATCTGACTCGTTAATAGTGTGGGATGAAGTGTTGAGGAGGTTAAGATAAAGTGAGTGAGTAGTTGACTGTTGAAGTGGTTTGACGTGGAGAATGAAGTAGGACGGAGAGTAGTGGGATTATGATGATTGAGAATGGAGTATGAAAGCAGTCGAATTGTGAAAGTCATGTTGAGTATTGAAGTAATTCGTCTGGTTATGCGTTGTCCGTGCGTGAGTATAAGTGTAGACAAACATGTGTTCGTCGCGCTGAATGAAGCAGGAGTGAGGTTTTGAGACGCCGTCTAAGTGGAGTACATGGATAGAACGATGTCAGGTGATTGGTAGTAGTAACGCATGCATGTACGAGGTGTTTGGTATATCTTGTGTCAATGTGTGTAGAAGTGATCGACACGCTTAGGCTGTAGTGGGTAATAGCTAGAATGTTGAATGGGTGTCTAATTTGTTTTTGTTTTTTTGTAGAAGTAATAGTATAGGCACGTCAGGTTGTCGTGATACGAGAATAATGGTGAGATGAGAACGAGCTTGTTTGTACACAATGGTCAATGCATATGAGAAGTATAAATACGAGCGTCGTGCGAATATGCGAAGAGTGGCTGATGGGTGACGCTGATAAAACATACCGGTGGATTTTGTGGAGGACAGAGTAAGTGAGTATGCGAAAGTTAAAAAGTATAAAGAAGGTGATTGAAAAGGTGTGATGTCTTTTGTCTTGGAATGTATGGTATTAGACAGAATTAATGAAAATTCTATGACGGGGTGTCAGATAGAGAGTTAACGTTTTGAATTTTTATAGTAAGTAAGTACCATGTTGTTGGCGGAGGTGAGTGTGTGGAAGAACGAGAAAACACAGAAAAGTTAGCTGTGGGAAAGTGATTGTTAGCGTTTTTAGCGTTTAGATCGTTGGATGATGAGAGTGGACGAAGAATTGCTTGTTAGAGCTAATGTGTTGTTTGAGCAAGGTAGGCTTTGAGTTGTGGAAAGGGAGTGAATGATTGAGAATAGTTGAAATAAGAAAGTAGTTAGATTGTAAAAAAAAATTGTTGGCAGAGACATGTTGAAGCAAGAATGCCTGATATAGAGAAATGAGAGAAGATGGTTTGCCCAATCGAAGTGAGATTTCTCGTTACTCATATGCGGTGTTGTTTACTGTTTCTGAAAGAGTTCCGATGAATAGGAGTAATCTTGAGCAGTACTGAAAGAGGAGTGATGTACTATAGACAGTATTCCGATAAGTGTGACTGGTTTGACTATCATCGTGGTGTGAGAACGCTAGGAGAGAGTGGAGGATAGCTTAGAGTTGTTGTGGTGAGATGTTGGAAAGTACTGATACGTTGGTTAGTTGCGTCGGGTAGACGAGAGACTTAAAATTAGAATTAGTTATTGACAAATATAGTAGATAGATGTATTGGTGAGGTCTATGGTAAATAGACAATTTTTTTTGGTAGTTGTAGCATTGTGGAGACACCGTAGTAAACGGTAATGTTTAATAATTCTTAGTGCAAATCCAGGGGAAACAACTAGTGTGCCGAGCCACGGGTTCTATTAGTAGATAGATGACTGGTAGTACATTGGGATAGCCGCCACAATAGTAGTAGATGAAGTGATTTGAGCTGTAGGTTACAGCGGTTGTTTAGGTTTATATTTCAAATATTGTGATGTGTTATGAGTTAGTTTTATAAAAGATAGAATGTTGTGAAGGGAAATAATCAATACTTGACTTCCAGAAAAAGTACGGTCATTTGTTGATTAATGATTTTGGTTGAGGAGAACAAATATTGTTCTGAGTTATGATGAGAATATAGTCTGTAGGTAACATAGATAAATATATTAATGCAGGGTAATAATTAATTGGCCTAGCATTGAGTTGTCTTGAGGAGTAGACATGATACTATATATTTTGGTAATAAGTTAGGTAATATGGATGTAAATTCTGGTGTGGTCTTGAAGATGTATTTTTATTGTATTTTTATTGCCATTTGATTGATTTGATTTGATTTGCCTACTACATACCACCAAAAGAAAAGAATGATCAAATCAGTCAGAAGGCCACCAAACCTTACTCAAGACGACTACCACGTTATGGACAGACCAGAACAGGTCATTTTTCTTCGCCTCAGAACAGGACACAATAGATTACGCAAACACATGTATACAAAATTCAAGATTGGTGACTCAGCCATGTGCACATGTGGTTTGGCGTCGCAGACAGCAGAGCACATACTCCAGGATTGCCAAAACTACAACATATCCAGGCGAACCTTCTGGCCTAGAGAGACAACAGTGGAAGATAAACTCTATGGACCGCTGAATGAACTAAAAAGGACTGTTAGATTCATACAAGAGACAACATTGCAGTTATAGACATATTTCAGGCGAACGAAAGAAGAAGAAGAAGATTTGACTTGTTGAGTTTTCTTAATAGATAAATAATTTATTGTTAGTCCGTAAAAGTGACTAACAATGGATAGGATGTATGTCATATTATTTTGAATAATGTCTTTCTTTGAATTGGTTGATTACCTTTATTTGATAAGGGGAAAGAAAATGTGTCTTTAAAACGTGGGGGTTATGATATCCTGTTTTGACTTCGTTTTGGTTGACTCATGATTTTGGTTGAATTGTCTTGTGTATTGAATAGTAATTACCCTTGTTTACAAATAAGTTGAAAATTGTTAAAAATTTTGTTCACAAGCAATTATTGTTTTGTTTAGAATAAAAAGTAATAAGACAGGGCCTTAATTAAAACCTTTCGTTCAGAAAATAGCAAACAAACAAATCTGGACTAGAGGAGAAACATATTTCCCTTGTGAGTAATAAGTTTTAGTAAACATGAGTATTATAAACTTCGGCCTTATGATAGTAAGAAGGCTGCTGCACCAGTCAGCATTAATATGGGGGGTTAATTACATGTAAGTTAGAAACACATGCCATGCTTAGATGATGGGGGTATAAAGCTGGTAGAAATATATGGTTCTAGGAGGTTGAAATAAGAGCTGCATTAAGTCAGCATTGGTTGAAGGTATATGGATTGGATGCCATATTATATTAAGGAATAAACGTGACTGTCGTCTATAGCGGGTGTAAAAAGAGGTTGTGATAGTTAGAAAATATAAGAAGCTGGTTGATGGGGAATGGATATTAATGGGGCTGTAGATAGCAGCACATATGGTTTAGTACAAAGTTAGAACAAGAATGCTTATCATGGGATCTGAGGGGGTTAAAATAGGAGCTGTGATAAACAGCGTTAATTAATTTACAATATGTTCATGGAAAATGAACATGGTTAATGGTTTCATGATGGGACATAAGACAGGTGAAATATGGTCAGGAGTGTAGATGGCAGTACAAATATTGAGTATATGGAAGAAATTTTGGATCAACTTAATTTATAACAAACAGAGATGTAGATTCATAGATCATAAGATGTGTTTTGAAAAACATTTATTTGTAAAAGTTTTTATGTTTGCAAGGGAGGTAAATGTGATTGTTTTTGACTACTTCTTTATATCTTCATAACTGGGTGCGCACCCCATCTTTTCTATCTATCCTGTGTTGTGTTGTTGATGTTGAGAAAGAATGAGAAGTTACATAATGCAAAGTATATACCAACGATTTTTATAAATGAACAATTGTATATATGAATTGAAACATCCTTATGAACTGTGTTTTTTTTAATGAAACCTTGTATACTGAGAAACGAAGAAGAAGTATCACTTCATAACATAGCGGTTAGCTATAAGAGAGTATTATAAGAGATAGTGGAGAAGTATAAGAGACAAGTGGAGAATTAGATTCGAAGGATGTAGAGGTAAAGTTCTTTAGTTAGTTTAAGATGAGTTGGAGAAATAATATTGGGGTTAAAGTTTCAGTGAGGGAAAGAATAATTAGAATAAGTAGGTTAGGGATTAAGACTTTTGAAGAAAAGTCTTTTTAAAGAAAAGGAGGTCTGTAACAGAGCACCGTCTCTGTTAGTAGTTTAGGAGGAGTTGATGCGTAAGGACTGGGCACGGTTGAGCATCCTAGGAAGATGTAGGGAAGGACGCTCAAGCCGTAACGCAGGGCTTAGTGAAGTTAGTTACAGCCTGGATCTGAACATGTCAACATCGATTGTATTCTGAAATCATCATGTAACCTGTTTTATACATTTGGACTTATTTCGTTAAATAAAACCTTTTGAAATTACAATCGGGACTCCGCTTAAATACATCATTCTAACTGTTTACACTGTTATAGGTCCGTACTAAGCCCCGTTTGTACTGGACAGGTGCGAAGCTCTGAAAATTTAAGTATTGGCCAGTCCATGTTTCTTTGCGGTACACCGATCTTTGAATTGTGCCGTCTGCTTTACGTCTCATTAGGATATCTAGAAACGGCAACGCTTCGTTGTGTTCGTGTTCCATAGATAAAGAGATGTTTATATGTGTCTCGTTCATTGTGGCCTGGAACGACGTTGCTTGTAGCTCGTCTGTGGTGATAATTAGTATATCGTCCACGTAACGACGATAAAATGCCAAGTTATTGATTTCTGAGGATCTCTTTTCTTTTAAGTGTGCCATGAAGATGTCCGCTAGAATAGGTCCAAGTAGGCTCCCCATGGCCACTCCGTCAATTTGGCGATATGACTTGTTTGGAAACTTTTAAAAACGTTTAGATCAGGACTTGTTTGTTGTTCAACACACACAGTAGTCGATTGTTAAAGTTTGCTGAAGCTATAATAATCAACCTTCGTAAGCCGTCCTTGTGCAAGCAGAAAGACATGTTAGTCAGTTTAAAATTACCGTGGTGGACAATCGACATTACTGTGCGAACATGTGTATATTTCAGTTTGAAGGATTTATCTAATTAATTCACGTAAGTTGTGTGATTTCTGCAGTATGTACCTGACGAGATGCAGCGAAATATGCCAGGCAATAAATCGTGCAATCTATTGTTTGTGTCTTCGTTATTCAAAATATTGCTGTTATTAACTAGACTAACAATGGCACTGCTAATACAGCAGAGATTATCGTCAACTTTAATCCTTTGTGCAAATGAATTTTCTGTGATAATCACAACCTTACTGATGAATCGGTCAACATTATTTCATTCTAAAATTGCACATCCAACCATGATGTCTATTCATTATTACTGTTGTAAAATTGTCAATGTATTCTTAACATATTTCTATTATAAATTCACATCCACGTTGACAATGTCCATGACTGTTATTCCATTTTCAATCAGAAAATTGTATATTAATTGCATTTGTAAGAGTGCCTATTTAGATGACATAATTAAGAAATTGAAATTGATTTTTTCCAATCCACCCATTCTTCCGCTCCCAGATATTAACACTCAGTTTATATTGAAAACAGATGCCAGCACTACTTCTATATCTGGAATTTTAATGCAGAAGGATGGCAGAATCGAGCATCCAATTCTCTACGTCAGCCGCAAGCGCAAACCGGCAGAACAGAGATACAGCATTGCAGAACTTGAAGATTTGAGTGTGGTCTATTGTGTTCTGAAACTTGAGAAGTATCTCAGAGGCACCCACTTTCTCATCCAAACAGACAACTCACCGCTACTTGTAATCAAACAGGGCACACCGAAGAACAACAGAATTGCACGGTGGGCCTTAATAATCCAAGATTTTAGCTATGACATTGAACATATCAAGGGGTCGAAAAATATTTTACAAGATCTTTTGACAAGAATGCCTGAGTCGTCAGATGAATAAGACACCAATGAGTATGCCCGAGTCTACAAACTGTGATATTTTATTTCGATGCATCTATCAAACAGCGACATTCGAAAGTCGCCAGAACACTGTAACGAATCTGCTACATTGAAACGAGCTACTTGACGAGCGAATGTTCCCGGAGATGTCGTGGCTGGAACTCCTGAGCTTAAGTTCCGTGAAACGCTTTCATCAGTCAGCTCCGTAGGAAGAGCCCCAGCCATATGGGATTCAACCCGGTGCCATGAAGCCGATTCTGGTGCCTTTAATCGTTATAAACACATCAAGGTGTGTGTGTGTGTGTGTGTGTGTGTGTGTGTGTGTGTGTGTGTGTGTGTGTGTGTGTGTGTGTCTGTCTGTCTGTCTGTCTGTCTGTCTCATCATCATGAGTTTTCTGGAACTAGCAGCAGCAGCTGTCCACGACAAGCAGAGTAGCGTGGCTTTTCTGCAGCATCATAGCATCTGACATTCTGCTAGACACTGTTCTCATAATCATGTCGTGGTGCTATCGCTGATTGAGCGTCAGGACAGATGGGAGATGCCGACGACATTCACCATTATGTCGGCAGGACATTCCGCTGAGACAAGGCCACATGGCTGCAAGGCTCGCGTCTCCCCTACAGACAGATCATTCTTTTCATATACTGCTGGTCTCAAGAGTTGACAAGCATTTCATTTTGCCAGTTACAGTTGGGGGATGTCGCCGACAGCAACTGTTGACTGGAGTAATAACATACGAGAGGTTTGTGCCCACAAACTGTTAGTCAATCCCGTAGTAATCGGAGGACCAAATACCCACTGTCGAGATAGATGAGAGCCTATTTACAAGGCGCAAACATCATGTAAGACGAATGTTGCCACAACAGTGGGGGTATTTGGTGGCATCTGTCGTGAAACAGCCGACTGCTTCATGTTCTGTGTTCCAGACAGAACAGCAGCAACGCTTCTGCCGCTGATCAGGACACGCATTCGGCCTGGCACAACTGTAGTCTCCGACCTCTGGGCGTGCGTACGACGGAATTGGAAGTATTCCCGAATTGACGCATCTCACAGTCAACCACTCCTACAACTTTGTGGGGACCCTACCACCGGTGCACATACTCAATGCGTCGAGCGCATGTGGAGAACGGTCAAGGAGAGAAACCAGAGGCAGAATGGAACACACAGGCATCTACTAGAGTCCTAAATGTGCGAATTCATGTGGCTGCGTCGACAGACTAAATGCGCTGGTCTCGATGTGTTTAACACCATTATTGCGGACATTGTTCGATTCTGGCCACCACCGCAAGACATAGCGCACCACCGCCGCTTGGAACATTGCACACCGATAGAATTGCGCACCGAGCTACGGCGCAACACAGGGAATCCCTGGATGTGACGTCATACCCTGGGATTCCGTTTGTTTGGGGTGAATTAACAGAAAATTACCGGCAATTATTATTACATCATGGATTGAAGCTGTCGTCGTATTTTGCTCACCCCCTCTTGGACCCGTTATCTGTCCTATAGCGTCAGTGTGATTGAAGTATAGATTTAACTCAACCACCGAGTCCTAGGGTTAAATATGCATCGAGTACTACTGTAGGTCGAAAACTACGAACCTCCGCCCGGCTCACATACGGACAAGAAGCAGTTGAATAAAGACAGGTTTCCGATAATCACATCTCGTACTTGCTAGATGAAACTAAAAGGAACCTCCGCCCGGCTCACATACGGACAAGAAGCAGTTGAATAAAGACAGGTTTCCGATAATCACATCTCGTACTTGCTAGATGAAACTAAAAGGAACCTAAATTCTAGGCATGGCTGGGGATGAGTGAATTAACAACAGATAAGCGTGAGATAAAAACGAGGTGTGGAAGGATTTATGTTCATATCTTTGGGAAAACTCAGGATTTATCCCGATGATGTGTACCTATGCTACGTGGGAATTAAAATATGAGAAATTGAGTTTGAATCCATGTGGTACCTGTATGTTGAATAAACACTATATATATTGAAAACATCTGATAGGAGATGCCTTGAAGAGATTAGAACAAGAATTGCCATTGCGAAGGTAGCCTTTTGCAAGATGAAAAACATACTGACCAATATAAGGATATCAATTGAAACGAGAAAAAGAGTGTTGAAGTGCTACATAGAACCTGTACTTTTATATAGATGTGAAGCTTGGACAATGAGCAATCAAGCTGAAAAACATCTGATGGCTGTGGAGATGTGGTTTCTGAGGAGAATGCAAAGAATACCATAGACAGACTGAAAAACCAATGAACATGTCCTTCAAGAAACAAATGAAGATCGTAAACTGATTAGAGTCATTAGACGTAGACAGTCAAAATTGTTTGGGCATGTTATGAGAAGAAATGAATTGAAGAACTTGGTGACAACTGGCAAGATCGAAGGGAAGAGACCAAGGGGAAGTCCGAGAAATAAATACTTGGATGGCTTGGCCACGTGGCATGGTCGAAACAGAAACACGGAGCTCATTCACGACTCTGGTGATCGAGTGAGATAGCAGAACATGACCGCCCACGCTTATCGGCATGGCACATGATGGATGGATATTGAAAATGTGAAGAACACATATAATGATTTCGACCATGTGGAAAGTCGGAAAGTGAAAACCCGGCGATATTCCGAATGGAGAGATAGACGAGGGATGTGAAACATGTTCACACACAAGCTATATTACTAGGCGATTTATATTATAAAATAAATGTATTTAACTATCATCCAAAGTCATGTCGAACAGCCTGACAATGGGTGTCAGAATAACAACAATGGTTTGGGAACACTGAATTGGGGATGTAAAGAATTCAAAGGGGAAAACTCAGCCACCTTGCCTGGCTGCCACATTCGTGCGTACTAGCTCCTATATTCTCTAAAATACACTTGACGACTCCTTGACAACAATCGATTGCTCTGTGTCCAATGATTGATGTGTGAGTTGGCTGTATTATTGTTGGCCTCTTTCTAGCTATCTTGGGAACCTTCCCGGCTGCCCCAGGAATTCGTCATAGGGTTATTTTAAAGGAAATATGTTCTGGTAAGTAACACACCTGAGTCCCACCAACTTTACACACATGTACATTTTGTAATGTCTGTTTGACACTAAAATCTTTAGACTTGTTTTAATCCAATTGACAAATTGTCTTCGGATATATTCACTTTGGAAACCTTTTTTCACTTTGGTGATACCTTGTATCTCCGTGACATACAATTCAACGCCAAGCGACACCTTGAACCGTCATGATAGTTGAAAGCCCAGAAGATGGGACCCATGACCACGGTTCCACATTTGCTTCTGGAAAAGACACAGACACACGCAAAACCATCCCCCAGGAACTTGGCCATTACCACGATACTGAGGTGTATGCGATTGTTGTGTTTTTAAAGAGCCCCGTTGCTGCTATTGAATTAACCAGTAACTGGTAGGCGATTACAGAAAAACTAGTGGACAGCTCGAGTAACATCCGGTAGAGCATGGAGTGAGTACCTGTGTGTATATCGACTCCCTTACCTGAACAGGAGGACTAAGTATAGCTGTAACCTTAGACGGGGACCACAGACACAGGTGACTCTGTTCCGTTATATCGTCTGCGAGTGCCTGTGTCTGCATTGGTGTGTGTGTGTGTGTTGTTGTTGTGTGTGTGTGTGTGTGCGCGCGTGCGTGCGTGTGTTAGTGTGTGTGGAGAGTGCATATGTGTGTGTGTGTGTGTGTGAGTGAGTGTGTGTGGAGAGTGCATTTGTGTGTGTGTGTGTGTGTGTTATGAGATATTGACCTAGCGAGACCACATAAACATTTTTTTTGTTTTCAGTTAACAAGCAAATGTTTTGATTCTCGTTCACTGGTTGAAGTAAGAATCTTTTCATCTCTTTTTCTATGAAAGAGGAGATTATTGTTTTGTAACGGTATCCGCGTACTCCAATCTTGATTCTTTGAACGAAGAGTGTGCCGGTGAGTGCGTCGAAGTGGATTACTTAACAGGGGGATTACATATCTGACAAAAGCACCCGGCCAGATAACCTAGACATTCATGTTAGGTCTTCCTGCACGAGTGCCCTTCACCTTCTGCCTTGTGTATCCCAAGTGAACCTCAGTCTCTTCTATCGACACCATCCTTTTAGACATTATTAAAACGAGCCACAATTTAAAAAGACTGTCGACTAACTCTTGGGTAAGGATTTATGCCTTTTATAGTTGAGCGGGGGATCAGTGGTCTCGAGATATGGTGTCCGCCTCGAGTGCTGGAGGTCCCGGGTTCAAGCCCCGGTGAGGGCCGGGATATTTTCACGTGGACTTCTAGTAGCAAAATGTCCCCTGGTCTCTGGGTAGTGAGATTGGATGCCCGTGTGTATTGTTGCGCACGTAAAAAATCCCTTGGCAGTTGGAAATCGAAAAAGAGTAGCCTAATGGCGCTGCCCGGGCAAAATTTCGAGTTCAAAATCTACCCGAAGTATTTCAGTATCCTCGCCGGTGCTATGGAGTTCGTGCACTGAGCTGAGATTCTCCGGTCTGACGCTTGAGTTAGGAGTGGAACGGAGCACTTATGGGTTACACCCGTGTGCCGTGATGTTGATCCGTCGACTAAACTAAACTAAACTATTATAGTTGAAATACCCTACCGGCCTGTGATACACCCAACAAGGTGTATCTTATTCATATATATATATATCACATAATAGCGTGTATCTTATTCATATATATCACACAATAACGTGTATCTTATTCATATATATCACACAATAACGTGTATCTTATACATATATATCACCCAACAAGGTGTATCTTATTCATATATATCAACCAGCACGGTGTATCTTATTCGTATATATCATACAAAAAGGTGTGCTCTATTCACTTAGAAGCAAGCAGATTAAATGAGCAGCAATATACACAAGAACCAGTGACGTAGAAAACAGCACGGTATGCATAAAGACACATTTGAAATGACATCCTAGAATATGGAGACGACATTTATCTATTTGCATCTCTGTCTAGTGATATCGTGTCTATGTCATGTCGGCAGCTATTCTATGTCACAAACAAGAGAACGCAGACAAGAGCTTACCGGATGAAGATGTCCACGCCAACGGTCGCCATGTCCTCTTGCACGATATGCCACGTCTCGGTGACCAGATCCTTCTGTTTGTCGGTGAAGGTCGGTAATTCCACTTCCGGCTCCTCAATGGAGGACGGGCCAGATAGCTGACTACTTCCGTCATTGGCTGCGGAACTACTTCCATTTGCCTGTGGCAAGTACTTCTTTCTGGTGCTGCTCTTGTCATAATTCTGCAGATGTCTGAGTCTGTCTCTCTTAGACGTCTGTGCTCCCATCGTGTGTAGTTCACAACGTGGATTAATTCAACGACGATAAGGGAACACGTTGTTCAGAGGGCGAAACCTAACTCAATTTAAATATCTCGGCATGCATGAGTACACCATGCCATTACAAGTGTGTCCATTTCTGGGTTGCAGCTTTATTTAAGGGCGTATATGTGCTCGGGTGGTAAAGTACCCAGATATTAGAATTGGGGGGGGGGGGAAGGTTGGGGGGAGGCTGATGGGCAATGCCTCGTCCGACTTGTTGAGGGCTGGGGAGCTGCTAATAAAGGTCAACGTACGTTTGTCTGAGTAACTGCATGAGCGAAAGGCATCTCTACATTGAAGTGTAGAAGAGGAATAGTTCAGTATTCCCAGAAGGTACTTGACTCATGAGAATAAATCAGGGAAGTTGGAATAGAGTCAAAGAGTATCTCTATATCCTACAATGGGAGATTAAGGGCTAATGTGGTTGAAGTAACGCCTCTAGCCCGGGTGGCTGGGGTGTATAACGACACAGACACAGATCATGTGTTAGCCTGTGTGTTGTTATCTCCATGAAATTCCATGTAGGAAGCTCGTGACTGCGACATACTAGTCCTGTAGTGAGGTCCACACCCAATGTAGAAGTTTGCCTTTAAATATGGCCTACTGGTAAACAGTACAGATGAGAGAGGTCTAGAAGTATGGCCGACTGGTAAACAGTACGGATGAGAGAGGTCTGTAATTATGGCCGACTAGTAGAGCGGAGGGATACACAACTGCAGTGTGATGTGGTTAGTGGCAGCAACTGTCCACCAGCGCGACTGAGGGAGGGATCACTACAATCTTGCTTGTTTGATTACTTGCCCGACTGCGCATGTCCAACATGGCCACTTTGCTGCAACAAATGGCGCCGGTCGTTACTATCCTGTGCTGACAAGATGGCTGAAATTGGAAAATGCATATAGTAATTAGGTTTACATCTGATTAATATTTCGTACATATAGAAGTTGACATGGTATAAGGCATAGGAGCACTCGCTCTAAAACTTCATGTGCGCTAATGGTGAGGTAGGCTGTTGAACTCCTACATCGGCATTAAGTTTGACTTGGCAAACAATGGCAAACTACTGAACGTAAAATTGCCTAGAATAGATTCCCGAGGTTGATCGCCACGTCCTGCAAAGGATATATACTGTGCTGTGGCTTAAGAGCATTCAACGCATTTTATAATTCCTCGAAATACTGAGTTTAGGGTTGGGAATACTGAATCCAGGTTGGAAATACTAAGTCTTTGGCTGGAAATATCGAGTCTATGGTTGGAAATACCGAGTCTATAGTAGGAAATACCGAGTCCAGCTTGGAAATACCGAGTCCGGGGTTGGAAATACCGAGTCCAATTTTTTGGGGGAACTCACAGAAATGTCCGTGCATGTAACAATTCACATAATATCCAGGATGTAACAAATTCACAAAAATATGCAGGAATGTAAGAAATTCACAGACATTTTCAGGAATTTAACAAATTCACAGAAATATCCAAGAATGAAACAAATTCACAGAAATATGCAGGAATGAAACAAATTCACAGAAATATGCAGGAATATAACAAATTCCCAGAAATATCCAGAATTGAAACACATTCACAGAAATATGCATTTTTGTAACAAATTCACAGAAATATCCAGGATTGAAACAAATTCACAGAAATATCCAGAAATGTAACTAATTCAAAGAAATATGCAGGAATTTAACTAATTGACAGAAATATTCAGAAATGTAACAACCTCACAGAAATATGCAGGAATGTAACATGGCCTTAATTCATCAGGCTCAAGTCCACCCTGCCATGTACCGCAAGGTACTATATTCACAGTAAATGACCGTAACAAATTCACAGAAATATGCAGGAATGTAACAAATTCATAGAAATATCTAGGCATAGAACAAGGTCCAGCCGTGTATTACCAGCTCCCATAAGGAAAGCGAAGTATAGTAACACTGTAGGCTTTCATGCATGGCGCAAGAGGCCACCGAGACGGGTTGTACTTGTATAGTGAGTCACCCTAGCAAATAGAAAAATGTAACCCCAAAATATGAGAACATATCACATGAAGAAAACAGGATGACACAGTCAACCAGGAGGCAGGGAGAGAGGGGATAGAGGTAAGAGAGAGAGAGAGAGAGAGAGAGAGAGAGAGAGAGAGAGAGAGAGAGAGAGAGAGAGAGAGAGAGAGAGAGAAAGGAGTTACATGTGTGTGGCACCGGATAAAGAAGCTGGTATGTAATGGCATCA
The DNA here is from genome assembly GCA_963921405.1 of Cepaea hortensis. Lineage (NCBI taxonomy): Eukaryota > Metazoa > Mollusca > Gastropoda > Stylommatophora > Helicidae > Cepaea > Cepaea hortensis. The sequence goes on from OY992881.1 coordinate 2,963,195, forward strand.
GGTGTCACACATACAAGCAGCTGGTATTCTACTGTCTCACAGGGTTACCAGACAGGACTGGCGATGGCGACCCTCGCCGGGTCTGTTCAAGTGGTGACACAATTCTATGATCAGCTGTCAGAACAAGAAGAACCAGCAGGCAGGTCGGTTCTTCGTGCCATGGAATTCCTATAAACCAATGAGTTGATTAGCTGCTTTGATTGTTTCCGGATTTGTTAATTATTCTAGATTTGGATGATGAAAAACAGACTACCAGGAATAGGTGGGGACACCACTGCAATAACATGTAAACATCAAACAGATGACTGAACTGTTGTAATAAGTCATGATACAACATACAGTTTCCTCAACATATGTCTGAGCAGGTGTAATAAGTCGTGGTACAACATATAGTTTCCTCAACACAAGACTGAATTGTTGTACTAGTCGTGGTACAACATACAGTTTCCTCAACACAAGACTGAATTGTTGTAATAGTCGTGGTACAACATATAGTTTCCTCAACACAAGGCTGAATTGTTGTAATAGTCGTGGTACAACATATAGTTTCCTCAACACAAGGCTGAATTGTTGTAATAAGTCGTGGTACAACATATAGTTTCCTCAACGCAAGACTGGATTGTTGTAATAGTCGTGGTACAACATATAGTTTCCTCAACACAAGGCTGAATTGTTGTAATAGTCGTGGTACAACATATAGTTTCCTCAACACAAGGCTGAATTGTTGTAATAAGTCGTGGTACAACATATAGTTTCCTCAACACAAGGCTGAATTGTTGTAATAGTCGTGGTACAACATATAGTTTCCTCAACACAAGGCTGAATTGTTGTAATAAGTCGTGGTACAACATATAGTTTCCTCAACACAAGGCTGAATTGTTGTAATAAGTCGTGGTACAACATATAGTTTCCTCAACACAAGGCTGAATTGTTGTAATAGTCGTGGTACAACATATAGTTTCCTCAACACAAGGCTGAATTGTTGTAATAGTCGTGGTACAACATATAGTTTCCTCAACACGTGACTGAACTGTTGTAATAAGTCGTGGTACAACATGCAGACTGTTACTATAGACTTATAGTTGTGTTTACAACATACAGTTACCTACGACTGCCGTGGTAAGGGGGATAGTGAAAGCCTGCAGCTGCCAGCGACTGGCGACCGCCATTCGAACGTCCTGTGTTTGTGGGACAGGTAGATGGTGACCGGCGCCTTGCGACCGCCGTTCGAACGTCCAGCTGATCTATCTATTGATCTCACTGGCCTACAGGTGATTCCCCCATGTCCAGAGAGTCCAGCTGATCGATCTATTGACCTCACTGGCCCACAGATAAACCCCCATCTCCAGAGTCCAGCTGATTGATCTATTGATCTCACTGGCCTACAGGTGATTCCCCCATGTCCAGAGAGTCCAGCTGATCGATCTATTGACCTCACTGGCCCACAGATAAACCCCCATCTCCAGAGTCCAGCTGATCGATCTATTGATCTCACTGGCCTACAGGTGATTCCCCCATGTCCAGAGAGTCCAGCTGATCGATCTATTGACCTCACTGGCCCACAGATAAACCCCCATCTCCAGAGTCCAGCTGATCGATCTATTGATCTCACTGGCCTACAGGTGATTCCCCCATGTCCAGAGAGTCCAGCTGATCGATCTATCGACCTCACTGGCCCACAGATAAACCCCCATCTCCAGAGTCCAGCTGATCGATCTATTGATCTCACTGGCCTACAGGTGATTCCCCCATGTCCAGAGAGTCCAGCTGATCGATCTATTGACCTCACTGGCCCACAGATAAACCCCCATCTCCAGAGTCCAGCTGATCGATCTATTGATCTCACTGGCCTACAGGTGATTCCCCCATGTCCAGAGAGTCCAGCTGATCGATCTATTGACCTCACTGGCCCACAGATAAACCCCCATCTCCAGAGTCCAGCTGATCGATCTATTGATCTCACTGGCCTACAGGTGATTCCCCCATGTCCAGAGAGTCCAGCTGATCGATCTATCGACCTCACTGGCCCACAGATAAACCCCCATCTCCAGAGTCCAGCTGATCGATCTATTGACCTCACTGGTCCACAGGTGATTCCCCCATGTCTAGAGTCCAGCTGATCGATCTATTGACCTCACTGACCCATAGATGAACCCCCGTGTCCAGACAGAGTCCAGCTGATCGATCTATTGACCTCACTGGTCCACAGATGAACCCCCATGTCCAGACATGTGAACCCCCGTGTCCAGACAGAGTCCAGCTGATCGATCTATACGCCCATATCCGTGTGCCCTGCCAACAAACAGCTGCCCTTACAATTACTCGACTCCAGTAATCGGTTACAAACACAGGATCGATGCTGACAAATACAATATCGATCGAGCAATTTTCAAATTACTATCTCCGACATCGGAGCACAGTAAGTCTGTTTGATGTTACTGCTGCAGTAATTACTGTCGCGGCGGTCTGGGCTGCTTCTTGTGTCAGCTCATTCTAGAAGGTTCTCGTGTTTTCCCTCGCCATTGACAGGTGACGGGTCAGGACTAGCGAATGATATAATATTGCACAAGATTAATGGCAACAAAGGGAACAAAGTCAACTGTTTTGTATCACATACCACAAGGAACAGGACACAGGGACAAGATACTGGACCATCTCGTGTGAAGTACCACACGGGGACAACACACTAGGCCATCTTGTGTCAAGTACCACACGGGGACAACACACTAGACCATCTTGTGTCAAGTACCACACGGGGACAACACACTAGACCATCTTGTGTCAAGTACCACGCGGGGACAACACACTAGGCCATCTTGTGTCAAGTACCACACGGGGACAACACACTAGGCCATCTTGTGTCAAGTACCACACGGGGACAACACACTAGACCATCTTGTGTCAAGTACCACGCGGGGACAACACACTAGGCCATCATGTGTCAATTACCACACGGGGACAACACACTAGGCCATCTTGTGTCAAGTACCACACGGGGACAACACACTAGGCCATCATGTGTCAATTACCACACGGGGACAACACACTAGACCATCTTGTGTCAAGTACCACACGGGGACAACACACTAGACCATCTTGTGTCAAGTACCACACGGGGACAACACACTAGACCATCTTGTGTAAAGTACCACACGGAGACAACACACTAGACCATCTTGTGTCAAGTACCACACGGGGTAGGGCGCGGGGACAACACACTAGGCCATCTTGTGTCAAGTACCACACGGGGACAACACACTAGACCATCTTGTGTCAAGTACCACACGGGGACAACACAGTAGACCATCTTGTGTCAAGTACCACACGGGGACAACACGCTGGACCATCTTGTGTCAATTACCACACGGGGACAACACACTAGGCCATCTTGTGTCAAGTACCACACGGGGACAACACACTAGGCCATCTTGTGTCAAGTACCACACGGGGACAACACACTAGACCATCTTGTGTCAAGTACCACACTGGGACAACACACTAGACCATTTTGTGTCAAGTACCACACGGGGTAGGGCGCGGGGACAACATACTAGGCCATCTTGTGTCAAGTACCACACGGGGACAACACACTGGACCGTCTTGTGTCAAGTACCACACGGGGACAACACAATGGACCATCTTGTGTCAAGTACCACACGGGGACAACACACTAGGCCATCTTGTGTCAAGTACCACACGGAGACAACACACTAGGCCATCTTGTGTCAAGTACCACACGGAGACAACACACTGGACCGTCTTGTGTCAAGTACCACACGTTGACAACACACTAGACCATCTTGTGTCAACTACCACACGGGGTAGGGCGCGGGGACAACACACTGGACCGTCTTGTGTCAAGTACCACACGGGGACAACACACTAGGCCATCTTGTGTCAAGTACCACACGGGGTAGGGCGCGGGGACAACACACTGGACCGTCTTGTGTCAAGTACCACACGGAGACAACACACTAGGCCATCTTGTGTCAAGTACCACACGGGGACAACACACTGGACCGTCTTGTGTCAAGTACCACACGGGGACAACACACTGGACCATCTTGTGTCAAGTACCACACGGGGACAACACACTAGGCCATCTTGTGTCAAGTACCACACGGAGACAACACACTAGGCCATCTTGTGTCAAGTACCACACGGAGACAACACACTGGACCGTCTTGTGTCAAGTACCACACGGGGACAACACACTAGACCATCTTGTGTCAACTACCACACGGGGTAGGGCGCGGGGACAACACACTGGACCGTCTTGTGTCAAGTACCACACGGGGACAACACACTAGGCCATCTTGTGTCAAGTACCACACGGGGTAGGGCGCGGGGACAACACACTGGACCGTCTTGTGTCAAGTACGACACGGAGACAACACACTAGGCCATCTTGTGTCAAGTACCACACGGGGACAACACACTGGACCGTCTTGTGTCAAGTACCACACAGAGACAACACACTAGGCCATCTTGTGTCAAGTACAACACGGGGACAACACACTGGACCGTCTTGTGTCAAGTACCACACGGAGACAACACACTAGGCCATCTTGTGTCAAGTACCACACGGGGACAACACACTAGGCCATCTTGTGTCAAGTACCACACGGGGACAACACACTAGGCCATCTTGTGTCAAGTACCACACGGGGTAGGGCGCGGGGACAACACACTAGACAATCTTGTGTCAAGTCAGAGAAGATGTCAATGAAAACTGGCCTGACTGCCATAGAATTGATGTCAGAAGCGAATGAGACTGAAATGTGGCAGATGAGCAGGCAAATGGACAGAACAAGATTACATTTCTGAAAAAGCAGCAATATTCTACTCCACGGACACTGCAGTCCTGACATCATAATAAAGCAAAATACCCCCCCCCCCCTTCCCCACCCGCAGACATGTCCCACTGGAAGTCCACGTCGTGGATTTATAAACAAACCAAACAAACAAACAAACAAACAAGAACAACAAACACACAAACAGACATGGAATTGAAGGCAAGAAAACTCGCAATGACATGTGGTGAATAATAGCAGTGATTACAAAGAGCGCCAGAAAGAGAGAGAGAGAGAGAGAGAGAGAGAGAGAGAGAGAGAGAGAGAGAGAGAGAGAGAGAGAGAGAGAGGAGAGAGAGAGGAGAGAGAGAGAGAAAGGGGGGAGTTATAAATAAACATATTACATCGTATATACATCGTATTTTTATAAATGCAAATATGTGCTGTGGGAGGGATGGACAACACAGTGGTTCTCGGATCTCGCTCTTTGGGGTTGTGGATCAATTCGGTTGACTGCCATAAATAGGAGCAGACTCTATACATCACGTAAGTGCCCTCTTTCTGAAATAACACACATGACTTGTTACATACTTCCTCTTCTTCGTCTCTTCATCCATTTGGCTCAGTGAAGTGTTGGGTGGAGATGTTACAGTCTGTTGTGAGCGCTTTCCGGTGCGCGTGATAAGCTGATTTTCATTTCTGTAAAGTTTTACTTGATACCATCATTCCATCTTGAGTTGATACCATCATTCCATCTTGAGTTGAGTTGATTCCATCATTCCATCTTGAGTTGAGTTGAGTCAAGAACGGACAACATAGCACTCGGGACATTCCCATACGTTCTCCGTCCTCATCTTCAACAGCCAGCAAAGAGTACCAATACTAATGGTACCAGCAGCAGTCTGATTATGTATCCGTATGACATTTCCTCAAAGTCCTGAGTGTCAGCCAGATCCTCTGGTCATTCCCTGCAACACCATTCTCTCCAAGCGGTGATGATCTATCTGGTCTTCTGCATTATACACGGTCCCAAAGAGGCTCGACCACGCCTGCCTTATCATGCACCAATACCTCACCAAGCGATGCAGACCCAGCCAATCTGTCCACCTGCTTGTTGTCCATCACACCAGCATGTCCTGGGGGAAAAATCCAAGAGATGCTCTCTACTTTGATAGTTGAATGGAAGCCTGTCACTCCGCCCGAAGCATGCCTTTCTTCACCTCTCTCATCATACTTTGTGAGTCCGTTACAATCACGACAGGCGAGTCCTGTTAATCGTTCAATCAGCGGAACGCCTCCGTAAATGCATCCACCTCCATTCTCAAACTAGATGTTGTGGTATCATATGCCAGGCTCTCCTGCACCACATGCCGTCCGCCAACCTTCGCCACGAACCCTCGGGCACTTTTTTCACCTCTTAGCACAGGGCCATCCGTGTAGATGATTACATCACCTGGTGGCGAATCGTGGATCAACTGTTGCACCCCCCCCCCCCATTCCGTGCAGCCTGCCGGCAAATCCCGGCATTCCCGACCCAGTGTAATTATGACCCTGAGCAAGTCTGACATTTCCTCTGGCATCTCTCACGTGGTCTTCCCCTTGCTCTGTTTCCATAATACTTCTGCAGGTGACACTTTGTGGCAGATAGTACCTGGTATAGTATTCTTGAAAGGTGGCCAAACCATTTATTTCATCTCTTGTTATTTATTTAATGGCCTGACTGATTTCAAACCCAGCCTTTTTCTAATGTCCTTATTCCCAATTCTATCTTTCACGGTCATACCTACATCTCTCGTCTATGTCTCTCTATCTCTCGCCGTCACCCCCACAGCTCTCGTCTATGGCTCTCTATCTCTCGCAATATTACTGTAGTTACTGTGTTATTACTGTGTTACTAGTAATATTACTGAGTCGTGTAGTTTTGATGTTCGCATTTTACCCATGCCTTTATAATGCATATCTTTTATATTGTTGCTGTTCTCTGTTAGCCTTGAATGATGTGTGAATGAAATAATGTATGAAAGAGAGTGATAGAAGGGCAGAATGTTAGACGGGCCTGCATGCCCAATTCATAACCCTTTGAAAATAAAGTTTGTTCGTTCGTTCGTTCGCGGTCACTCCCACAACTCTCGTCTATAGCTCTCTATCTCTCGCGGTCATCCCCACAGCTCTCGTTTATGGCTCGCTGTCTCTCGCGGTCACCCCTACAGCTCTCGTTTATGGCTCGCTGTCTCTCGCGGTCACTCCCACAACTCTCGTTTATGGCTCGCTGTCTCTCGCGGTCACCCCTACAGCTCTCGTTTATGGCTCTCTATCTCTCGCGGTCACTTCCACAGCTCTCGTCTATGGCTCTCTATCTCTCGCGGTCACCCCCACAGCTCTCGTCTATGGCTCTCTATCTCTCGCGATCACCCCCACAGCTCTCGTCTATGGCTCTCTATCTCTCGCGATCACCCCCACAGCTCTCGTCTATGGCTCTCTATCTCTCGCTGTCACTTCCACAGCTCTCGTCTATGGCTCTCTATCTCTCGCGGTCACCCCCACAGCTCTCGTCTATTGCTCTGTATCTCTCGCGGTCACCCCCACAGCTCTCGTCTATGGCTCTCTATCTCTCGCTGTCACTTCCACTGCTCTCGTCTATTGCTCTGTATCTCTCGCGGTCACCCCCACAGCTCTCGTCTATGGCTCTCTATCTCTCGCTGTCACTTCCACTGCTCTCGTCTATGGCTCTCTATCTCTCGCGATCACCCCCACAGCTCTCGTCTATGGCTCTCTATCTCTCGCGATCACCCCCACAGCTCTCGTCTATGGCTCTCTATCTCTCGCGATCACCCCCACAGCTCTCGTCTATGGCTCTCTATCTCTCGCGATCACCCCCACAGCTCTCGTCTATGGCTCTCTATCTCTCGCTGTCACTTCCACAGCTCTCGTCTATGGCTCTCTATCTCTCGCGGTCACCCCCACAGCTCTCGTCTATTGCTCTGTATCTCTCGCGGTCACCCCCACAGCTCTCGTCTATGGCTCTCTATCTCTCGCTGTCACTTCCACTGCTCTCGTCTATGGCTCTCTATCTCTCGCGGTCACCCCCACAGCTCTCGTCTATGGCTCTCTCTCTCTCTCTCTCTCTCTCGCTGTCACTTCCACAGCTCTCGTCTATGGCTCTCTATCTCTCGCGGTCACCCCCACAGCTCTCGTCTATGGCTCTCTATCTCTCGCGGTCACCCCCACAGCTCTCGTCTACGGCTCTCTATCTCTCGCGGTCACCCCCACAGCTCTCGTCTATGGCTCTCTATCTCTTGCGATCACCCCCACAGCTCTCGTCTACGGCTCTCTATCTCTCGCGGTCACCCCCACAGCTCTCGTCTATGGCTCTCTATCTCTCGCGGTCACCCCCACTGCTCTCGTCTATGGCTCCTCATCTCTGTTGTTATGAATTTTATTTTGCGAGCGTCGAAATTAGATAAAGCAGGAAGTAGGTTCAAGTATAGCGAGGTAATAATGAGAGAGATCAAAGAGAAGCCAGGAATACTAATCGGAGGATATAATATAAACAATATACGCTATGCACATGACACAATATTGGTGGCAGATAATGCAACAGGCCTACAACAATTATTGGACATTGTAGTATCAGAGAGTGCACAGAAAGGACTGTCCTTGATATCAAGAAAACAGTAACAATGGTGATATCAAAGAAAATGGGGACGCCAAAATGTGACATAGAAATAGAAGGGGAAATTCTCAACCAAGTGGATAATTGTAAATACCTAGGGGCACTTATAACATCAGATGGAAGATGTACAACAGAGATTAAGAGCAGAATAGGGCAGGCAAAAGCCGCATTTCAGAAAATGAAGAGTATCTTATGCAATAAGTCGCTATCAATGAATGTAAGAAAGAGAGTGCTAAAGTGCTATATAGAACCAGTTTTGATGTATGGCAGTGAATCTTGGAATGTAAATGAACAAATTAGGAAGAACTTGGAAGCAACAGAGATGTGTTTTTTAAGACGAATGTTGCGAATTCCTTGGACTGCCAGAGTAACTAACAACGACTGGCTGAAAGAGGCTAATGAAACTAGAACACTATATAAGTATATACAACAATAAGAAAGAGACAAACAGCTTTCTTTGGTCATGTGATGAGAAGAGAGGCATTGGAGAACATCGTGACAACTGGTAAGATCGAGGGGAAGAGAGGCAGAGGCAGACCAAGAGAAATGATGCTGGATGGATTGAGACGGTGGCATGGAACGAACGAACGAACGAACAAACTTTATTTTCAAAGCGTTAAGGAGGAATATTAAGCAGCAGAGTTGATCCAGAACACCAAAGACCGAGATCTGAGGAGAGCCATGAACGCCTACGCCAGCCGGCACGGCACTTGATGATGATTGATGAGGTTCAAGTAGTATCCAAAGGTAGGCAAACAAAGAGCTAGGTTTCATAGTTTCCGAAAGTAAGCTGACCCGAGCTACATCTTCATAGCGGTTTCTCTAGGTAGGCGGACCCAGAGGTAGACTGACATTCATGATAGGGATAGGCAGACCAAGGAGTTGATTGACATAGTTTCTAGAGGTAGGCAGACCAAGTGCTATATTTACATAGTTTCTAGAGGTAGGCAGACCAAGAGCTTTATTTATATAGTTTCTAGAGGTAGGCAGACCAAGAGCTTTATTTTATATTTTCTAGAGGTAGGCAGACCAAGAGCTTTATTTATATAGTTTCTAGAGGTAGGCAGACCAAGAGCTATATTTACATACGACCTATTGGCTAGTCATTGTAATCCTACCACTCGTGGAGAAAACATGACCGAACTAGTGGCTAGTTGTTCTAATGTTGAACTGCTGTCCACCTAACAGCTTATTCAACCTAATGTTGTTATGTCCACCTAGCGAATTATTCAACCTACTGCTATTAATCTCCACCTAGCGGCTTATTCAACCTAACGTTGTTAAAGTCCACTTCCAGAGGGTTTTTTGACCAGTGCAACGCGCAGGCAGCACCTCTTAGTTTTGATCACTTATCCGAGAAAAGTTAAAATCCGATCCATCTCTCCAGGTTGAAGGGAGGGGAGGTGTAACATCCCAGACATCCACAGCCTCCCAATGTTGCCAACATCCACGGAGAACATGCTGGACACAAACGAGGCCTGGCTGTGATATCCAGACGGCAAACTGCCTGATGTGAATAGTTACCTGCGTGTATTTTTGCATATATTTCCATATTCTTGTTTTAAAATCACAAATCGAGATGAGTTTGGAGACCTTACTCCCAACTCGTAATATAATAATATAGCATTAAATTATCTCTAGATACAAAACATCAAACGATTACAATATTCACAACTGGTGATATACTGATTTAAGAAAATATCAAGAAATTACAATATTCAAAGATAAAGTTATCCGGAGATGTAAAAATAAGTATCAAGGGAATAGTCACACATCTTTAAAGATTCAAGAAAACATCAAGAAATAACAATATTTAATGCTATATGTATGCATAGATTTGATAAAACATCAACGGATTACAATATTCAAAGCTGATGTCATTCAGGGATGTAAAATATCATCAATATATTACAATATTCAAATGTGAAATTACTCAGAGATGTGGGAAAACATCAAGATATTACAACATTCAAAGGTAAAGTTATTCATAGATTTAAGGAAACATTAAGAGACAACAGTATTTACAGTTGAAGTTACACAGAGATATAAGGAACACATATCACACTCACATAAGCAGCAGACCAAACATCATCACTGACCAGCTTATCCCTGACCAGCCGACGATTGGCGGGACATGAAGGTAACCAGCCACAGGTTTGCGGTGTTGGCGCGGGAAACACTCACAGGCTGGCGCGGGAATCACTCACAGGCTGGCGCGGGAATCACTCACATGCTGGCGCGGGAATCACTCACAAGCCGGAGCGGGATCGTTTCTGTAACTTTTCGAAAATGCAATGGCCGACACTGGATTATGGGATGGCGGGGTTTTACGATGACAGGCATACAAACCAAGTTAGGTAGGTATAGGTAGGTAGGTAGGTTGGTGGGCGGGTGGGTTGTTTAGGTAGGTAGGTAGGTAGGTGGTTGGGTAGGTAGGTATGTAGGTAGGTAGTTAGGTAGGTAGGTAGGTAGTTAAGATGTGGACAGACAGGCCGACAAAGAGAGAGAGAGAGAGAGAGAGAGAGAGAGAGAGAGAGAAAGAGAGAGAGAGAGATGGATGGGTAGGTGGGTGGATGGCTAGACGAATGGGTGGATGGATGGATGGATGGATGGATAGATTGATGGATGGATGGATGACAGGATGGCTGGACAGGTGAACAGAAGGACGGATGGACAGAAAGACGGACGGGCAGACATCGGGCAGGCAGAGAGACGGACGTATAGACAGAACGTTGAACTGGTAAACTGACAGACAGGGAGACAAACATACGGACAGACAGACAGATAAATAGGTAGACAAACAGCCAGACATATTGACCGACAAACAAGTAGACAGATATGTTGACCGACAGACAGAAGTACTGACCGATCGACTGAGAGACAGACAGACAGGTGTACCAACCGACCGACTGAGACACAAATAGATAGATAGACATACAATAGATGATCGTCCGAGAGGAGAGACAGACAACCCCACCGACCGACTGACATAACGAGTGATAAGCAGATAGGCAGAGAGAGAGAGAGAGAGAGAGAGAGAGAGAGAGAGAGAGAGGGGGGGGGGGGAAGAACTCGCGCCAATATCTATAATGTATTTTTGTATTGTCAGTGTAAAGTGGGGGAACTCAATTATCACAATGTCAACTACAATTACACAATCGACCTGAAGTCTGTACCTTCACTTTCTATCAGACTTGACGCAGTCAATGTGCGCGCGCACACACACACACAGACAGAGGATAGTCTAACAAATGGGTGAATATATCTGACACCGCCATTTGGAAAGCAGGTTCCCGTTAGCGTGTGATACAAAACCATTGGGCGGCTCAGTTTACAGTCTGAAAGCAGATCACGTGACTCCGGGGTGTCTTATGTACAGCAGACGATAACAGCAACTGGCAGACGCCAATTATGTGAGCCAGGTCACAGTCGGGATTGCTTCACAAAATCTACATCCAACACAAGAGTGCTTCACACAATCTACATCCAACACGGGAGTGCTTCACACAATCTACATCCAACACAAGGGTGCTTCACATAATCTACATCCAACACAAGGGTGCTTCACACAATCTACATCCAACAACGGGTGTGCTTCACACAATCTACATCCAACACGGGAGTGCTTCACACAATCTACATCTAACACCGGGTGTGCTTCACACAATCTACATCCAACACGGGAGTGCTTCAAACAATCTACATCCAACACGGGAGTGCTTCACACAATCTACATCCAACACGGAAGTGCTTCACACAATCTACATCCAACACGGGAGTGCTTCACACAGTCTACATCCAACACGGGAGTGTTTCACACAATCTACATCCAACACGGGAGTGCTTCACACAATCTACATCAACACGGGAGTGCTTCATATAATCTACATGAAACACTGGAGTGTTTCACACAATCTATACCCAACACGGGAGTGCTTCACACAATCTACATCCAACACGGGAGTGCTTCACACAATCTACATCAAACACTGGAGTGTTTCACACAATCTACACCCAACATGGGAGTGCTTCACACAATCTACATCAACACGGGAGTGCTTCATATAATCTACATGAAACACTGGAGTGCTTCACACAATCTACATACAACACGGGAGTGCTTCACACAATCTACATCAAACACTGGAGTGTTTCACACAATTTACACCCAACATGGGAGTGCTTCACACAATCTACATCCAACACGGGAGTGCTTCACACAATCTAAATCAAACACTGGAGTGTTTCACACAATCTACACCCAACATGGGAGTGCTTCACACAATCTACATCAACACGGGAGTGCTTCATATAATCTACATGAAACACTGGAGTGCTTCACACAATCTACATACAACACGGGAGTGCTTCACACAATCTACATCAAACACTGGAGTGCTTCACACAATCTACATCCAACACGGGAGTGCTTCACACAATCTACATCCAAGACGGGAGTGCTTCACACAATCTACATCCAATACAAGGGTGATTCACACAATCTACACTCAACACGGGAGTGCTTCACACAATCTACATCCAACACGGAAATGCTTCACACAATCTACATCCAACACGGAAATGCTTCACACAATCTACATCCAACACGAAAAAGCTTCACACAATCTACACCAAATACGGGAGTGCTTCACGCAGTCTACATCCAACTCGGAAATGCTTCACACAATTTACATCCAACACAATGTTGCTTCACACAGTCTACATCCAACACGGAAATGCTTCACACAATCTACATCCAACACGGAAATGCTTCACGCAATCTACATCCAACACAATGTTGCTTCACACAGTCTACATACAACACGGAAACGCTTCACACAATCTACATCCAACACGGAAACGCTTCACACAATCTACATCCAACACGGTAACGCTTCACACAATCTAAATCCAACATGGAAATGCTTCACACAATCTACACTCACACGGGAATGCTTCACACAATGTACATCCAACACGCGAGTGCTTCACACAATCTACATCAACACGGGAGTGCTTCATATAATCTACATGAAACACTGGAGTGTTTCACATAATCTACACCCAACACGGGAGTGCTTCACACAATCTACATCCAACACGGGAGTGCTTCACACAATCTACATCAAACACTGGAGTGTTTCACACAATCTACACCCAACATGGGAGTGCTTCACACAATCTACATCAACACGGGAGTGCTTCATATAATCTACATCAAATACTGGAGTGCTTCACACAATCTACATCCAACACGGGAGTGCTTCACACAATCTACATCCAAGACGGGAGTGCTTCACACAATCTACATCCAACACAATGTTGCTTCACACAGTCTACATCCAACACGGAAATGTTTCACACAATCTACATCCAACACGGAAATGCTTCACACAATCTACATCCAACACAATGTTGCTTCACACAGTCTACATACAACACGGAAACGCTTCACACAATCTACATCCAACACGGAAACGCTTCACACAATCTACATCCAACTCGGAAACGCTTCACACAATCTACATCCAACATGGAAATGCTTCACACAATCTACACTCACACGGGAATGCTTCACACAATCTACATCCAACACGCGAGTGCTTCACACAATCTACATCCAACACGGAAATGCTTCACACAATCTACACCCAACACGGAAATGCTTCACACAATCTATATCCAACACAAGGGTGCTTCACACAATCTACATCCAACACGGAAATGCTTCACACAATCTACACCCGACACGGAAATGCTTGACACAATCTACATCCAATACGGAAATGCTTCACACAATCTACATCCAACACAAGGGTGCTTCACATAATCTACATCCAACACGGGAGTGCTTCACACAATCTACATCCAACACGGGAGTGCTTCACACAATCTACATCCAACACGGGAGTGCTTCACACAATCTACATCAAACACAGGAGTGCTTCACACAATCTACGTCCAAGACTGGAGTGCTTCACACAGTCTACATCCAATACGGGAGTGCTTAACGGTCCACACGGCCTCAAAGTTTGGAATATTTGTGTCCTCACATTGTGCAATATTTGTGTCCTCAAAGTGTGTAATATTTGTGTCCTCAGAATGTGCAATATTTGTGTCCTCAAAATATGCAATATTTGTGTCCTCAGAGTGTGCAATATTTATGTCCTCAGAGTGTCAAATATTTGTGTTCTTAGAGTGTGCAATGTATGTGTCCTCAGAATGTGCAATGTTTGTGTCCTTAAAGTGTGCAATATTTGTTTCCTCGTGGTGTGCAATATTTGTGTCCTCAGTGTGTTCAACATTTGTGTCCTCAGAGTGTGCAATATTTGTATCCTCAGAATGTGCAATATTTGATATTTTCCTTCAGAGTGTGCAATATTTGTGTCCTCAAAGTGTGCAATATTTGTGTCATGAAAGTATGCAATAGTTGTCCTCAAAGTGTGCAATAATTGTGTCCTCAGAGTGTGCAATATGTGTCCTCAGAGTGTGCTATATTTGTGTCCTCAGAGTGTGCTATATTTGTGTCCTCAGAGTGTGCTATATTTGTGTCCTCAGAGTGTGCAATATTTGTGTACTCAGAGTGTGCTATATTTGTGTACTCAGAGTGTGCAATATTTGTGTCCTCAGAGTGTGCAATATTTGTGTCCTCACAGTATACAATATTTGTGTCCTCACAGTATACAATATTTGTGTCCTCACAGTATACAATAATTGTGTCCTCAGAGTGTGCAATATGTGTGTTCTCACAGTATACAATATTTGTGTCCTCACAGTATACAATATTTGTGTCCTCACGGTATACAATATTTGTGTCCTCACAGTATGCAATATTTGTGTCCTCACGGTATACAATATTTGTGTCCTCACCGTATGCAATATTTGTGTCCTCAGAATGTGCAATATTTGTGTCCTCACAGTATACAATATTTGTGTCCTCACAGTATACAATATTTGTGTCCTCACAGTATACAATATTTGTGTCCTCACAGTATACAATATTTGTGTCCTCACAGTATACAATATTTGTGTCCTCACAGTATATAATATTTGTGTCCTCAGAGTGTGCAATATTTGTGTCCTCACAGTATACAATATTTGTGTCCTCACAGTATACAATATTTGTGTCCTCACAGTATACAATAGTTGTGTCCTCACAGTATACAATATTTGTGTCCTCAAAGTGTGTAATAGTGTGTCCTCAACACCTTCATGGCAGCACAGTTCCTGATCAGATTTCCCTTCACCAGCAGTGCCTCATTTCTGAGAGAAGAGGAGTTGAGAGAAGAGGAGTTGAGCGAAGCAACTATTTCTGCCACCGACAAAGCAACTCAGAAAACATTTTCAGAAAATTAGTTGCATATCCTTTACAGGACGAAGCAGTCAACCCCAGCATATTTGGTTGTTTGTAATTTCTTGATAAGTTTAATGTGATCGCCTGATGCGACACAAGATAGTAGTGCCACCAAAACCGGTCGTTGAATTTGGAAGCAGGGGGCATCGAACTGTATGTTTTAAAAACAGCTTGAAAGTTCAAGCTCTGAACTCGAGATGCGGCCGTCTAAACTGTAGGTTACCTTTCGTTGTTAATTAGTTGGTTTTCGGGATTTAAAAAAAAGGCTAAAAGTAATCTATACGTGAGTTCAAGCTGTCAGGAAACAACAGATACCACATAGTTTGTAGGCACAATCGAGGTCAGAACTAACTGAGGCTGTCAATGGACAAAAGCAGGCACTGTAGGCGCCATATTTAAGGCAATGGGAACACACATGAACTCAGACTGGACTATGAACCCAGGTGTGGACGCAGCGGGGGTCATGTAAGTTAGAGATGCAAATTAAGTATGCAGAGTAGTTAATGCTGATTGGATAGTCCCTCGCGAAACACATGGAGAACCCAGTCAGTTTGGGTAGTGTGGAACAAGCAAGAGTACGGTTTTAGCAGCAGGACTCTTTTGAGACGAGGGCTGAGCCCTTTGCTTAGCCCAGGAGGTATAGGTACGGGACTTTGGCAATGGTAATTGTTCAATTTCACCAGGATGTGGAGGGTCCAAAGAGACGAGAAGGTGATTTTGAAGACGGAAAGATGCACACATCAAAGTTCTGTCTGGATCACAGGGAGAAGTAGGGTGACTAAAGGATCTGTGGACACTTTATCCAGGCAGATACGTCTGAAGAAAAAAAGGACACGCAGATCCCGAGAGTCACGAGGTGGAAGAAAGACACCTAAGGAGGACCGCTAAGGAAACCGCTCACTAGTTGAAATAGATGGCTAAAAGTCGCACATGACATACATAGAGACCAAAGAGTAGGCGCGGTTGTTGGAATCGCACTGAAGACAGACAGTCAGATAAGACTGAGGAAAGTCGGGCGAATTCCACCAGCATATATAGTCAACAATCAACTGTGGAACCCAGAAGAACAACTAGCAGATAACTGGACAACAAGCTTCATGTAAGTTGAGGTTAAAATTAGTTATTAAAAGCAGTGTAGTTTAATTCAGGGAGCTATGGCAAACTATTGTAAGTAAATTTACCTAAGAATCGTGAGTAGCCTGCCTATGGCGAAATTGACGGTGACGTTCTGCAAAGAATACATCACTAATCGATTAAGGCTCGCAGTAGTTAAGTACGAAATAGGGAGCAGTTACACTAAACACTTATAAGATAACCGATTAGTTATGTAACAATTAGTACGGATTATACAGGCATATATAGGTTGGTTGCGGGGAGAAATATCCAAGTCGGAGTTATACATGCTAGACTGTAAACGCGACATTTAAACCTAGCAGAACTGTAAACGCGACATTTAAACCTAGCAGATAGGCGAGAGTACGAAGGCATTCACGGTCATTGGGCCAACCCAAACAATGAGACCAAGTGACAACCACGAATGAATGGACAACCCTCAGGAGCAGGCCTTCAAATGAAGGAAAGTGCTTGTATTTTTGTTGACCAGGTAGAGGTGAAAACAGACATTGGAAATATTGACTCACTTAAAGGAAAAAGCCCAACAGATGGGGCTGGTTATCAACCAAGATAAGACAGAATATATGGTAATTTCAAGAGACGGAATGGCTAAAAACTCTGGCCACATACAAATAGATAATATGACCATTAAAAGAACGGAAACATACAAATACCTGGGTACAATCTTCAACTGCTCCAACATCATAAGGGAAGAAATACAAACTAGAATCAACTCTGGAAATAAGATATACTATGCACTACAACATCTACTAAAATTAAAGGCGCTATCTCGTAACACCAAAATCACAATATACAAAACACTGATCAGACCAGTTGTGCTGTATGACTGAAACCTGGAGTACAACGAAAGGAGACGAAGCCTTGTTACAAACCTTTGAGAACAAAATTTTAAGACCCATCTTTGGACCCATTAGGGATACACGAACGAACGAACGAACGAACGAACAAACTTTATTTTCAAAGGGTTAAGAATTGGGCACGCAGGCCCGTCTAACATTCTGCCCTTCTATCACTCTCTTTCATACATTATTTCATTCACATATCATTCAAGGCTAACAGAGAACAGCAACAATATAAAATATAGGCATTATAAAGGCATGGGCAAAATGCGAACATCAAAACTACACGACACAGTAAAATTAGATAATGGTCTGACACTTGTTATTAGCCATGTGGAATATACTGGCCTACCAAAAGGGGACTGGCTGTTATACTAGGGGTTTGTTATTATTATTATTATCTCTATTATTAAGGGGGAAGATAATCCGTACTTAGATAGTGTTCGAGTAATTTGCGATTATATGAATAGGGATTGGTGATGTCTTTGATTTCTTGTGGAAGATTGTTCCACAGCTGAGCTGCGGAGTACGTTAAGCTTGTTTTGTATAAGTCAATCCTAGGCTTCGGAATGTGTAATATATTTAAACGTTTAATGTGCCTATCATTATATTTAAACAATGGCCAAAGGTAATTTGTGAAGATAATAGGGAAACAAAACTCGCTTACACTCAGGAAATAAATGACCGTAGACCCCGAGGTAGACCAAGAAGACGGTGGAGAGATAATACATATACAGACTTACAAGCGCTTGGAATCAACGACTGGCAAGAGAAGGTCCACCAGAGAGACGAATGGAGACGGATTGTATTTGCAGCAAAGAACCTCAATGGCTCGGAAAGCTGAAGAAGAAGAAGAAGAAGAAGAAGAAGAAGAAGAAGAAGAAGAAGAAGAAGAAGAAGAAGAAGAAGAAGAAGAAGAAGAAGAAGAAGAAGAAGAAGAAGAAGAAGAAGAAGAAGAAGAAGGTAGAGGTGAAGCGGGGTCAAATGCTGTGGTTCGGGTAGAAGGGGAATTTAGGACAGGCTCTGCGTTGTGTAGTTAAGCCGTGCGATCTAAGGATCTCTGGTTCAAATCTACATGAAAGTCCGGGGAAATGGTTAAATGGTTTACGGGTTAACACCAGACGGTGCATTGGGAGATAGGAAATAATAACGTTAGTTAAATATAGGTAGACGATAAATTACTGTGGTTACAATGCTGTTGTTAACTTACCTTGTTATTGATAAATTGCTATGTTTATAATGTGTTAATTGTGGTGTGATTAATGACAAGGGGAATTTATATTGTCAAGGATATAGATACGTATATATACACATATAGATGCGTGTTACTGAGGACGACGAAGGCGCTAATGATAATGGGACACGGCGCTGATGCATGTAATTGAGGACACATGAGGAAGAGGGCGACCGCAATACTAATGAATGGGGATAAACGATGATGATTATGATGTCGATGATAAGGATTAATACAAGTATAAATAAAGAAGCATAGGCGTTAGGGACTCTGTAGGCAGGGAAAGACTTAGGTTTATCTTGATATGACGCTCACGTAGCGAAGATAGTTAAATGTATTATTTTTGTTATGTTTCAGGTCGCTACGAAATAGATGACGGCCGGTGTAATTCCTAGCTTTGGTCCTTTGCTTCATGCGGTAAGTAGGTGGCCATAGGTAGCATTCCCCTGATATCCAGCTGCATACTATATTATCTATCTCTCCCTTATGAGGGTATGCATTATTGTTCTGCATTGGTTATACATTATGTGTCTGTAATGAATGATTATGTTATAGATTGTCACTATGTTACTGTTCAGAAGGAAATAAATATATGTTTGAGTTGCCTTTCATTTCGACTTATCAGTCTGAGGTTGTGTAGGTTAGAGTAGTTTAAGAACCCTTATAGGCTGTACATCTCTTCTATAACCTGACAGTTTACGGCGAGACATCGATGGAGCGGTAGTAATATCAACTACCGTTCTCAGGCGGAAACTTGAACCTAAATCTGTCCTATCCCTTCCTCTCTTTCTTTATCTTCATGTTCTCTTCCTCTTTCTTCTCTCTTCTGGCTCCACCATCCTTTGTTACCAAAGATAGTGCTTTGAGGGCAGAGATCGAGTTGAGGAATGAACCCTTAGGCTTCCCCCTATCTCATATCTTTTCCCTCTTTCTTCTCTTTCCCTTCTCTCTCTCCTCCCTTCATCTCTCTCTCTCTCTCTCTCTCTCTCTCTCTCTCTCTCTCTCTCTCTCTCTCTCTCCTTCTCCATTTCTCTCTCTCTCTTCCTTTCACATTTAGTTCAGTAGTTTGCCATTGATTTCTGAATTATCAACATACATACCATTGTATAAAAACCCACGGAAGGCTGCATGCTGCCACATTGCAAGCAACTGTATCTCGAATGCAGTATGCAGGGTTACACATTGTGTCTGTAACCACTTTGCCAGATTCCCGGAAATGGTATGACAAGACAAGAACTGTTTCTGAAACATCTTATGCATGACAGAATAAACCATACACTGCCGGGTACTTTGTTATTTTACATTTAATAATTAAAACAAAATAAATAAAATAACAATGATAAAAGGTGGTTAAATGACAAATGGTGAACACCATAGCTGACGCCAGGATTTGGGTCAATAAACTCACAACCAGGCACAGTGAAAGATACAAGAGATAACAACTGGCTGGAGTTGTGAGTTTACAAATGTCAAAATTAAAGACGTGGTTGCGGCCTTGTGGGAGCACGTGTACACCTCGGAGGAGCAAATGGATTACCATGGTCTGGCAAGATTGCGACAGCGAGGAGTGACGAAGGGATCTGGCCGACGCTCAACGCTCAGAGGAAATGCGAGACGGACATATAATCAGATTGCTACTGGAACTTTTAGTGTTGAAACTCTTCGCTGGCTGCTGAGGATGGGGACGGAGCGCTTATGGGAATGCCCGAATGCTGTGATGTCTGTTCCAAAATCAATCAATCAATCAATCAATCAATCAATCAATCAATTAAAGCAGCCACAAGCTTTGATTACTTGAAATTCACAAACAAACAATTTGATTAATTCACACATTTAGTGATAAAGTATACTGGTTATATAACAATGCAACTAGTGATATGATTTGTGATATGTGAAAATCCCAAGTCACTCCCACAGTCTGTCTGTCTACGTCAGCCATGGAGTGCTGGTTGAGCACATCAGCCATGGAGTGTTGGTTGGCCACAGCAGCCATGGAGTGCTGGTTGAGCACATCAGCGATGGAGTGCTGGTTGACATCAGCCATGGATTGCTGGTTGACCACATCAGCCATGGAGTGCTGGTTGAGCACATCAGCGATGGAGTGCTGGTTGACATCAGCCATGGATTGCTGGTTGACCACATCAGCCATGGAGTGCTGGTTGAGCACATCAGCGATGGAGTGCTGGTTGACATCAGCCATGGATTGCTGGTTGACCACATCAGCTATGGAGTGCTGGTTGAGCACATCAGCGATGGAGTGCTGGTTGACATCAGCCATGGATTGCTGGTTGACCACATCAGCCATGGAGTGTTGGTTGGCCACATCAGCCATGGAGTGCTGGTTGACCACATCAGCCATGGAGTGTTGGTTGGCCACATCAGCCATGGAGTGTTGGTTGGCCACATCAGCGATGGAGTGCTGGTTGACATCAGCCATGGAGTGCTGGTTGACCACATCAGCCATGGAGTGCTGGTTGAGCACATCAGCCATAGAGTGCTGGTTGAGCACATCAGCGATGGAGTGCTGGTTGAGCACATAAGCCATGGAGTACTGGTTGGCCACATCAGCCATGGAGTGTTGGTTGGCCACATCAGCCATGGAGTGCTGGTTGAACACATCAGCACGGAGTGCTGGTTGACCACATCAGCCATGGAGTGCTGGTTAAGCACATCAGCCATGGAGTGATGGTTGAGCACATCAGCACGGAGTGCTGGTTGACCACATCAGCCATGGAGTGCTGGTTAAGCACATCAGCCATGGAGTGCTGGTTGAGCACATCAGCCATGGAGTGTTGGTTGGCCACATCAGCCATGTAGTGCTGGTTGAGGACATCAGCACGGAGTGCTGGTTGACATCAGCCATGGAGTGCTGGTTGACATCAGCCATAGAGTGCTGGTTGACATCAGCCATGTAGTGCTGATTGACATCAGCCATGGAGTGCTGGTTCAGCACATCAGCCATGGAGTGCTGATTGAGCACATCAGCCATAGAGTACTGATTGGCCACATCAGCCATGGAGTGTTGGTTGGCCACATCAGCCATGGAGTGCTGGTTGAGCATATCAGCCATAGAGTGCTGGTTGCCCACATCAGCCACGGAGTGTTGGTTGAGCACATCAGCACGGAGTGCTGGTTGACATCAGCCATGGAGTGCTGGTTGGCCACATCAGCCATAGAGTGCTGGTAGACATCAGCCATGGAGTGCTGGTTGGCCACATCAGCCATGGAGTGCTGGTTGAGCACATCAGCCATGGAATGTTGGTTGATCACATCAGCCATGGAGTGCTGGTTGAGCACATCAGCACGGAGTGCTGGTTGAGATCAGCCATGGAGTGCTGGTTGACATCAGCCATGGAGTGCTGGTTGAGCACATCAGCCATGGAGTGCTGGTTGAGCACATCAGCCATAGAGTGCTGGTTGAGCACATAAGACATGGAGTACTGGTTGGCCACATCAGCCATGGAGTGTTGGTTGGCCACATCAGCCATGGAGTGCTGGTTGAGCACATCAGCGATGGGGTGCTGGTTGACATCAGCCATGGATTGGTGGTTGACCACATCAGCCATGGAGTGCTGGTTGAGCACATCAGCCATGGAGTGCTGGTTGGCCACATCAGCCATGGAGTATTGGTTGGCCACATCAGCCATGGAGTGCTGGTTGAGCACATCAGCGATGGAGTGCTGGTTGACATCAGCCATGGATTGCTGGTTGACCACATCAGCCACGGAGTGCTGGTTGAGCACATCAGCCATGGAGTGCTGGTTGCCCACATCAGCCATGGAGTGTTGGTTGAGCATAACAGCACGGAGTGCTGGTTGACATCCGCCATGGAGTGCTGGTTGGCCACATCAGCCATGGAGTGCTGGTTGACATCAGCAGTGGAGTGCTGGTTGGCCACATCAGCCATGGAGTGCTGGTTGAGCACATCAGCCATGGAGTGTTGGTTGGCCACATCAGCCATGGAGTGCTGGTTGAGCACATCAGCACGGAGTGCTGGTTGACATCAGCCATGGAGTGCTGGTTGACATCAGCCATGGAGTGCTGGTTGACATCAGCCATGGAGTGCTGGTTGAGCACATAAGCCACGGAGTGCTGGTTGACGTCAGCCATGGATTGCTGGTTGACCACAGCAGCCATGGAGTGCTGGTTGAGCACATCAGCCATGGAGTGCTGGTTGGCCACATCAGCCATGGTGTGCTGGTTGGCCACATCAGCCATGGAGTATTGGTTGGCCACATCAGCCATGGAGTGCTGGTTGAGCACATCAGCGATGGAGTGCTGGTTGACATCAGCCATGGATTGCTGTTTGACCACATCAGCCATGGAGTGCTGGTTGAGCACATCTGCCATGGAGTGCTGGTTGGCCACATCAGCCATGGAGTGCTTGTTGAGCACATCAGCACGGAGTGCTGGATGACCACATCATCCATGGAGTGCTGGTTGAGTACATCAGCCATGGAGTGCTGGTTGAGGACATCAGCACGGAGTGCTGGTTGACATCAGCCATGGAGTGCTGGTTGACATCAGCCATGGAGTGTTGGTTGACATCAGCCATGGAGTGTTGGTTGACATCAGCCATGGAGTGCTGGTTGACATCAGCGATGGAGTGCTGGTTGAGCACATCAGCCATGGAGTGTTGGTTGGCCACATCAGCCATGGAGTGCTGGTTGGCCACATAACCCGTGGAGTGCTGGTTGAGCACATCAGCCATGGAGTAATGGTTGAGTACTGTCATAATCCCCATTGATATGCCGCGACATCGTTACGCCCGCCAGGCGAACACCAGTGACTTACTCACAGGTTTCGCTGATGACAGAGAGAGCGACTGTCAGAGTCAAGCCAGTACAAGCGTGACGCATGCAATTCTCGTTGCGCTCGAATCCACAGGGCAAGCACTGTGAGCGGAAAACGGAGACACGGCTAGGGGCATCAGACGAGACTGACGTGTATGAAAGCGGCTCTTGTATTTCTGTGCCTGAATGTAGATTGTTCGTAGCTCTTGGAAGAAGATAGAAAGACTGCATAGCTGTGGGTTTGAGTTTGTGAGTGCATTAATGTATTATGTATAGGTTGTGATATTCACCTTGTGATGGCCACATGCCGAATTAGATTGTGTTGCATGTGAAGTGTAAATAAAACCATCAAACTTAGTGTTACTGTGTGTCCCGTCAAGTCATTCTGTACTTGTGTATGTCTCACATATGTTAGGTCCAGCGAGCCAGATTCATTACATTGTAGGACCCTGACATGTGTGAACGTGGAGGCTTTCGTCCGGCTTTAACTTAGTTAAGATTTGAACCTAGATGTGAACGTAAATTACATACATTTGAATGTGTTAACGTGGAAAAACATCAGTGATTGTGAAACTTGTCTCGATAAAATTGTGTAATCTAAGTTTAAGTGTTGTACCATCATAGTTGTTGAACAGTTAAACATGGCTAACTTGTCTTCGTGAAAGTAGTTGTGTACAGAAAAAGCGTGTGGAAGCAGAAAGTTCGGGAAAGAAAGCAACGTGTGAAAATTGTTGAACGACGACATTACGACCAACAATAACACTCAACGCCATACAAACCTAACCAAAACTTAATTGACAAGCATACACAGCACACAGAAATAGATTCTAATTTATTTCCTTCCAAAAGTAACCAGGTTTCCTGTGCCATCTGAAACTGTTACCCGTAGAGGTCATTTGCCGTTGTAGTAGCGACCTTACAAGTCCTGGCCCTGGTTTTCACCATTCAGCAGCGTATCCAGAGTACTTGAGTATTACCTTTTTATATACTTTTGGATGCAAATTTGGGGCACACGCTGTAAGTAGAAAAATATTGTAAAGAAATTGTTTACATTACTAACACTTTATAACCAAATTGCGTGTGTGAGGAATCATTGTCATTGAAACATTCCATCATGTCTTCTCTAAATGACTTCATTGAGATGGGTTTAAAACTAAAGTTAACTGGGGATGAGTTGACAAAATGGAGTGAGACAAAATATTCAGAATACCTCCTAGCACAGGAGAAAGCTAGGGACCGAGACGAAAGAGCGGCTGAAAGAGCTGCAAAAACAAAGAAGGCAGAAATGGCAGTGAAACAGTCAGAGATAGAGGCCGAATTGAAAAAAGCAGAAATCTCAGCTCAAAGTAAACGAGAAGAGCTTGAACTCCAACTGAAAATCAAGCAGCTTGAAGCTGAAACAGCTGTTGAAAAAGAATCTCGTAAATCTGAAAGACTGGAAAAAGAAAACCAGTACAAAAAGTACCAAGGAATTGTCAGAAATTATACCTCGGGGGACTGCATAGCAGCCTTCACCCAAAACTTTGAGACTTTAATGGACCACTACCAGATCCCAGTATCTGAGTGGAACATCATTTATATGAGAAGTTTGTCAGGGGAACCTCTAAAAGTCATAGAGACTATCCCTAAAGATCTCAGAAAAGATTACCAGTACATAAAGTCAAAAAATTATGTCACATTTCCTGTTAGATGAAGCAGGCTACAGAGAACAGTTCAGTAAACTAACTCCAAAACATACTCAAACGTTCTCTGACTACATATCAGTAGTACAGGATATATTCAATAAATGGCTTTCAGCAGCCAAAGTTAATAAGGACTTTAACAAATTGAAAGATCTCATCCTTAGGGATAAAATCATCACATCCCTTCCACCATTATTTTCAAAATTTTTGCAAGAGAGCGAGTGTATGAGTGTAGAGCAGATCGAGAAACGTGGGTCGGCGTATTTTACAGCCAATAAACATTGTTTTGCTAGTGTAGCAACTGATGTAAATATCATAGAAGCTGCTAGCTATGAGAGATCAAAATCAGATACATACAATAGGCAAAAGACATTTAAGCCTACTACTGAGAAATGTAGGTTTTGCCAATTTCCTCACCACCGGAATGAGATGTGCGATAAAAACCCTGCATATCTAACATATTTGCAAAACTATGTGAATAACCAAGATAAAGAGCGAAGAAACTTCAAACGGCTAACCAAATGCTTCCTTTGTAAAGCTTATGGTCACTGGCGTAATGTTTGTAAAGGCAAACAGATGACCAGGAAGGCGAATGCCGCCTTGTTTGATAGCTCTTCATCAGATGAAGAACATCTTGAAAATCATCCTGTGAACTCAGCACAGGCCATAGATACATTTAATCCACAAAAATGTACCATCTGTAATCAGTTCCATGAAGATGGCCTATTAACATGCGGCCACTCGATACCTATTGCCAATGAGGAAGCCAATTTGGTAATAGATTCCAAAGGCAGAATTAACATCCACCATGGATATGTGAATGGCAAGCCTGCTACAGTCTTACGAGACAGCGGGAGCACTCTTATAGGTCTTAAAAGGGATTTCATAATGCCTACAGACTATACAGGCAGGCACGTAACATGTAGAACATTCTCGGGAAATATCGAGAAGTATCCATTGGCATGGGCATACATTGAGACTCCATTCCTCACTGGGAAGGTTAAATGCGCAGCATTAACCAATCCTTGCTGTGGTGTTATCATTGGGAAACTTCCCGAAGTGAATGAGACGCCTCATAACACCATAACATCTGCATGTATTGATGACCATGTAACATCATCTCCATCGAACGTCATCATGGAAAGTGTGTTATCATCAGAGAATTGTATGCTAGCCAATGCAGACCCTACACAATTCCATTACATTACAAAGAAAAACTGCACCAAGAAATCATTGACTTAGAAAAGAACAACATCATTAGACGATCGCAATCACACTTCTCTTCTCCAATAGTCATCATACGCAAAAAGGACGACACAATAAGACTCTGCATAGACTATAGAAAATTAAATAAAATAACACAGTTGGATTTAGAGCCGATGACCAACTGCGAGGAACTGCTGACAGAGCTGACAGACTCTAGGTACTTCACGAAGATAGACATGACAAAAGGTTACTGGCAGATAACGGTGGACGAACAGAGCAGACATCTGACAGCCTTTGCCACACCTTGGGGACTGTACGAATGGTGCAAATTACCATTTGGGCTTGTTAACGCACCGGCAACATTCGTACGCATGACAAGACTATTACTGACGGACATAAAGAATATCATTTCGTATATGGATGATATATGTGTACACACAACGACAATGACAGAGCACATAACGACATTACAGCAGACGTTTGAACGGATCAGACAGCACGGACTTACTATTAAACCTGCCAAAGTTGACATAGCCTACCAAGAAATCTCCTTCTTGGGGTATAAGATCTCTAATGGCTTTGTCACTACTGACGATAACATCGTGTCAAAGATTCTGAAACTGACACTTCCGACTACGAAGAAACAAGTCAGAAGTGTATTAGGACTTCTAAATTATTACAGGCAGTTCATCCCAGATTTTGCTGAACTGACTGAAAGTTTTACTAACATACTAAAAAAAAAGACCACCCAAATAAAATTGTGAACAACGAATGCCTAAAATTTGCATTCCAGAATATATTGTCCTATTTTTCTGAGAATAGTTTAAAGAATCCCATTCTCAAATTGCTAAATTTGCATATTCCTTTCAGATTGCGCACAGATGCGAGCTCCGTGGCGATTGAGGCGGTACTATTACAGGAACATGACGGCATTTTACATCCTGTATATTACCTATCCAGGAAACTTAAACCAAGAGAACGCACTTGGTCGACCCCTCAAAAAGAAGCCCTTGCATTAGTGTTTGCAATAACGAGATTGTCTAGATTCCTCCTTGGAAGGCATTTTGTAGTAGAATCTGACAACAGCCCTTTGAAGTTTATTACATCTGGAGTGCCAACTAACCATATGATAGCGCGATGGTCACTTTTGCTCCAGGACTACAGCTTTGAAGTGAAACACATCCCTGGCAGATTGAATACACTGGCTGATCTTTTGTCGCGTTGTCCCGATGATACCCAATAGCCAAATATGTCTGAGTGCAGTATGTTAAAACACTCAGACCAGCACAGCCATTAATGTATTTTTTTTTTCAGAAAAGCTGTGAGTGTCAACTACATCATTGTGATAGGGATCAATTCCCACTGTAAATATTATTAAGGTTTCTAAAATAAGGTGTTAATTGTGTTGTATAAGTGCGTAGTATGTGTTAGAAAGTGAGCTTAGTAATTATAAATATTATAAACTAAGAACAGTGCCACAGGTCAGTGTCGTAACTTACCTCAAGTGAACAAGAACAATTTAAGTTATCCGTGGGATCTGCAAACTGGAAGTATTCAGCAACATTTTATCCCGTGTGAATTGAACAATTGAGTGAACTAAACTGGGACAGTTACTCCACTGTAGAAGATCGTAATCCAGAAGTCCAATGAAACACCGAAAACACTTTCGAATAGCACAACGTTACATTCCGAATATTCCAACATCATTACGGAACAAGTGTGTGAAAAAACTATTGCTTACATCAGCTGTTCGTGTGTACTTCCGGAAAGTTAGAAAATTAAACAAAAATCTAGCAGACTATAAACAAAACCTTAAAAATTAATGACGCTTGTAAAATATTTGTGAAACACGAATTTGAAATATACAAATTGTGTATTAATATTTTTGAAACTATTGTAATCTGAGAATCATACCTTGATTAACTGATTCACATTAGCGACATTTTTTCGCTATTGTAAAGAAGTATCAAGCTATGACGCTGAGAAATAAATTTATAATTGTAATTTAGTAGATTTAACATCTGTTTAAATTATTTCCCTTTCATTTAATGGGTGTCACCAATTACACCAAAGGGTGGTAAATCGAAATATATAGTAATGTGTAATGTATAAAAATAGCCACTGTGTTGCCAGATTGTCGACACGCCAAGATGGCATCAGCTGGGTATGGAGAAGATTGCCAAAGTTGTAGACCAACATGAGAGCTCCCTACCAAGTTTGGTTGGAACTCTACAGTTGAATTCGTCTCATATTAGGACGTTTTACGGTCTAACCTGATGTCTAAGGACATATTATACGTTTTTTTTTTTTGTTGGTTGCGAGGTAGTTGCATTGATTGCGGGTGCTACCGGTCTGACTGGGTCAAAATTGCAACAGAGGTGATCATCCATCGAGAGGATGATACTTGGCAAGTGTTAAAGTCTGAATACATTATGACTTAATATGTATAATTTACAATACTTATGTATTTCTATTGCATATGCCAGGGTACATGACAACCAATGGGAAGATTCTGACTTGGGTTAGAATAGCAACCCTAAATTTACAGAGAATACACATGAAAGATAGAATCTTTCATGAATGACGCGCGGGGAGGGTGTCATAATCCCCATTGATATGCCGCGACATCGTTACGCCCGCCAGGCGAACACCAGTGACTTACTCACAGGTTTCGCTGACGACAGAGAGAGCGACCCTCAGAGTCAAGCCAGTACAAGCGTGACGCATGCAATTCTCGTTGCGCTCGAATCCACAGGGCAAGCACTGTGAGCGGAAAACGCCAGACACGGCTAGGGGCATCAGACGAGACTGACGTGTATGAAAGCGGCTCTTGTGTTTCTGTGCCTGAATGTAGATTGTTCGTAGCTCTTGGCAGAAGATAGAAAGACTGCATAGCTGTGGGTTTGAGTTTGTGAGTGCATTGATGTATTATGTATAGGTTGTGATATTCACCTTGTGATGGCCACATGACGAATTAGATTGTGTTGCATGTGAAGTGTAAATAAAACCATCAAACTTAGTGTTACTATGTGTACCGTCAAGTCATTCTGTACTTGTGTATGTCTCACATATGTTAGGTCCAGCGAGCCAGATTCATTACATTGTAGGACCCTGACAAGTACATCATCCATGGAGTGCTGGTTAGCCACATCAGCCATGGAGTGTTTGTTGGCCACATCAGCCATGGAGTGCTGGTTGAGCACATCAGCCATGGAGTGCTCGTTGAGTACATCAGCGATGGAGTGCTGGTTGACATCAGCCATGGATTGCTGGTTGACCACATCAGCCATGGAGTGCTGGTTGAGCACATCAGCCATGGAGTGTTGGTTGGCCACATCAGCAATGGAGTGCTGGTTGAGCACATCAGCCATGGAGTGATGGTTGCCCACATAAGCACGGAGTGCTGGTTAACATCAGCCATGGAGTGCTGGTTGGCCACATCAGCCATGGAGTGCTGGTTGATATCAGCCATGGATTGTTGGTTGGCCACATCAGCCATGGAGTGCTGGTGGAGCACATCAGCACGGAGTGCTGGTTGACATCAGCCATGGAGTGTTGGTTGAGCACATCAGCCATGGAGTGTTGGTTGGCCACATCAGCCATGGAGTGCTGGTTGACATCAGCCATGGAGTGCTGGTTGAGCACATCAGCCATGGAATGTTGGTTGGCCACATCAGCCATGGAGTACTGGTTGGCCACATCAGCCATGGAGTCCTGGTTGAGCACATCAGTGATGGAGTGCTGGTTGAGCACATCAGCGATGGAGTGTTGCTTGGCCACATCAGCCATGGAGTGCTGGCTGAGCACATCAGCCATGGAGTGCCGGTTGAGCACATCAGCACGGAGTGCTGGTTGACCACATCAGCCATGGAGTGCTGGTTGAGCACATCAGCGATGGAGTGCTGGTTGACATCAGCCATGGATTGCTGGTTGACCACATCAGCCATGGAGTGCTGGTTGAGAACATCAGCACGGAGTGCTGGTTGAGCACATCAGCCATGAAGTGCTGGTTGAGCACATCAGCCATGGAGTGCTGGTTGAAATAAGCCATGGAGTGCATCCATTGCTGTAGTACCATTACTGTAGTACCATTACTGTAGTACATGTTACTATAGCACCCATTACTGTAGTACCCATTACTGTAGTACCATTACAATAGTAACCATTACTGTAGTACCCATTACTGTAGTTCACATTACTGTAGTACATGTTACAGTAGTACCATTACTGTAGTACATGTTACTGTCGCATCCATTACTGTAGTACATGTTACTGTAGTACATGTTACTGTAGCGCCCATTACTGTAGTACATGTTACTATAGCACCCATTACTGTAGTACCATTACTGTAGTACCCATTACGGTAGTACATGTTACAGTAGCATCCATTACTGTAGTGAATATTACTGTAGCACCCATTACTATAGCACATGTTACTGTAGTACATGTTACTGCACTACCCATTACTGTAGTACATGCTACTGTAGCACCCATTACTGTAGTACATGTTACTGTAGTACCCATTACTGTAGTACATGTTACTGTAGCACCCATTACTGTAGTACATGTTACTGTAGCACCCATTACTGTAGTACATGTTACTGTAGCACCCATTACTGTAGTACATGTTACTGTTGTACCCATTACTGTACTACATGTTACTATAGCACGCATTACTGTAGTACCATTACTGTAGTACATGTTACTGTAATACCCATTACTGTAGTACATCTTACTGTAGTACCCATTACTGTAGTACATGTTACTGTAGTACCCATTACTGTAGTATATGTTACTGTAGTACCCATTACTGTAGTACATGTTACTGTAGTACCCATTACTGTAGTACATGTTACTGTAGTACCCATTACTGTAGTACATGTTACTGTAGTACCCATTACTGTAGTACATGTTACTGTAGTACCCATTACTGTAGTACATGTTACTATAGCACTCATTACTGTAGTACATGTTACTGTAGCACCCATTACTGTAGTACATATTACTGTAGTACCCATTACTGTAGTACGTATTACTGTAGCACGCATTACTGTAATACATGTTACTATAGAAACCCATTAATATAGAACATGTTACTGTAGCACCCATTACTGTAGTAAATGTTACTGTAGTACCCATTACTGTAGTAAATGTTACTGTAGCACCCATTACTGTAGTAC
Source organism: Cepaea hortensis (assembly GCA_963921405.1). NCBI lineage: Eukaryota > Metazoa > Mollusca > Gastropoda > Stylommatophora > Helicidae > Cepaea > Cepaea hortensis. The sequence goes on from OY992881.1 coordinate 2,995,083, forward strand.
ATGCTACTGTAGCACCCATTACTGTAGTACATGTTACTGTAGTACCCATTACTGTAGTACATGTTACTGTAGCACCCTTTACTGTAGTACATGTTACTGTAGTACCCGATACTGTAGTACCCATTACTTTAGTACATGTTACTTTGGCACCCATTACTGAAGCACCCACTACTGTAGTACATGTTACTGTAGTATCCATTACTGTAGTACATGTTACTGTAGCATCCATTACTGTAGAACATGTTACTGTAGTACATGTTACTGTAGTACCCATTACTGTAGTACATGTTACTGTGGCACCCATTACTGTGGCACCCTTTACTGTAGTACATGTTACTATAGCAACCATTACTGTAGTACATGTTACTGTAGTACATGTTACTGTAGCACCCATTACTGTAGTACATGTTACTGTAGTACATGTTACTGTAGTACATGTTACTGTAGTACATGTTACTGTAGTACATGTTACTGTAGTACCCATTACTGTAGTACATGTTACTGTAAAACCCATTACTGTTGTACACGTTACTTTAGTACATGTTACTGTAGCACCCATTACTTTAGTACATGTTACTGTAGTACCCATTACTGTAGTACATGTTACTGTAGTACATGTTACTGTAGTATATGTTACTGTAGTACATGTTACTGTAGTACATGCTACTGTAGTACATGTTACTGTAGCACCCATTACTGTAGTACATGTTACTGTAGCACCCATTACTGTAGTATATGTTACTATAGCAACCATTACTGTAGTACATGTTACTGTAGCACCCATTACTGTAGTACATGTTACTGTAGCACCCATTACTGTAGTACATGTTACTGTAGCATACATTACTGTAGTACATGTTACTTTAGCACCCATTACTGTAGTACCCATTACTGTAGCACCCATTTCTGTAGTAAATGTTATTGTAGCACCCATTACTGTAGTACATGTTACTGTAGCACCCATTTCTGTAGTAACCATTACTGTAGCACCCATTACTGTAGTACCCATTACTGTAGTACATTTTACTGTAGCACCCATTACTGTAGTACATATTACTGTAGCATACATTACTTTAGTACATGTTACTGTAGCACCCATTACTGTAGTACATGTTACTGTAGTACATGTTACTGTAACACCCATTACTGTAGTACATGTTACTGTAGTACATGTTACTGTAGTACATGTTACTGTAGTACCCATTACTGTATTACATGTTACTGTGGCACCCATTACTGTAGCACCCATTACTGTAGTACATGTTACTATAGCAACCATTACTGTAGTACATGTTACTGTATTACATGTTACTGTAGCACCCATTACTGTAGTACATGTTAATGTAGTACATGTTACTGTAGTACATGTTACTGTAGTACATGTTACTGTAGTACATGTTACTGTAGTACCCATTACTATTGTACATGTTACTGTGGCACCCATTACTGTAGCATTAATTACTGTAGAACATGTTACTATAGCAACCATTACTGTAGTACATGTTACTGTAGTACATGTTACTGTAGCACCCATTAATGTAGTACCATTACTGTAGTACATGTTATTGTAGCATTCATTACTGTAGTACATGTTACTTTAGCACCCATTACTGTAGTACACGTTTCTGTAGCATCCATTACTGTAGCACATGTAGCTGTAGCACTTATTACTGTAGTACATGTTACTGTAGCACCCATTACTGTAGTACATGTTACTGTAGCATCCATTACTGTAGAACATGTTACTGTAGCACTCATTACTGTAGTACAATTTAATGTAGCATCCGTTACTGTAGTACATGGTACTGTAGCACCCATTACTGTAGTACCATTACTGTAGTACATGTTACTGTAGCACCCATTACTGTAGTACATGTTACTGTAGCACACATTACTGTATTGAATGTTACTGTAGCGCCCATTACTATAGGACATGTTACTGTAGCACCCATTACTGTAGAATATGTTACTGTAGCATCCAATACTGTAGTACATATTACTGTTGCATCCATTAATGTAGTGAATGTTACTGTAGCACCCATTATTATAGCACATGTTACTGTAGTACATGTTACTGAAGTACCCATTACTGTAGTACATGCTACTGTATCACCCGTTTCTGTAGTACATGTTACTGTAGTATCCATTACTGTAGTACATTTCACTGTAGCACCCATTACTGTAATACATGTTACTGTAGCACCCATTACTGTAGTACCCATTACTGTAGTACATGTTACTGTAGCATACATTACTGTAGTACATGTCACTGTAGCACCCATTACTGTAGTACATGTTACTGTAGCATACATTACTGTAGTACATGTTACTGTAGTATCCATTACTGTATTACATGCTACTGTAGCACCCATTACTGTAGTACATGTTACTGTAGCACCCATTACTGTAGTACATGTTACTGTAGCTCCGATTACTGTAGTACCCATTACTGTAGCACCCATTACTATAGTACATGTTACTGTAGCACCCATTACTGTAGCACCCATTACTGTAGTACATGTTACTGTAGCATCCATTACTGTAGTACCCATTACTGTAGCACCCATTAATGTAGCACCCATTACTGTAGTACCCATTACTGTAGTTCATGTTACTGTAGCACCCATTACTCTAGTACATGTTACTGTAGCATACATTACTGTAGTACATGTTACTGTAGCACCCATTACTGTAGTACATGTTACTGTAGCACCCATTACTGTAGTACATGTTACTGTAGCACCCATTACTCTAGTACATGTCACTGTAGTAACCATTACTGTAGTACATGTAACTGTAGCACCAATTACTGTAGTACATGTTACTGTAGCACCCATTACTGTAGTACATGTTACTGTAGCACCCATTACTGTAGTACCCATTACTGTAGTACATGTTACTGTAGCACCCATTACTGTAGTACCCATTACTGTAGTACATGTTACTGTAGCACCCATAACTGTAGCACCCATTACTGTAGTACATGTTACTGTAACACCCATTACTGTAGTACATTTTACTGTAGCACTCATTACTGTAGTACCCATTACTGTAGCACCCATTACTGTAGTACCCATTACTGTAGTACATGATACTGTAGCACCAATTACTGTAGTACATGTTACTGTAGCACCCATTACTGTAGTACCCATTTCTGTATCACCCATTACTGTAGCACCCATTACTATAGTACATGTTACTGTAGCACCCATTACTGTAGCACCCATTACTGTAGCACCCATTACTGTAGTACCCATTACTGTAGTACCCATTACTGAAGTACATGATACTGTAGCACCCATTACTGTAGTACATGTTACTGTAGCACCCATTACTGTAGCACCCATTACTGTAGTACATGTTACTGTAGCACCCATTACTGTAGTACATGTTACTGTAGCACCCATTTCTGTAGTAACCATTACTGTAGCACCCATTACTGTAGTACCCATTACTGTAGTACATTTTACTGTAGCACCCATTACTGTAGTACATATTACTGTAGCATACATTACTGTAGTACATGTTACTGTAGCACCCATTACTTAAGTATCCATTACAGTATTACATGCTACTGTAGCACCCATTACTGTAGTACATGTTACTGTAGTACCCATTACTGTAGTACCCATTACTGTAGCACCCATTACTGTAGTACATGTTACTGTAGTACCCATTACTCTAGTACCCATTACTGTAGCACCCATTACTGTAGTACACATTACTGTAGTACATGTCACTGTAGAATACATTACTGTAGTACATGTTACTGTAGTATCCATTACTTAGTACCCATTACTGTAGTACATGTCACTGTAGCATACATTACTGTGTTACATGCTACTGTAGCATCCATTACTGTAGTACATGTTACTGTAGCACCCATTACTGTAGTACATGTTACTGTAGCACCCATTACTGTAGTACATGTTACTGTAGCGCCCATTACTGTAGTACATGTTACTGTAACACCCATTACTGTAGTACATGTTACTGTAGCACCCATTACTGCAGTACCCATTACTGTAGCACCCATTACTGTAGTACCCATTACTGTAGTACATGATACTGTAGCACCCATTGCTGTAGTACATGTTACTGTAGCACCCATTACTGTAGCACCCATTACTGTAGCACGATTTACTGTAGTACCCATTACTGTAGTACATGATACTGTAGCACCCATTACTGTAGTACATGTTACTGTAGCACCCATTACTGTAGTACATGTTACTGTACAAACTATTACTGTAGTACCCATTACTGTAGCACCCATTACTGTAGTACCCATTACTGTAGTACATGATACTGTAGCACCCATTACTGTAGTACATGATACTGTAGCACCCATTACTGTAGTACATGATACTGTAGCACCCATTACTGTAGCACCCATTACTGTAGTACATGATACTGTAGCACCCATTACTGTAGTACTCATTACTGTAGTACATGTTACTGTAGCACCCATTACTGTAGTACGTGTTACTGTAGCACCCATTACTGTAGTACATGTTACTGTAGTATCCATTACTGTAGCACCCATTACTGTAGTACATGTTACTGTAGCACCCATTACTTTAGTACATGTTACTGTAGCACCCATTACTGTAATACATGTTACTGTAGTATCCATTACTGTAGCACCCATTACTGTACATATTACTGTAGCATCCGTTACTGTAGTACCATTACTGTAGTACATGTTACTGTAGCACCCATTACTGTAGTACATGTTACTGTAGCACCCATTACTGTAGTACATGTTACTGTAGTACATGTTACTGTAGCTCCCATTACTGTACATATTACTGTAGCATCCGTTACTGTAGTACCATTACTGTAGTACATGTTACTATAGCACTCATTACTGTAGTACATGTTACTGTAGCAGCCATTACTGTAGTACATGTTACTGTAGCACTCATTATTGTAGTACCCATTACTGTAGAACATGTTACTATAGCATCCATTATTGTAGTACATGTTATTGTAGCAGAGTCACATATCACATGGCTGTGTCATATCAAATACACACACGCAACAAGATGGCCCAGCCAGCAATGACATATGTTGTCCCCATCAAAGTTGTGAGCTGAATGTAACCAAGGTTGGCCCCCGCCTGCAGCAGACATCTACATAACTTCATCTACAACACAACTCTGCCGCAACCCTTCCCAGCACATCAAATATACAACAAACCCACAAGACACCTAACAGCTGTCTGAATGCTGTCTTGTTGCATAAATACAACCACCCCACCTCCTGACACTTCTGAATGATGTCTCGCCGCAGATATACAACCAACCCACAACACAACTGACTGCTTTCTGAATGTCTTGCTACAGATATACAACCAACCCACAACACACCTGACTCTGATTAACAAAACAATCAAGCATAGAGACAAGCAGATGAAACCCCTGCTACACACACACAGACAGACAAACAGGCTACATTCACTGACTCTTGGCTTGCTGTGTGAAGCAGACACATGTGTTCTCATTCAGAACGCCTGCGTCTGCAGAGAGACACTGAGAAGATATACAATTGACCTGAGTGCTGTGAGGTGGATGTTGGTCAATCAATGAATCATCTCAGACACTGGATATACAGTTATGTGATTACAAAATAGTTGCAACATGCTCACAAGAACAATCTTCACAACAGGCAGCTTAGATGGTTGCAGACATATCAGAATTCAAAAAAGGAACAAACATGAACATTAATGGCTAACAAATCAGAACATATAACAAACAAATGATAAATAACGTAACGGAATATAATGTGCTTGAGGCCATGTCCTCATGTATGGTGGTGGGATGTTTTCTGAATTACCGGCATGTTCACGTCGGCACAGGTGGAGCCAGCCGACAGATCAAGCTGATTGCGCTGAAACACAGACTCCTCACAAATTGCGGACACTGAGATCGAGAACATATGTGTTCAGCAGCCAGCCGGAACATTCAACACCGTACGACTTAGTGTCGCCCTGGTATCGCTGTTTCCTTATCACTTGCATCCACAACCCTACAATTTTGTGTGTGTGAATGTCACTGTATACAGTGTCAACAAAGTTATTGGCATGAACAACAACTGTATGATCGTAGATGCCATGGTTTAGTTGACCCACGTTGTTTTAGCCTCGCCAGGCAGCGGTGTACTCGTTCCTGGTTGTGACGAAACCGCCATCATCTGTCTGTTGTCGTCGGGATCCCGCACTATTTTGGCGCGTCATCGGGGACTTTCCCAGTTATAAATAGACTGAGGGAAGCCGATAGAAATTTTCCATCTAGAATTATCTCGAATCACCGGTATTTGTCTGTACCAGGTTGCCGGGTGCTTCAGCAAATTCTCGTGCAGAGAGATCTAGAAATTATAGGCGTGGAATGAATGTTGCCCGAGAAGTTGACTTTTCCCAAGGAGCACTCGATCCTCGTGCGCATGAGTTTGCACGATTTAGGGAAATGCGGCTAGAATCGGCATTCACTTCATGACTCTCCCGGAGAGAAGACGCAGTTCTGTGTTGAGCCATTTGTTTTGCGTCTCACCTCATCCACATTACAGCTGACTGTTATCGCAATGAGGCAGATTTGCCGTTGAACAGTTCCGGTAGCTGACTGGAGGCTGGTTCTAAGTATTCAGGTATTTATTTGGTTAATTCATTTAACTTGGTAACTGTTCACAAAACGCAGTCGTTCTAACCTCATTATATATGCGGGGGTCTCTGCATTAGTAATGAGACTTCGATCGATAACGCCGCTGAAGCCTAGACCGTGTGTGTAGCGTTTGTTTACCAGCGTGTGTAGTTAATCACTTGTTGGAATTGTAGGCTTGTGATATTGGCGATTTGTGTTCAACTAGTATTTACCGTGTGTTGCAAATCGTTGCATATGCTATGGCTGTTTTAGAATAGAACATAGTTAATAGTGCATGATATGAACCTAGACCTATGTCAGTCAGTTACTGAAGCAAGGAGAACTGTTAGATAGCAAAGGTAAGTTGGTAGGTGGAGATTCAGACAGAAGTGTGCTTAGTTACTAAGTAACGAGAGAACTTAGATCTTAGCCGCCATGAATGATGTAACTATTGTGTGTTAACTTAATAGTGAATTCATTGTGTGGAAAACTGGAATTCTGTGTGAAGGTAAGTCTTAATTGAGGATATATATATATATATATGATGTGGCATTATGTATATATATTAAGTCATGTTATGTGATACTTCTTGGAGCGATACCGAACGCCGAGTGGGTCGACGCGTGATAACAATGCGTACCGTCGTGATATACATGTGCGTTCTGAATTCTTGTCTTACTGTCCTGTTCTTTCCTGCTTGCACAAAGTGCGAATGAGTGCTGAGGTGCTAGTGGTAAGGAAGGACAAAAGGAGGTTGCATGAGACACGGGGACATATGGGATATGGGTAATTGAAAGCAAGTTATGAAAGTATGGTGCTGGCAGACCAGGCCAGCTATGAAGTTTGGTCCAGGCCAAGACTAATCCACATGGAAGGGCAGAGCTGGAACATAACCCTTGGAACATGTGGGGAACATGTTGTACCAAGAAGGCTTCTTGACTCTAGGGAGGAGTCTGTTAAGAAGAGTTTTGCTATAGGGTGGGCAGGATGTACCACCAGCAAAACGGTGTCTGTAAATATTTGAGGTGATCATGTATTATCCCTATATCCCGAGGAATGGTACAGTGATCAGTTTATGTTTATTATTGAACATGTCCAATGTAAGGAACGAGTCCAGGGACTCTTCACCCTAATGTTTAGTTCTGTTAATTTTAGAACTATGATAACTGATTACTATAACTAGTGACGTTAGCGACAACTGGTAGATGATTAGGGATAGGTGAGACATACGATCAGACTCGTCATTCTGATTACTTACTCTGTTTGACGGGCTGTTCTCTGAGGCCAGCTGACATTGACGGAAACACATGCTTTACTACTCTCAATATAGAGATAATGCTTTAGTTATTTGCATAACTAAGTTACATGACTGATGGTTGAGTAGTCAGTGGTAGGATGCATGTGGACCAATGTTTGGGCCAGAATACTCTCACGGGTCGCTCTTCCTTTCAGGAGTTAGAGGAACTGTTGAGGAACCAGTCGACTACACTTGGTGTCTGCCGGAAACCACTTCGTGTACCACCGCGAAGGGTAGAATCTTTACTTACCTCGCCTGACTAAACCACACCATGTGCCAGGGTGAATCAACATGAGTGAATGTTAGCATCCAGTGATTCCGGTGCCCTGAAAGTGCACGTGTGGGATGCGATGGTTTGTGTTGCTTTTCTGACTTAGAAGATACTTTATTTCAGTACGGAGAAGTTCAGCTACCTGAGCAATCATGCTGTTGATACGAGACACCAGACGGTACGCCGTCTAGTGAGGTTCTGCCTAAACGCGGAAAAGAACGATCTATAAACTGGGACTGTTCCTACGACAGCTTTAGTGGCAGGTCATGATGAGACCTACACCAGCTTACGTATAGAGACGTATTACCAGTGTTATTCGGTAACGGACAATTAATTCTTGTCCAGACTGAACTGTGTTATCTCCGGATGAAATAGAAGTGTTATCCAAAGGGTGAACTTACTTTAGAAACTGAACTGTGTTTTCTTGTAATACTCTAGTGTCAGCAGAACTATCTGATTACCCGACCAGGGGTAATGTACTGAGATTAGGGACCATTAGATTGGTCATTGGCTGATTACCCGACCAAGGGTAATGTACTGAGACTTAGAGACCATTAGATTGGTCAGTGGCTTATTACCCAACCAGGGGTAATGTACTAATGAGGGACCATTAGATTGGTCAGTGGCTACGGACATTCAGTAAACTCAAGAGTAACTGGGGTCAAGTCCAGGAGGATTGCCTCGCAGCTAGGCTGTTTATAGAGAACTGTTTATTAACTTGGCAGTGACTCATTAGGAAGTGATGAAGCTGCAGTTGGTCCAGTTGAGTGAGGTCCAGGGGTAACTCTCTTGTTGTCGATCCAAGCTCTGGGGACGGAGTGGTCTCCAAGGTTCTAGTCATCTCACTGGAAGGAAGCCGGGTGAGTGGCGGACAGACTGGACGGGACATCTGCATCCAATCTACTTCTCAGCCTGATGATGAATTAACCATATCTCTGATTCTGTCTCTACTCTATCCTCTATTTGTGTACATAGATTATTCTATCAGGATGTTCATTTCAGTTCTATATTCTCAAGGGTAGAATAAACTTTGTGTATGTTGACTTACTCTTTGTATAATTATTGAGTGTGGTCTCGGACGATGCCTCAGTGTTCATTGTTCAACAGGTGTAGGTAGTTAGTGGGGGTCTAGAATCTGGAGGGGCTTGTAGACATAATTAACTAATATGAGATCAGCCACAGAGTAAAAATGTGTATCTGCCTGTCCAACCCCTGGGGTTAGAATACACGGGAGTGCTAGAGACACCTCGGGTGTGGTTAACTCTCAATACCCAAGGCGATCTTGTCACACTGGTAAAACAAAAATGCGCTCACATATAATGCGTTCCAGTGTTGTCGCATCTCACCTTTCCACAACTTCCAACCAGCAACGACCACTACCGCGTTCAGCCAGCCCAATTACCAATTGACCACGACAAAAGTTACCACGATGGTGCTTAAGGTGGAAACAGTAGCTCTCGTCAACTTCTACGACCACTGACTGTCCGTTAGCATCAAATCCTCCCAACTTAGGGCTCAGCAGCACGGGGAAATAACTCCTAAAAAATCACCCAATGAGTCCCTGTTTTCTTCTTCTTCTTCTTCTTCTTCTTCTTCTTCTTCTTCTTCTTCTTCTTCTTCTTCTTCTTCTTCTTCTTCTTCTTCTTCTTCTTCTTCTTCTTCTCCTTCTCCTCCTCCTTCTTCTTCTTCTTCTTCTTCTTCTTCTTCTTCTTCTTCTTCTTCTTCTTCTTCTTCTTCTTCTTCTTCTTCTTCTTCTTCTTCTTCTTCTTCTTCTTCTTCTTCTTCTTCTTCTTCTTCTCCTCCTCCTCCTCCTCCTTCTTCTTCTTCTTCTTCTTCTTCTTCTTCTTCTTCTTCTTCTTCTTCTTCTTCTTCTTCTTCTTCTTCTTCTTCTTCTTCTTCTTCTTCTTCTTCTTCTTCTTCTTCTTCCTCCTCCTCCTTCTTCTTCTTCCTCCTCCTCCTCCTCCTCCTCCTCCTCCTCCTCCTCCTTCTTCTTCTTCTTCTTCTTCTTCTTCTTCTTCAGCGTTCCGAGCCATTGAGGTTCTTTGCTGCAGATACAATCCGTCTCCATTCGTCTCTCTGGTGGACCTTCTCTTGCCAGTCGTTGATTCCAAGTGCTTGTAGGTCTGTATATGTATTATCTCTCCACCGTCTTCTTGGTCTACCTCGGGGTCTATGGTCATTTATTTCCTGAGTGTAAGCGAGTTTTGTTTCCCTATTGTCTTCCATTCTTTCTATATGCCTCAGCCATTGTAGTCTATTAGCCTTCATGACACCAGTGATTAGCGGGGACTTAAACAGATCATAAATGTCTTTGTTCCTTCTTCTTTTCCATTCTCCACTTTGTGTATCCCTAATGGGCCCAAAGATGCGTCTTAAAACTTTATTCTCAAAGGTTTGTAGCAAGGCCCCGTCTCCTTTCGTTGTACTCCAGGTTTCAGAGCCATACAGCACAACTGGTCTGATCAGTGTTTTGTATATTGTGATCTTGGTGTTACGAGATAGCGCATTTGATTTTAATAGATGTTGTAGTGCATAGTATATCTTATTTCCAGAACTGATTCTAGTTTGTATTTCTTCCCTTATGATGTTGGAGCAGTTGAAGATTGTACCCAGGTATTTGTATGTTTCCGTTCTTTTAATGGTCATATTATATATTTGTATCTGGCCAGAGTTTTTAGCCATTCCTTCTCTTGAAATTACTATATATTCTGTCTTATCTTGGTTGATAACCAGCCCCATCTGTTGGGCTTTTTCCTTTAAGTGAGTCAATATTTCCAATGTCTTTTGTTCACTTTGCCCTTTAATATCTATATCATCTGCATAACCAAGCAGCTTGGATGTTTCTCCAATATCACATTCCTCCTTTATCTTCCTTACAACTTTCTCTAGAGCCAGATTGAAGAGTAGCGGCGATAGTGCATCACCTTGTTTCAAGCCAGAGGTTATTTGGAAAGGGTCTGATTTCCTGCCTTTATATGTTACTTATATTATAAGTATCTTCCATGCATAGTCTGGTCATGTTGATTAACTTCCTTGGTATTCCAAATTTCTGCATAGCATTCCACAGACTATTCCTATGGACACTATCATAAGCCTTTTTAAAATCCCCAAAAATGTTATGGAGATCTCTTTTATATTCCCAATTTTTCTCGGCTATTTGTTGTAAGATAAATATCTGATCTATTGTTGATCTGTTTTGTCTAAAACCCGCCTGGTAGTCACCTAATATGTCTTCTGAATATGGTATTAGTCTATTTAGTAATACTGCGGATAGTATCTTATAGCTTGTGGACAGTAGTGATATTCCTCAATAATTTTCACATTGGATCTTGTCTTTTACACTAAAGGGTTATGTCCCCATTTAGACCCGTTATTCTGTAGAATGCCCAGATTTCATATTCGTCAACAAGCAATCTGAGACAAACAAGGGCCGGAAGAGACACCCTTTTTCTTTACTAACATCGGGGAAATCACCTCAAATTTCTATACTGATTTATAAAACTTTTTTTTTAATTAATCCGCTAAATATTGACACATATGCAAAATTGAAGTACCATAGATATACTACCTTTTGTTTGCTTCTTACATCATCAAGAATGTTTATAGAACTAACAGTCTTTTCCGGGATCAAATTCAATTACAGGAAGTTATACTTGAAACTTGTTGGCTAAATTCGTTAAGCTCGTACAACAAGAAAATATGTGAACAGATCGTCTTCCTTCACCCACCCCCCCCCCCTCACCCCCTCGAGCCGCATTCTTTCCCCCCCCCCCCCCCCGGTAAAAAAAATAAATAACAAACCAACTCACAACATCTCAGCATTTCAAGCAAGTGGGCGAGCCCTAGTTCGTAAACCAATCATCAAACAAACCTGTGATGCCTAATGGCATAGAGCAGCGAAGGACAACAGAAAGAAGGAAGTCTATAGTCAGCCTCCGCAGACAAGCGTGAAAAACCTGGAGGATAAACTAATGTACAGAGTGAGCACATTAAACATCCTTTGGCAGTTGTACATCTAACATTGCAGGCCATATGGGCTGATGCCCTAGGGAACCAACCCACAAACAGAACATGCTTAGTTGTGTGATTGTTGTGTTCACACATTGGGATTGAACTGTATTTTTGTGTTCACACACTGGGATTGAACTGTATTTTTGTGTTCACACACTGGGATTGAACTGTATTTTTCGTGGCAGACTTTTGTGTTGGCATTCTGGCAGCGGATATTATACATAGTATTCATGTGTGGGATTTTGGTTTGTCGAGACTCCTGTTTGTTCCACTTTTCACATGGGGCAGTCAGGAGCATTTTGTATGATATTCACTGGCACAGGAAAGGAGCATTGTGGAGACGAGCCTTTGCTGTGAAGTTGTAACTGCGACTAACTGACTAGCATTTGGATCCCTAACAGTGCTATGGATTGCATGCGCTGTGTTGTTCTCCTTGTGATCTATGGGAGGAGACTGAGGCACATCAGGAGTTACCTATGTGCAACAAAGGTTATTCTTAACACAAAATAAAGTAAATAAACAAAGTAACACATAAAAGATTAAACAGAAACACAAAATAAGTTATTGAAGATGTGCAAGATACACAAGAAACACTGTCCAAATGTTGCCGAGGGCACAAGACATTAATTAATCAACAGAGAACTGGCGCGAATGTTAAGGGGGATCTCAGAGCATCTGTAGACATGAATAGAGTGCGATGACAATCTTCACTAATCACATAAGAAACATAGGTCAGCATAGCCGAATGGATAAGAACATGTGTTCTTAAACATCCAGTGTGCTGATGCCGAGGTAAGGGGTTCAATCTCTACACTGGACAGCTGAACTAAAATGTTGACTTGTCCCTGACCTGGGCACGTAAATTACAAGTATCTCTTTCATACAATGGTATAAGTGCCATTCGTTCAGAAAACAATGGCAAACTACTGAACATAAACTTGCCAAGAAATCACAAACAGCCAAAACAGCTGGGGTTGACTGCGACGCAATGTAAAGGATATGCAACTAACTATCATCTATTGATGGTTTACAGCCACATGCTAAATATCTGGATGTCTAGACCACATGGCATCATCATCACGTGCCCTGCCAACTGGCATAAACATTCATGTCTCTCACAGATCTCGGTCCTTGGTGTTCTCAATCAACTCTGAAGTGTTTATTCCTCCATACCACCATCTCAGTCCATCCAGCATCGTTTCCCTTGGTCTGCCTCATCCTCTTCTCCCACTGATCTGTCCAGTCATCACGATGTTCAAATGCCTCTTCTCCCACTGATCTGTCCAGTCATCACGATGTTCCAATGCCTCTTCTCATCACAAGACCAGAGAATGTGTATGTCTCTTTCTTATAATTGTGTGTCACGTTCTCTGCCAGTCCAAGATATTTGTAATTAAATTTGGTGGAACTGCGGTAAAGCTGTGAAAGTGTAAACAATATAGAATGACACAAAGTAGTGCAGCTTTACATAACAGAGTTAAGACACATACAGAACGTTGCGGCGATTAGCCTTCATCAGCAAACAAACACATTCACAAACACAACAAACAGTCAAGGAGATCTCCTGTGACTACATCAGAAGGTGACGACAGGACGAGAAGAACAAAAGCATGGAAAAATGGAAGCAATGAAGAGAAAATGAGAATTGAAAAAAAAAATGTTAATTGAAAAGAATGTTAGTTGAAGAAAATGTTTAATTGAAAAAAAATGTTAATAGAGAAAACGTTCATACTCACCTCACCGTTCGGATCTGTAAGTGACTAAGAAAATCTCCGATGTATTCTGATACCCGGTGCTGGGTGTTACGGTTCAGTGAGCACATAGAAGGAAGGGGGCGGGGTAGGAGGACGGTAACTGGTCTGGTAATGGTATCTGAGCAATCACAGTGGATGTACTAGTGAAGTATGGGGCGCGCAAAATTAAAGGTGGTACTAACCAAAACCTCATTGTGTTATTATAGGGGCGAGTCTTAAAGTCTGGGTGGACTGATATGCGTGAACGTGCATACATACATAGACACACCTCAACAGACAAAATGCTAGTGTATGTGGGCATGTGCAAAGTATATGTAAGAAGAGAGAGAGAGAGAGAGAGAGAGAGAGAGAGAGAGAGAGAGAGAGAGAGAGAGAGGGGGGGAGAGGGAGAGAGCGAGCGAGCGAGCGAGAGAGAAAGAGAGATAGAGAGAGAGGGGGGAGAGATATGGAGAGAGAGAGAGAGAGAGGGGGGAGAGATATGGAGAGAGAGAGAGAGGGGGGGAAGTGCCTGTGATATACCACATGAGGTATGCGGAATGCGTCGGTCTACACGTACGACGTTTCACTCAAACTGTACCCTATGAAATAGTTAGTATGGTTGATTGTTATACAACATGTTTAAGGATCTACTTGCCCAGTGCTTGAGTTATTGGGGCTGTATAAGATCCAACCACTGGTAATACACGTGAAGTAGGTAGGCACATAGAAGCAAGATGTAGGAGAGAGAGAGAGAGAGAGAGAGAGAGAGAGAGAGAGAGAGAGAGAGAGAGATTGGAAAAGAGCCTACGACCCGCCACACATGGCATAGGTAGGCACAGAGAAGCAAGCTTGTTGAGAGAGAGAGAGAGAGAGAGAGAGAGAGAGAGAGAGAGATTGGAAAAGAGCCTACGACACGCCATACATGGCATGGGTAGGCACAGAGAAGCAAGATTGTTGAGAGAGCGAGAGAGGGACAGAGAGAGAGGGGGGACAGAGAGATAGCGAGATGGGCAGAGAGAGAGAGGGTTGGTGTGAGATTATTGAGAGAGAGAGAGAGAGACATATAAATCTGTGCACATACACACATACACATATGAACTAGTATCTATGCGCACGCACACCCGATCGCATATAACAGTGTAGTTGCTAACTAGTAGGGGGATTAGTGATTACATTACTGGTGTGGGCTGAATTGCGTACGACAGGAGTGCCAAGAGTGGTAATGTGAAATGCCCAGGTAGCTAATGGTTCGGTCACTGGGAATAGGGCCGAGGGAGGCAGGGTAGAGGATAATATTAGTGGAGAAAAGTACTGGTTGGAGACCGGAAGAGGGTGACACCTAGGAGGGCGTGGAAGCAACAGAGTGGGGAGGGGAGGGGAAATGACTACGATTAGATGAAACTATGTTGGGTGTTGAGGCCGTGTGGTGTTAGGCACCCCATAGTGAATATGAGCCGGTTTTCTGTATTCTTGCGATGTTGAGCACCAGAGGAGCAGGACTGGATGACAGTGACCTGGACATCGGTAGCACCTTGATGGTTTGCGCTGTTGAAGTGGGTGGAGACAGGCTTGGGGGCGTTGGTGTTGATGTCCATCAGATGTTGGCGGAATCTGTCGGCTAGCATGAGGCCCATCTGCCCAATATACTTCATATCACGCCGTTTGCATATTATGGCGTAAATGATGTTGCCACTGGTGCAGGACATTTCTTCTGTGATACGTAAACTGCCTTTAGGGAATCGCACCACTGGGGTGTGGATCACATATGGGCAGGTCTTGCATCGAGATCTCAGGCACGCCTTAGTTCCTAATTGTGATGGTGGAGGTGGAGATCCCTGTACTCTATTATGGACGAGTACATCTTTGAGGTTGCGGTCACGTCTGTAGGCCACTAGTGGTTTCTCTGAAAATATCGCGCTGTTTGTAGTGTCAGCTTGAAGGATAGATAGATGTCGAAACAGGATATTTTTGACTGAAATATTGTGCGGATGGTTGTGACGAAACGACCGCGATACAGTCTGTTCTCTGTATTATATCCCTTTGAAGGGAGTGCGACGGGTTAGTCTCCCCTGGATTTGGTAACAATAACTAGAGGTTTCCCCGTCGAAAGTAGTCCGTAACGTCACATTTCGGGTGACTTCTGGAAGAATCTAGAATGCCCCAGGCCAGTGCGTGCGTGTTTGTTGGCACGTTGGACTCTCAGTTGCTCGGGACTCACGGAGTTTTGGAGTTGTCCATGATCCTTGAGACGCACGGAGTCCGACGAGGTAATTGTGCCTGCGCGCTTTGCTGTCTAACGTCAGTCGTCAGCCGAATTTCGTCAAGGAAGGCCGCAGTAACTCACTGTTAGCAGAGATGTTTTTTTCGCAATCAGAGCGGACACCTGCAGTGAAGTGATGTGATTTCATAATCACAGGTAATGTTGACTTACTTTAACTATTAGCCGTTGTCCGTAAATATACCGCCATCTGTCGGGAGAGGTTTAATCGCCGACCAAAAGAATTATCGCCGCAGAGCGCATGAATTGGCCGTCGCCTGTCTGCATTTTAAATTAGCCGTTATCGATCGGCTAGGTAATGTGTGTCAGACGCGTTCAGTACCGCCTACTGTTGTGAGCGTGTATACACATGAGCCCTGTATACGTGTGGTCCATCTGATTCGTTGTATAAATCTGATGTAAGTAGATTTGATAGAATTTACTGATGGTAGAGTACAAATTGCATGCATTGTTAGTGCCATGTAGAATGTTTTCACTGCCATGTGTAAGTATGTTTGGGTATTCTACCAACTGTGTTGTAGATGTGTTAACCAGTTAGGTTATTGATTACATGCTCAGGGCTGAAAGGAATTCTGACATTCGTTACATTGTGGTGTTAGAATGAAGTGATAGGGATGTGTCCTTTGCGTAGCTAGAATAAGTTTGTAACTTATGTCTGATATGAGTGGTTATTGTTATTCTGGGAAACAAGGTGGTGTTATTTCATGGGATCTGCAGGTAAGTATTTGCTGTGTGTAGAGGCCAGTACTATACCTCATAGGCAGAAATGTTTTGTATTTACTGAATAGCGGTTGATAGGAAGTATTTATGATGCCTGATGTCACGACTTGTTTACATGCTCGTCCGCCAGAGTGACCATACGTATGCAATCGTGCGTGTGTCTAGCCAACTGACTGGTTATTCGACTTGCCCGACCGACCGTGATATTGCCTGTCCGATACAACG
The DNA here is from genome assembly GCA_963921405.1 of Cepaea hortensis. Lineage (NCBI taxonomy): Eukaryota > Metazoa > Mollusca > Gastropoda > Stylommatophora > Helicidae > Cepaea > Cepaea hortensis. The sequence continues at coordinate 3,012,256 of OY992881.1, forward strand.
CGATTGTGTGAAACCACTGGTTGAATTCACATACCCGAATGAGAGCGATGCGGCGCTCTGTAATCGAGGCCGGTGCGTCTATGTAGATCCGAACTAAGTAGAGAACTTGGTCTGTCTCTATCATTCTCCTCTTCAAGAAACCTGACTCTGATAATGGAGTAACTGAGTTACTGCAGTGAAAAAGCAGTAGTATGCTCTGTGGTACTTGATGCGGATAAGTGGAGCTGGAGATTTAGGAGAGGGGGGCTGGTAGCCTTTCTAAAAAGGATGACGTGGCCTAACTAGCCACGGAATAGAATGCGCTGAGCCCACAGTAGCTGTGGGAAAGTGTATTGGTGGATGGCAACCTTAGCTGTGCTCGACCGGCACAGACAGGACCGACATGAATGAAGGTCACATAATAAAAGGTCAAGCGTTGGTCGGGGACGGAGATCCCAGAACACAAGCTGTTGCTGTGTTATGAGTTGGTTAATTAAGTTTAACAATTCCTAGTTATAATTTATTAGGATTACGTTAATGAATTGTGATGTAGATAATTTATTAAGGTTGTGTAGTCATTAATAAGTTAGGTTTAATTAGTTAATCCATGGGTGAAGGGATTGATTAATTGCTGAGCCAGGTAGGAGGAGGATATATCCAGCTGGGCACCTCCTAGATAATATAACCACTACACTGAAAGAGAAGTAGGTGTATTTCATGGTTGATGGATGGTGAAGAAACAGGAGTGGATTAGCACCAGGCGAAGGATACTTTGACAGAGTCATACAGTCGACCTGGGTGCTATCGGGCTATCTGTTGCCCAGACGAGTTACTTAACTGTACATTGGTGTACTATTACTCTCTCTTGCAGCCTCATGCCTATACATTGTAATTAAGAGTAGATCGATGATGTTGATGATCACTTACATATATTGTATTATATATATATTACTGAGAGGCATGTATTAATGTGGAGATGCAGTGTAGTCCTTGTTGTAGTTGAGTACTCACACCAACCCCTCCATGTTTCAGGATCAGTTATAGGTTAGATCCTATGAAGATTTAGGAGCTCAACCATAAGCTTCATGGGACTTGCTCGCTCCAGTGCCTATCAAGATGCGATGTGAGGCGTTACTGGGAGAAGTCATCTGAATCTGCCTACTAATACTGGAAGTCAGTTGAATTGAGATTAACCGGTAGGTCTAGGCTGAGACCACCGTCAAGAGTCCGACGAAGGTAGTCGAGCGATCCAGATAGGGTCAGAGACTAAAGCGTCTAATGGTTTTAACCAGCGAGGTCCTGGTACATATCTCATTCAATGATAACTTGGTGATTTTCCAGGAAGTGAAGTTCAGGTGTTGAATTGAATGTTTACCAGTCATGGCAATGGCCAGTTTATTAAGCTTTCGGCCCGGCTGGGTCGTCATGGGACACATTGTCTATAGTTCACGACACCGCAAGGGTGAATCAACAATGGTGATCTCTTTTTGAAGCCATGAACCGGGTCACATGACCGGCAGCAGATATTTGACATTCTGATGTACTGTGCAGGTAGTTGATACCTACTGAACTGAGGTGTTGAACAGCCTTGGTGACTGGTGAGGGTAGTTAATACCTACTGAATTGTGGACGATAGCTACATGAGAATATGTTCAGTGTTAATAGTCACTTATTGAGTCATGTAGTTGTGACATTGTGGTACCCTGAAGGCAGTGCTCCAATTATAGGTTGTTGATTAGTGTTTCCCAGAAACTTGGGAGACAGAAGAGCAACCAGGCTCTTGCAGATACTTGTGTATTGTGCTATAGTACTTTTCTTTAGTTGGGGACCTTGAGGATTCTAGGGTCGACCCAGACGTCATCAGCGGAGTGGAAATTGTGATTTAGTAAGTCATCGAAGGATGATCCTCAACGGTTGGTGAAGTGTCTGTCAGGCATTAGTCCTACGCCTGACCTTCCTGAGATCTGGCTCACAGTGGGAGGAGAGAACTTTGGAAAGGAGGGACACCTTGGAGTTCCGGTCCACTGGAGATTTTCCGGGTGAGTCGTAATCACGACAGGACAACCGCACGAACTTAAGTCACAGTCTCCGTGATGAAGACGAATCATCTGTAGATCTGCTCTTGTACATATTGTCTTATAGTCAGGCTTTCAGCCATCCTTCTCTGTGTTGTAGTTGACTTAGTTAGAAATTAAATTTTGATTGGTTAGCCATGGCTTTGTGTATTAGTATGACTGGTGTCTTGTCCGAGCCCCCTTTGGGTAGGAATCCCTAAGTGGGGAGGATAGGTTCAGCTGTCCCGGCTTGTGTGGGGCCTTGTAGATGTAAAGTTCTATTGGGGTGGTTGGAGCAAAGGCTGGGGATATTAACTATAGTAACAAACCTGTCCAAGCCCCGGGGGTCTTGTTACAATGGTATGTAAGAGAAAGTACCGGTCGAAGGTTTTTTGTTTAGGTGCAGAGGTGAGAGCCTACAGGTGACACCAACACCATCATCAATGTATCGCCTATATAGTTGAGGGACTCTACCGTTGTAGAGTTGCCATATCTGGTACTCAAGGTGGCCCATAAAAAGGCATGCACAGCTAGGGCCCATTTTAGTACCCATTGCAACCCCGCTGATCTGATTGAAGTACTGGCCGTTAAACTCAAATGAGTTGAGAGTAAGGACCAGTTCAGCCAGGCGCAGAATAGGAACCGTTGTAATAGTAGGGTTGGGACGCCTGTCCAGGAAGAACTTTAAAGCTGGGAGACCATCATTGTGTGGGGTAGAAGTGTACAGTGAGGCCACATCAAGGGTGAATATATGATACTGATTGTCAGACGTGAATGTAATGGATTCACACGTCGCTATCACGTCTCTCTCACTCTCTCTCTCTCTCTCTCTCTCTCTCTCTCTCTCTCTCTCTCTCTTCTTACATATACTTTGCACATGCCCACATACACTAGCATTTTGTCTGTTGAGGTGTGTCTATGTATGTATGCACGTTCACGCATATCAGTCCACCCAGACTTTAAGACTCGCCCCTATAATAACACAATGGGGTTTTGGTTAGTACCACCTTTAATCTTGCGCTCCCCATACTTCACTAGTACATCCACTGTGATTGCTCAGATACCCTTACCAGACCAGTTACCGTCCTCCTACCCCGCCCCCTTCCTTCTATGTGCTCACTGAACCGTAACACCCAGCACCGGATATCAGAATACATCAAAGATTTTCTTAGTCACTTACAGATCCGAACGGTGAGGTGAGTATGAACGTTTTCTCTATTAACATTTTTTTTCATTTAAACATTTTCTTCAACAAACATTTTTTTCAATTCTCATTTGCTCTTCATTGCTTCCATTTTTCCATGCTTTTGTTCTTCTCGTCCTGTCGTCACCTTCTGATGTAGTCACAGGAGATCTCCTTGACTGTATGTTGTGTTTGTGAATGTGTTTGTTTGCTGATGAAGGCTAATCGCCGCAACGTTCTGTATGTGTCTTAACTCTGTTATGTAAAGCTGCACTACTTTGTGTCATTTTATATTGTTTACAAGATATTTGTAACACAGCAGGGCATAATTGGGACAAAAACACAGACCCAGTTAGAAGCTCTGATGTTCGTGTGAGATGGTGAACCATGATAACCCACTTGCAGCATGACACATGATGATTGTGATGATGGTGATGATGACATAAATTGAACAAGCTGGAAAGCTTACACTTCTGTTCAAATGGCAAGGCAGCGCTGAAGGATCTGGTCATCACTACTCTTTAAAGGGAAGTCAGTTTTCTCTGCAGCCTGGAAGCCAATAATGTAAATAAGGATAGAAGAGTTTGGCTGCTGCAGGCAAACACTATCTCTACAAAGCAATGTCTTTGTTTCAAGACGTCTATGAGTGTGTCTGTCCTTGAAAGATAATCTTCTTCTTCAAACACTACATGGACAAAAGCTTCGAATTCACATGTCTGCAGTTTCCGGACAGACAGACAAACAGACAGACAGACAGACAGCCAGACAGATGGGCAGATAGATGGGCAGATAGAGACAGGCAGAAAGAGCGACAAACAGGCAGGCAGGCAGACAGACAGACACATTGATACACAGACAGACAGACAGACAGACAGACAGACAGACAGACAGACAGACAGACAGACAGATTGATACACAGACAGACAGACAGACAGATACATAGATACACAGACAGACAGACAGACAGACAGGCAGGCAGGCAGACAGACAGACAGACAGGCAGGCAGGCAGACAGACAGACAGGCAGGCAGGCAGGCAGGCAGACTGTGGCAGTCTAAGTACTTCTTCATGCACCTTTAAATGTCAACCTGAATGTAGTTAAAGTAAGCTGCTGTCAACTTGGGCTTGTTGATATCTGCATAGAGCTTGTCCTCAAATGAAGCAGGTGTGGGCCAAAATATCTTTCTCTGTTCTGCATATATTGGGCACTCCTGCAGCAAATGTTTAGCTGTCATTTTACCAGTTCCACAGTCATTCAACGGTATCTCCAATCTTTAGTTTATTGAACAAGTGATATTTCAATCTGTTATGTCCTGTGCGGAGTCTGAAGATTGCTATTTGTTCTCTTCGGTCGAGTTTGTAATATGCATCATCTTTCTGGTAGCCTGGATGCTCTGATTCCCATTTGGTTCTATAAGTGCTTTTATAAACCTCTTTGCCTCATTGTAGGTAATGTCTATGTCAGGCTGGGGTAGTCGTCCGCTCTCTTTTGCCAGTCTGTCAGCCTCTTCATTTCCAGGTATACTGCAATGTGATGTGATCCACTGTATTACAATTTATTTTTTTTTGGATTTTTGACATAGTCCATGACTTAGCTGCTGTTGCCCAAGCTGCGATGCCATATTCCAGTACTGGCCTCACCCGTCCAGTATATAACTTCCTGAGAACTTTCTCATCTGCTCCCCATGTTGTACCAGCAAGCTTTTTCATGATTGCCATTCTTTGCCTTGCTCTTGTTTGATTTTTCTCAACCTGTGTCTTTCATGTCAGGCGACGATCAAAGGTGGCTCCTAGATAGTTTGGATTTTCTTCATGGCGCAATATTTTTCCATTCAATACCAGCTTAGGTTGCTGAGTTTTATTTGAGAGGGAGAACACTGTGCATGTTGTTTTCTCCTCACTTATCTTTATTAGCCATGATTTTGACCAGGCCTCTAGCGCTAATAAGGCTTGCTGTTTTCTGCTGGAGGGTGGACCCCCTCGAGGCAGGGGGCCCGGCACTATCACTACCTGATGGGACTTCACGGGATTAGCACCATACTGAGCAATTTTAATTTGTGACATCATGAATTAAGTTACGTAGCACTTATTTGTCAAGCTTGTGGCTCAGTACATCCGATTTCGATAAGCATTTTTCGGGGTGCTTTCCCTAGCCTTTGACTATCCCCACTCTACCTACAAGGCAGCAGGTTTGTGTGTCTCTTGGTCTGGTTCCTCTCCCTTGATCTGTCCGACATGGGTGACCCTACCAGTAGCTGTGCTACCGTCGGCATAGCTCTTGGGGTCATTGGAACACCCAAGCCCCTCTACCTCGTCATGGTGGACACACAGCAGAGGGGGAAAAACATTTCTTCTCTAGCAGCCATCATCTGTCAGGTGAGAAGTCTGTATCTGGTACTGGTTACTGTCTGTGAGACGAGACTGATTTGACTTGGGTTGCACGATGAAGGTCATGGCCTGACTGGGTCAAGGTTGAACACACACTTGCCTGTATGTCTACACCTGTCAGATCCAGTCAGAATTCATTCTTCTGTCACAGAATGGACCTCTCTCTTCTCGTGAGAATCTTGTTCTCTCTCGGCTGAGTTGAGGGTGACCTCCTGGGTGACTCAACACGTGGCGATGACATCAATTAACGTGCGTGAACATGTTCAGACATGTCTTTGGGGAAAACCGAAGGATGACTCAGTGCGTACTGACCGGATAACGATACAGTCGAGACACTTGGGTAATGGTCACATCGGCTCAAATATGGCGCTGTATAACAGTAGTACAGGTGATATGATAAGGCTGTGTGTAGAAGATGGCTCGTGTCGATATAGTGGACAAGTCTCGTCTGTTCTATAAACATGCGTTTATTGGTTGAAATCATACATCTTCAAACTAGTGATGGTAAACACGGACATCTTTACTGTTCTCCTAGTTGAATCCCCAGTCCCCAGTGACGTGTGTGCAAGCCCTGGATACGTCTACCCATTCGTGCATACACGTTCACTAACTATGATTTCCCACTAGTTAATGAATGCGCAGCATTCATTAAATCTACACTCCTAAGCTAACTCCCTTTACTGTTATATATACTTCCCCTTCTTCAAGGAGACTTTTTCCCTGAAAAAGTCTCAATCCCAACTCTTAACCACTTTACTCTACGATTCTATACCACAGCTGCCCAACAATTCCATATATTTCCTAACTCAAATCTCACCCTCCTATTTCATCATAGACAAATGCTAAGCAGAGACATACATACAATATCAACAATGCAAAACTCTTTACAAAATCTGTTATAAAGTTCTCCACAAAAACTCTCTACAAAACTCTCTATAAGCGAACTGCTTTTAAAGTGTCCATCTAAATTATGATTGACAAAAATTGAAGATATTTCCCTTATCTTTTTCTCACTTATTCACTTTCTCGCTATTCCAGGATAGACAGAAAAGTTTAGTTAAGTTGGTTAGGTGCGCACCTAAAAAAAATAGAAAGTAAGGAAAAAGTAAGAAGTAATCACATTTCTCTTCCCATGCATTCTCAAAACTTTATAAAAATAAAGTTTCTAAAATTTATCTTCATTTCCGTCAATAATAATTGTTGTTATCAAAAAGTTGATCCAAAACTACAACCCTTTTGTATTATTGACCTCGTCAAATTCAACCTTTCCTTCAATACCTCCAAATTATTAGTATACTGTTAAGTACAGTCTTCTTCTTCCAGTGTCCACTTATTTAAATGCCAAAATTCAACCTGGCATTCCCCCCCCCCCCCCATATTCTCCCATTAAACGCTGTTCAACCCAGCTCCTATTTCAATCCACGTATTTGCAATACAACCCGTCTAATGTAGTCCCTAATTCAATCCCCCATTTTAACTCTTTCTAAGCCACATGTAATTATCAATTGTTGCTGATACCCCCAGCCACTTTTAAATATACTCCTCCATTACAACATACTGAGTCCCTTCGCTAATCACCACAACTTCCCCCTTAACTCAATCATGTTTCACCCTCAATTTCTATTTATAAACGTTATATACGTTAAACAACTCAACTTTAAGTCGTCTGTTTCACATTTTCTATAAGTTCCCAAAAACAAGTCTTCATTTTCCCCATAACTTAACGTCAAGCTAGGAAACATTTTAAACACACCCAGGATAACTCAATAAAAGCAAAGTTAAATTATCCTCACATTTTATAAAGAACAATTGAAGTCAAACAACAGACTAAACAATATCAACCCCCTCATTCTTTGACATCTTCTTTATCCCCACACATTAACCAAATTAAACATATGTGATGAAATGAAAGACCATATATATAGATACATATTATGACTACTAATCAATTATTTTCCGTCTAAGAAAAACTCAACACTTCAACTTAAAAATCAAAATGATAATAAAGCACATATCAATAAGTCTTAACTTACTACAACATTATGTCTACTCATCCCGACAACTCTTGACTAAGTTATTTGTTAACTTCCTTCCTTAGAAATTCAGAAATACCGTGTCTAACTTCTTCTTCTATCTGCAATCTGCAGAATATTCTACCACGCTATTTATCCCTTCTCCATTTTCTTAATAGCTTCAAATTTTTTTCTATAAGTGCAATATCTACATCAATGTCGTCATCCTCCTGAGGAGAACTATCTTCTTTCATATCAGCATCTTCATCAGTTTCTGACTTTTCATCCATCTCTTGTTCCGCATCTGTATAGCCATTACTAGCAACCGCTAATCTCTTCCTTTCTAAATCCAATCTAATTTTTCTGTCTTGACGTCTTAATAAATTTTCAAACAGTGGCATATCTTCATCACTTGAAGAATTCACTCTAAACTTCCTTTGCCTCTTAATTTCTTTTTCTTTCTGTCTATCTAACTTTCTTTTTACTGCCTGTCTTGTATTCATAAATGGAGCTTCTATTTCTTCCTTGATTGATTCTTCACTATTATAACCGTCATACGTGTTGTTTTCCTCTGTCATGACTGTTTTTGGTATTGTTTCTTCTTGTTCAGCCGTAGTAGATGCTGTTGTTACTTGTTTCCCATTCTCTATAGGTATTGGATATTCCGTTTGTCTGACAATCTGTCCATCTGACAATATTTCTTCTGAATAATAATAATTATTATTATTCTCTGTATCTTTTTCCTCATTATCCCGTCTTAAGTGCTCTACATGTGAACGTGCAACATGCCCTGTAACTTGATTCTTAATAGTATATGATACTGGACCCTTTTTTCTAAAATATAATATCCCGGCACCCAATGAGCATCAAACTTAGAATTTTTCCTATGTTTTTTGTAATAAACTCTATCACCTATGTTGAACTCTTGTAAGTGTGCATTTTTATTTGTGTATTTCTTCTGTCTTTCTCGAGCCTTAATTATATTATTTCTTAAACGTATATGTGCTTTGTGCATTTCTTGCAACCTTGTTTCCTGAAAATCTTCCCCCATATATTTTCTCCTAGGCTTTAATAAATTGTCAATTGGTAATATTGGTTCTCTCCCATGTACTAGGTAAAACGGTGAGAAACCTGTTCCTTCATTTTGGTGTGTACGGATCGCCCCTAATGCTATTCCTAAATAAAGATCCCAATCCATATCGTGTTCTTCTACATTTTTCGCTAGTATGTTGTATAATGTCCTATGTTGTCGCTCATTTTTGGCATTCGAAGATGTTTTATATTCAAATCTTTTACCAATTTCTCAAACTTTCTATTTACAAATTCTTTCCCATTGTCTGTAAGTATTATTTGTGGACACCCAAACCTTGGTATAAATTCTTGTAACAGCATATTTATAACTGAATCAGCACTCTTGTCTGGAATTGGATAAACTTCCGGCCAAAGACTATATGAATCTACGATATGTAGTAGGTATACGTTTCCCGATAATGTTTTTGGATGAGGACCTGAAATATCCAAACTTACTTTCTGCATTGGAAATTGAGGAATATCGGTATCTTGTAAGGGATATTTAATTATCTTCATGTTTCTTAACCTACATTTTTCACATGCTTCAACATATTCATATACACTTTTAAATAAATTCGGCCAGTAATATTTACTGCTAATAGACTTAACTAACTTATCTCGTCCAAAATGACCATTATTATCATGATATGCCTTTAAAACTTCTCGTTCTAAATGTTTCGGAATATATTTTCTTAATCCCTCACCTTTTTCACTGATATAATATAATTGATTGTCTTCTTGTAGCTCTACAAATTTTCTTTTAAAACTATTTTCCCCTGTTTCTTTCAGTTTTCTTTTTATCTGTACTATTTTTGGATCTAATTCTTGTTCATCTTTCATATTAAATTGTGATAAACGTGGGTCTTCCGTTCTAGGTTCAGACTCTTGATCCGACGGTAAACTATCAAAGTCATCTCTATTTATTATGGCAGAATCTAATATATTTACTTGCCAGTTTCGATCGTCTATTTCTGGTTCTCCTTCATCTTCTGTGTTTCCTGATGACTGTGGATACGGGATTCTAGACAACAGATCGGCGCATGTATTATGTTTTCCTGAAACATATTCCACTTTAGCATTGTATCCCTGTAGATTCAATGCCCACGTTTGTATTTTCCTATTTTGTATTGGTGCTTCTAATATAGACTTTAATGGCATGTGATCAGTTCTAATAATGAAATTGGCGTTATGTAAGTAGTAATTTAGTTTTTGAAGAGCGTAGTGTATAGCATAAGCTTATTTCTCAATAATCGGCCATTTCCTTTGAGACTTGCTAAGTTTATGAGACAAGAAATATATTGGCCTTTCATTTTTAACCCCTGGTATTCCTGATTCTTTTCCTTCATATGGTTGAACCAAACACGCTCCTATAGCATTATCCGAAGCATCTGTATATAATATTAACTGTTTATTCAAGTCTGGATGTGTCAATAGTGGTACCACTGTTAAGCTATTTTTTAAAAACTCGAACGCTTTTTGACATTCATCATCCCACTTAAATCTAGCGTATTTGCCCGTTAAATTAGTAATTGGTTCTGCAATCTTCGAAAACGCTGGGACAAACCGCCTATAACACCCACAAGTTCCTATAAACGCACGCACTTCCTTTATGTTAGTTGGAGTAGGTAATTCTTTAATAGCCTTTATCTTGTCTTGGTCTGGTTTGATTCCTTCTCTATTTATAATATACCCCAAATATTTTGTTTCTGTTTTTAAAAACTGGCACTTACTAAGCTTCAATTTAACATCATGTATTCTTAATCTGTCAAATACTAATCTAATATGTTTTAAATGATCATCCACATCTCCTCCTGTAAATATCAGAATGTCGTCTATGTATGCTAATGCAAACTTTTGCATACCCTCTAATACCTCATTTATTAAGAGCATGAAGTGAGACGGAGCAGTTCGAACCCCGAATGGCATACGTAAGAATTCGTAAGACCCCATATGAGTACAAAAAGCACTCTTCTTTTGAGCGTCTTCCGACATCGGGATACACCAGAATCCTGACCTTGCGTCTAGCGTCGTGAAGAATGTGGAGCCATTAAGCAACCCCAAAATATCATCAATCACCGGGAGTGGGTACGCTACATTCTTAGTGATTTTGTTCAACGCCCGATAGTAACAACAGAACCTACTCGAACCATCAGGTTTGGCCACAATTACGACCGGAGATGACCATTCTGACTTTGATCTTGTTATTATCCCTGCTTTCAACATATCTTCTATTGCCTTTTCAACAACTTCCCTATTTCTTAATGGAGTTCTATATGGTTTTAAACTAATTGGTGGATGGTCTCCCGTATCTATCTCCATTGTAACTGTTTTTGTCCTACCCAATTCTAAATCACTAACTGCAAAAACGTTTTGATTTTCTTTCACCAATTTTTCTAATACTTCTCTATTCTCCGGTAGAGCTTTTAATTGTGACAACAATTCTTGTTCTCTTGTCTTTTTGTCAACTGTATTTATTTGAGATGGATGTTTCTTAAATGTATGGATCAATTCATCATTTCGTCTTTTCCAGCTTCTTTTATACTTATTTCTGACATTATTTCTAAGCATGGGAGTTTCTGAATAACTATTTCCCAATATGTTTCCTTTTTCTATAGTTAACATGTTATTCTCACTATACTCTACTTTAGCGATTACACAACCTCTATATAATGTAATATTTTTTCCTGTATTATTTAGGAGCATCACTGGAAAGCTGAGATGTTTATCTAGTACTATTAACCCATCGGTGACTTCTAAGCCAGGTTCCTGTATTATTTCTCTCTCTAATTCCGTTATTTTAACTGTTTGTCCAACCGAAAAGTATGGATTTTTTTTTCATTTTTGCCTGTATTAAATTAACCATTTGTGGTTTCAAATTCATGGTCGTTTTGACTCTAACTAGTGTCGTCACGTGCATATCCTCTTCTAAATCTACGTAAACACCTTGGAATTTTAATTTATGCAAATCAAAAAAAAGTCTCACCCCATTTTTCAATAAAAAATCTCTACCCAATATCATATTTCTATTTAAATCCTTGACCACATGGAACATATGCCTAACATTTATCCCTCCTAATTTAAAATTTATCATCGTTTGTCCAAGCACTTCTAATTTGTGTCCAGTTACCAAATGAAGTTTCTCCTGAATTCTAAACATTTTACAATTTTTTAACATTCGATATAAAAATGTTTCTTTAATCACGCTAACTTGCGCTCCCGAGTCAACTAATGTTCTAACTTTATATTTCCCTATTTCTACTATACATGAGCTAGGATCAACCATATTTAGTGACAACTGTTTTATCTCAACTTGGGGAGATAACTTCTTATATTTTTTATTTCTAAATGTCCTATTATACTCATCATTTGGGTTTTTAATACATTGATTCATCTTTTGGATCTTACTATCTTCCCCCCTACTGCCGATCCTGTTCAGTAAGCGGGATGCCAATTTCCCTGATTTCCTGACCTTCTAAAATTTCTCTGCACTTCTCCATAATTCTCATTTGCTGATCTACTATTTGTAGTTCTATTCTGTGTACTATTCTGAGCACCTCTATTATTTTGTGTATTCAATGGGACACGTCTGTTACCACAGAGGCGAAAAATGTGCCCACGTTGGTGGCATCCCCAACAAACCACATTTGTGTTATTTGTGTTACCCACCATGTTTCTTACAGTATTTCTCACTTGTCCTTCTCTACCTTGATTATATACGTTACTGTTTCCTTGTACCATCTGTATTTCTCCTCGTCTTCCTCTCCTTCCATGTCTATACTGTCCTATTTCCATAGGTTCTTCAATTCTATCTTCCGAACTACTACCTAACTCTCGTCCTACCCTCAATCTAAACCTTCTCCTCAAGCTTTCTTCTTGTATAGCGATATCTACCGCTTGTGACAACCTTGCAGGATTCTCTCTCAATAATTTAAATTTCAGTCCATCTGACCTAATCCCATCAACAAAAATCCCCACCAACATCCGTTCCACTTCTTCAGCTCGTACATTCTGTCCCAAAAATGACTCTTCAGCTAAATTGATTAATCTACCACTGTATAGCTGTACACTTTCTGTAGTACTTTGTCTCGTTTGTCGCAACACTGAGAATGCGTGTTGTGGATCAGTAATTTCTGCGTATTTATGTGCCAGGTCGTTTTTGAATTGTTCCCAGGTTTCATCTCCTCCAGCTTCTAGTTTTCTTCTTATATGGTCTGAAACAGGACTTGTACTAGTTCTATATGCTAAATTCTTTTTATCCTCATCTGTAGCGTTCACTAGATAAGCATGTTTCTCAATAGAAATAACCCATTTCTTAAACTGGTTCGCCTGTCCATTAAATCTCTCGACATCACTGATTACACTTTGCTGTCTTAATACTGCGTCCAACTTTGATATTGCCCCACCAACTCCACTCAGTACTTGAGAAAAATCCTGGGGCTCCATCCTAAAAAATCTATAATAGAAATTACCAAGCAATATAATATACAATTATTTTCAGACAATATTATTTTAAAGTAAGTTGCAAGAAATATTCTGTTCAATTTATGGTCTGAAACAGGACTTGTACTAGTTCTATATGCTAAATTCTTTTTATCCTCATCTGTAGCGTTCACTAGATAAGCATGTTTCTCAATAGAAATAACCCATTTCTTAAACTGGTTCGCCTGTCCATTAAATCTCTCGACATCACTGATTACACTTTGCTGTCTTAATACTGCGTCCAACTTTGATATTGCCCCACCAACTCCACTCAGTACTTGAGAAAAATCCTGGGGCTCCATCCTAAAAAATCTATAATAGAAATTACCAAGCAATATAATATACAATTATTTTCAGACAATATTATTTTAAAGTAAGTTGCAAGAAATATTCTGTTCAATTTAGTATGTTCTTAACTAATCTAAAATTAACCATTACCCAAACTTAATGAAAAAGGTTCCAATCGAAGATCCTGCTGAAAGTGACTCCAATCGACAATCTTGATGAAAAAAATTCCAATCGAGGATCTTGATGAAAGTGGACTCCAATCGACAATCCTGATGAAAAAAATTCCAATCGAGGATCTTGCTGAAAGTGGACTCTAATCGACAATCCTGATGAAAAAAATTCCAATCGAGGATCTTTCTGAAAGTGGACTCTAATCGACCAACTTGAAAGGAACAGCAAAAGAAGAGCCTCTGGATTTCTCACTTCAATCGAAGTCGGTTCCTTCTAGGCGTTTTCATGCCGCTGATTGTGCTCGTCTGGACTTGAAATTACAACGATCGAGACAATACTGATTGATTGATTGATTGATCGATTGATTGACTGATCGATTGACTGATTGATTGATCGATTGATTTTAAGCGTTGGCTAAAAACTCTGGACTTTACCTCCAGACAAGCAAGGTCACCTTCACTATAGTTCAAACGATAACGGTTAACAGTTCCAGCAAAACCAGATTCCACGGCAGCATATCTGGAACATCCATACGTTTCAAAAAAACGAGCAGGTCAACAATGGATTGATTCAAGCCTGACGATGGCCACTCTGTTTCATCACTCGGAACATTACGTGTTATGTGGCGTTCCAACAACGGTCAGTTCAAATCAACTGAAACAAATTTTGACTAGAGACAAGTTAAACAGATTTAATGTCTTCACTCAGCTGAAGTGACTGTTGACGACCTTGATTCGAGAAGTTCAGAAAGCAAAAATCGACCTTGATTTAACCTCTAACAGTCCCGTGAGCTGAGATCATACTTATAAATTTTATCATTCTCGAGATTTCTCTGTTCCAATTGGAGCTGATCATTCGGGCGTAGACATAATTTATTTCCCGAGGTACAAGGTTACTTTATAAGTTGTAAGATGTATCTAGCGGTGACGACATCATTACATCATTTACAAATTTCAATGTAAAATAGCAATTCTTGACTTCTACAAAAGAAACAGCGTATATCAGCGATCAAGGCCCTGTATATTGGTGAGTCAGGTATATCAAAATTATCAGTCTCTATAAAACAAGATTAGCAAACCTTCTGACCTTGACTTAGAATCCCCTTAACAAACACTGAGAAATCACAACAACTACCCCTGGGCGGGCTTTCAGTTGTTGCGTCTCTTATAATTTACTTGAGAACTTCCATAACATTCGTCTCCAGACGTAGACAAAACAATCTTCGCTTTAGTCAACAATCTCCGCGACGTCCCATGTTTGAGATCTTGAGGTCGACGGCACCAAAACAGCCTATATAACAGTAGTACAGGTGATATGATAAGGCTGTGTGTAGAAGATGGCTCGTGTCGATATAGTGGACAAGTCTCGTCTGTTCTATAAACATGCGTTTATTGGTTGAAATCATACATCTTCAAACTAGTGATGGTAAACACATACATCTTTACTGTTCTCCTAGTTGAATCCCCAAGTCCCCAGTGACGTGTGTGCAAGCCCTGGATACGTCTACCCATTCGTGCATACACGTTCACTAACTATGATTTCCCACTAGTTAATGAATGCGCAGCATTCATTAACTCTCCACTCCTAAGCTAACTCCCTTTACTGTTATAGCTGATTCCGGTCGCATGTGTAATGCCTACAACCAGACCACGTGGGCAATAGTTAAATCCTGTCAAAGATGGCGCTGCATCCGATAACACTTGGGTAATGGTCACATCGGATCAAATATGGCTCTGCTTCCGGTCGTCTGTGTAATGGCTACAACCAGACCGCGTGCTCACTGGCGACGAGTGGTCAAAGATGGCGGTATATCCGATCACATGTCTAATGGGATGCAACCGAAACATGTGACTAATGACTCAACCGGTCAAAGATGGCGATTCATCCCGTGACATGCATAACGATACACATGGAACTTACAAAAATCTCAGTCAAACTTATGAAAAGTAGGAAAATTTGTTAATCAAGGGTGAAAATTTTGGCCAAAGTTCAACCAAACTTATGAAAAGTAAGACAATTTGGTAACCAACGGTGAAGAGTTTACCCAAATTTCAACCCTACTTATAAAAAGTAGGAAACTTTTTTTAACCAAATGTAAAAAGTTTAACCAAATTTCAACCAAACTTATAAAAAATTGGAAATTTTGTTAACCAAACATGAAACGTTTGGTCACATTTCACCCAAACTTATGAAAAGTAGGAAATTTTTTTGTCCAGATGTGAGAAGTTTGTCCAAATTTCACTCAAAGTTATGAAAAGTAGTAAACTTTATTTACCAAATGTGAAAAGTTTGGCCAAATTTCAAACAAACTCATAAAAAGTAGGAAACTTTGTTAAACCAATGTGAAAATTGTTGGTCAAGTAAAGAAATATTTCATCCAAAACTTATGAAAAATAGGAAATTTTGTTAACAAAATATGAAACATGTTAGCCAAATTTCAGCCAAACTTATAAAAAGTAGGAAAATTACATAACCAAATCAGACAAATATCTCACGTTGTCATTTTACATCCCCAACCTACTAGAGATATTCGTCTGCCCCATATGCAAACAACAGCTGTATTTCAGAAAATTAAATGTATCTTATGTAATAAGTCAGTATGGTTGAATGAAAAAATAAAATTTCAACAATAAAATTGTACAAAAATTAACAATTACATTTATATTTATTCGTTCCAATTTAAATGTTTCATGTCGACAAAATTATCCAATGGCTAGTCATTCTAATCCTACCACTCGTGATGAAACAAATTACCCATTGGCTAGTCGTTCTAATCCTACCACTCGTGAAGACAACATGACATATTGGCTAGTCATTCTAATCCTACCACTCATGATGAAAAAATGAACCATTGGTTAGTCATTCTAATCCTACCACTCGAGTTGACAAACTGACCCTTTGGCTAGTCATTCTAATCCTACCACTATTGCAGGGAAGATACTCGCCAGAATTCTTCTCAATCGCCTCATGGCCCATCTCGATCAAGGTCTTCTTCCTGAGAGTCAGTGTGGCTTCAGAAAAGAATGAGGAACTGTTGACATGATTTTCGCAGCAAGGCATCTGCAAGAGAAATGTCAGAAACTGAACTCCGAAATGTTCTTCACTTTCATTGACCTTACTAAGGCTTTTGATACTGTCAGCAGGGAAGGGCTGTGGAAGATTATAAGGCTGTCCGCGGAAGTTTGTCCAAATAGTGCGGCTATTTCATGATGGTATGCAGGCAAGAGTACAGGAAAATGGTGAACTGTCTGAGCCCTTTCTTGTCACTAATTGAGTGAAGCAAGGATGTGTCCTGGCACCAACACTATTCAGCCTCATGTTTTCAGCTATGTTGACGAATGCCTTCGAGAACAACGACATTGGAATAGACATCAACTACCACATGGAAGGAAAGTTGTTCAATCTCAGAAGGCTGAAAGCTAAAACAAAAACTACCAGCCACAAATCAAATCAAATCAACTTTATTTTAAAAGGGTCACAAATTGGGCACGCAGGCCCGTCTTACATTCGGCCCTTCCAATCACTCATCTTTCGTTCATCGAGAGCATTATACATTCACATTAATAAAAAAACACATTGTGAAATGAATGTTGCAAACATAAACAAGGCAAATTACCATGTTATGAGGCCCATATCCCACCTACCCACACATCACCCCACCCACACACACATACACACACCTACCAACACACACACACACCCAGGGACACATACATACCCCACCAACCGACCCATCCACCTCCCGCACATCCTCAACTCACACACACTGCCCTCATCTTTTCCCCCAACCCAAACACACTCGCCACCCACACAAACATCCCCCACCAACCTACACATCCCAAGCCTACCCACATAACATCATAACCCACACACCCACCCCCACCCACACATCCTCTGCCCCCACCCACACCTCCAACCACCCATCCCCCAACCACACCTCCATCGACCACATATTCCCCACCCACGCACACATATCCCCCACCAACCACACATCCACTCACACATCCCCAAACCATACACAGAATTCTCACCAACTGACATCTCCCTACCCAAACACACACACACACACACACACACACACACACACACTCTCCCTAACCACCTATACATCCCCAATCCACTCACACACACACACCCCACCCACCCATACATACATCCTTCACCCACCAACACATGCCACAACCCACGTCCCCCAACACACACACACATCCCCCACACGCACATCACACACACACACATCCCATACCACACAATATTCCCAACCCACGCACCACACACACATATCCCTCACCCACACACCACCACACCCCCCCACCTACACACCACACACATATCACCCACCCACATACCAAACAAATTATCCCCACCCACACCATCAGCAACCCACCCCGCACATACCCCCACCCACACACAAATCTCCCACACAGACACATCCCCCACCCATACACCACACACATATCCCCAGCTAATACACCTCTCCCCACCCACACACACATTCCCCACCCATCCACCAACACACACTCTCACAATCCTGCACTACGCACCCACACACCCACCCACCCCCAAACAAACATCTCTCGATCACACACACCCCACCCACACACATCATCCACCCACCCACGCATCCCGCCCCGACATATACAGATCCCTCACCCACCTACACATCCCTAAGTCACTCACATACCCCCACCCACAAATTCCCCATCCACGCACACATCCCCACCAACACACTCCCACCACCCACACATGCTTCCCCCAATCATCACACATTCCCTACTCTCCCTCACATATCCCCCATCCATACACACATCCCCGCACCCATCACACAATACCCCACCCACACACCACACACTATCCCCCACACACACAAACACACACATCCTTACCCGCCCACCACAAACATACCCCCACCCACACACCATGCACACATCCCCCACCAACACACCACACACATATCCCAAACTCACACACCATACACTTCTCCCCACCCACCCTTACATCCCCAATCCACCCACACACATCCCCTACCCACACAACCCAGCCACCTACACATACTTCCCCCAAACCATCCACACATCTCCACCCACCCACACATATCCCCCACCCACACACGCATCCCCCGCACCCGTCCCATATACACATTCTCCACCCACACATCCCCCACACGCATTCCCACGCCCCTACTTTCACCCCCACACATCCATCCACACATCCCACCAACACCCACAAATCTCACTACCCACCAACACCCACACCCCAACCCATCCAAACGAATACCCCCACCCAAACACCCACACTTCCCCCACACACACATATCCCCACACACACTCACACGTCCTCACATCTAGACACATACAAAATGCCTCACGTGAGCATTGAAACTAGTATGGACAAACTCCCACACTTTACTCACACACATACACAGACAATTGTCGTGAGCAGTCTCATAAAAATGTTAAACATGGAGAAAAATGTGTACATATACAGTGTGTGACGTAAAGAATAGTGATGCTCACACACACACACACACACACACACACACACACACACACACACAGATACACACAGAGACAGGCACACACACACTCACACACACACACACATACACACGTTCACTCACACTCACACACACACAGAGATACACACAGAGACAGGCACACACACACACTCACACACACACACTCACACACACACACATTCACTCAAACTCAAATCAAATCAAATCAAATCAACTTTATTAGGGTCACAAATTGGGCGCGCAGGCCCGTCTTACATTCGGCCCTTCCAATCACTCGTCTTTCGTTCATCAAGAGCATTATACATTTACATAGGAAGAAAAATAAACATTGTGAAATGAATGTTGTAAACATAAACAAGGCTAAACATGGAGAAAAATGTGTACATAAAAGTATGTGACGTAAAAGTAGTGATGCCAGCGCGTCCCACACACACACACACACACACACACACACACACACACACACACACACACCACACACACACTCTCTCTCTCTCTCTCTCTCATTCACTCTCACTCTCACTCATTCACTCACACACACACACTCTCACTCATTCACTCTCCCGCTCACTCATTCACTCTCCCGTTCACTCATTCACTCTCCCGCTCACTCATTCACTCTCCCGCTCACTCATTCACTCTCCCGCTCACTCATTCACTCTCACGCTCACTCATTCTGTCTCTCCCGCTCACTCATTCACTCTCCCGCTCACTCATTCACTCTCCCGCTCACTCATTCACTCTCCCGCACAATCATTCACTCTCCCGCTCACTCATTCACTCTCACTCATTCACTCTCACGCTCACTCATTCCTGTCCCGCTCACTAATTCACTCTGCCGCTCACTCATTCACTCTCACTCATTTACTCAAACGCCCACTCATTCACTCTCACGCTCAATCATTCACTCTCCCGCTCACTGATTCACTCTCACGCTCACTCATTCACTCTCACGCTCACTCATTCCTTCTCACACTCACTCATTCACTCTCACGCTCACTCAATCACTCTCCCGCTCACTCATTCACTCTCCCGCTCACTCATTCACTCTCCCGCTCAATCATTCACTCTCCCGCTCACTCATTCACTCTCACGCTCACTCATTCACTCTCACTCATTCACTCACACTCATTCACTCCCACACACAGACACTCTCACTCATTCACTCTCAAGCTCACTCATTCGCTCTCACGCTCACTCATTCACTCTCCCGCTCACTCATTCACCCTCACGCTCACTCATTCACTCTCACGCTCACTCATTAACTCTCCCGCTCACTCATTCACTCTCACTCATTCACTCTCCCGCTCACTCATTCACTCTCCCGCTCACTCATTCACTCTCCCGCTCACTCATTCACTCTCACGCTCACTCATTCACTCTCACGCTCACTCATTCACTCTCACGCTCACTCATTCACTCTCACGCTCACTCATTCTGTCTCTCATTTACACTCACTCACTCTCTCACTCAAACTACAGTAATGAACATAAGTTTAGATTATACATGATAAAATCAAATGGTATTTAACTTATAATATGACAGATGAGAATACACAAACATATGGATTCGCGTGTTACATAACATGCGTGTTACATGACATGCATCTGCTCAGCTCTCTCTCTCACTCTCTCTCTCTCTCTCTCTGTATTCTTTCATATACACACA
Organism: Cepaea hortensis; assembly: GCA_963921405.1. Taxonomy (NCBI): domain Eukaryota; kingdom Metazoa; phylum Mollusca; class Gastropoda; order Stylommatophora; family Helicidae; genus Cepaea; species Cepaea hortensis. Next base: position 3,033,067 of record OY992881.1, read on the forward strand.
TTCACACGCATGCGTACGCTCACACACACACACACACTCTCTCTCTTTCTCTCTCATTCATTCTCACTCTCACTAATTCACTCTCCCGCTCACTCATTCACTCTAACGCTCACTCATTCACTCTCACGCTCACTCATTCGCTCTCACGCTCACTCATTCACTCTCCCGCTCACTCATTCACTCTCCCGCTCACTCATTCACTCTCACGCTCAATCATTCACTCTCACTCATTCACTCTCCCGCTCACTCATTCATTCTCCCGCTCACTCATTTACTCTCCCGCTCATTCATTCACTCTCACGCACACTCATTCTGTCTCTCCCGCTCACTCATTCACTCTCCCGCTCACTCATTCACTCTCCCGCTCACTCATTCACTCTCCAGCTCACTCATTCACTCTCCCGCTCACTCATTCACTCTCCCGTTCAATCATTCACTCTCACTCATTCACTCTCACGCTCACTCATTCACTCTCACTCATTCACTGTCCCGCTCAATCATTCACCCTGCCGCTCATTCATTCACTCTCACACTCACTCATTTACTCTCACGCTCACTCATTCACTCTCACGCTCAATCATTCACTCTCCCGCTCACTGATTCACTCTCACGCTCACTGATTCACTCTCACGCTCACTCATTCCTTCTCACGCTCACTCATTCACTCTCACTCATTCACTCTCACGTTCACTCATTCACTCTCACGCTCACTCATTCACTCTCACGCTCACTCATTCACTCTCACGCTCACTCATTCACTCTCCCGCTCAATCATTTACTCTCCCGCTCACTCTCATGCTCAGTCATTCACTCTCCCGCTCACTCATTCACTCTCCCGCTCACTCATTCACTCTCCCGCTCACTCATTCACTCTCCCGCTCACTCATTCACTCTCCCGCTCACTCATTCACTCTCCCGCTCACTCATTCACTCTCACGCTCACTCATTCACTCTCACGCTCACTCATTCACTCTCACTCATTCACTCACACACACAGACACTCTCACTCATTCACTCTCCCGCTCACTCATTCGCTCTCACGCACACTCATTCACTCTCCCGCTCACTCATTCACCCTCACGCTCACTCATTCACTCGCACTCATTCACTCTCCCGCTCACTCATTCACTCTCACTCATTCACTCTCCCGCTCACTCATTCACTCTCACGCTCAATCATTCACTCTCCCGCTCACTCATTCACTCTCACTCATTTACTCTCACGCTCACTCATTCACTCTCACTCATTCACTTTCACGCTCACTCATTCACTCTCACGCTCACTCATTCTGTCTCTCATTCACACTCACTCACTCTCTCACTCAAACTACAGTAATGAACATAAGTTTAGATTATACATGATAAAATCAAATGGTATTTAACTTATAATATGACAGATGAGAATACACAAACATATGGATTCGCGTGTTACATAACATGCATGTTACATGACATGCATCTGCTCAGCTCTCTCTCTCTCTCTCTCTCTCTCTCTCTCTCTCTCTCTCTCTCTCTCTCTGTATTCTTTCATATACAAACACTCACACGCATGCGCGCGCTCACACACACACACTAACACATCAACTCTCCCACTGTCTCACTCTCTAACACACAATCCTACACACACACACACACACACTCACTCTCTCAATCACACTCTCTCACACATACACGTACACATGAACGCATGCACGCACGCACACACTCCCTCACTCACTCTCACACATACACGTACGAATGCATGCACTGACACATTCCCCCACCATTTCTCGCTCAATCACTCTCTCCACACACACGCATGCACACACGGATTCACTCCCTCCCTCTCTCTGACACCCACTCTCTCTCTCTCTCTCTCTCTCTCTCTCTCTCTCTCTCTCTCTCTCTCTCTCTCTCTCGCTCCCACACGCACACACATATATAGTGAACAATTATAATGAACAATTATACTGAACAATTATACCAGTAAATGAATTATGGTGGCATATAGTCGGTATGGATTAAGTATTGAAAGAGTTTTCGGTTAAATGTGTAGGGACTCATTGGAGTTTTCAGATCTGGAGGCAGATGATTCCATAAGTGAGCACCAGAATAGGCAAAACATGTTTTGTATAGGTCCAATCTAGGCTTTGAGACATGTAACAAATGTAGGCGCTTGCTGTTCATTGCATTAGATTGAATCAGCGGCAGAAGATACTCTGGGGTATTTTGAGATATAATTTTATTCACTAATTTGGCTTTGTTGAAAAGGAAGCGCTTTTGTAGTGGTAGAAGTCTTAGATGACTGTACAAATTATTACTTTCAACGTGCTTTATGCCAGAAACCAGACGAATAGCGCGGTTTTGTAGAGAACATAGTCGTTTTAAATTAGATTTAGGGCAACCATCCCAAACTGTGGAACAGTAATCGAGATGTGATTGGATATAGCATGTATAGAATATTTTTCGTGTGCTTTCGTCCAGGAAGTGCTGAATTTTAGCAAGTTGGTAAACTTTTTGTGCTATTTTCTTGGTAAGAGCGTGAACATGAGAGCTCCAGTTCAAATGGCTGTCTATTAAAAGCCCTAGTGTTTTATGTTCAGTCACATTAACTATAGGTAACGTGCCCATGCGGAGTTCGAGCGGTGATCCAGTTATGGCTAGTGTCTATAGTTTTTGTCTGGTCGTTATTAGCATGGATTTGGTTTTGCCGATGTTAATTTGCATGCGGTTTTCATTGCTCCATCTAGTAAGATTATCAAGTTCCTTTTGTAAAGAATTCTCTAATTCACTACGGTTTTCTTGACTAGTATATATAGTACAGTCGTCAGCAAATAGATCACAAGTTGTATTGATATATAAAGGAAGATCATTAATATAAACTGCAAAAAGCAGCGGACCTAGTATTGAGCCCTGAGGCACACCAATATTAAGCTGTGTGGGTCTTGATAGACAGTTGTTGAAGGACACGACTTGTTGCCTGTCGGATAGAAATGACGTAATTATGTTCACCATGTTGGTGCTTGTCTTCATTTGCTTTAGTTTTCTAATTAAAATATCGTGATCTACCATATCAAAGGCTTTTTTAAAGTCAACAAACACCGCTCCACAAATTCTACCGTTGTTGATGTTTAAGTGCCAGTTATCGGTCATTTTTGTTAGAGCACTATGGCAAGAATATTTAGGTCGAAACCCAGATTGACTGTTAATTATTAGATCGTTGTTAATTAAATGGTGTAAACTCACCGCCAGTGAGCTCCTGTTTGCTGATGATTGCGCTCTATACGCCAACTCAGAGGCAGATATGCAACACAATGTTTCAGCTTTCTCATATGCCTGTGTCACTTTGGGCTCAATATCAACTTGGAGAAGACTGTAGTTATGTACTAGCCAGCTCCAGGGAATAATCACACTGTGCCGAATATCACAGTGAATGATCATAGTCTAAGTGTTGTGGACAAATTCACCTATCTTGGCAGCACTGTGTCACAAGCTGCCACAATTGATGACGAAGTGAATGCAAAAATCTCCAAGGCCAGCGCGGCCTTTGGCAGACTGTACAAGAATGTATGGGATAGAAATGGAATAAGCCTGCAAACAAAGCTGAAAGTCTATAAAGCAGTTGTATTATCCACACTGCTGTATGCTTGTGGAACCTGAACAATTTATCAGCGACACGCTAGGAAATTAAACCACTTCCACACAGTCTGCCTTAGGAAGCTATTGAAGATTAAATGGCAAGACAAGATCCCAGACACTGAAGTTCTAGAAAGATCGTCCATGCCCAGTATCCACACTCTACTAATGAAGAATCAGATTCGCTGGGCTGGTCACTCGCATGCCAGATAGCTGGCTCCCTAAATGATTTGTTTTTAAACAGAGAGCTGCATTGTGGTAAACGCTCCCAAGGCGGCCAGGGGAAACGCTTTAAAGACACTGAAAATCTCGATGAAAGCTTTGGGAATTCATTACGACACCTGGGAGACTGCTGTCAAAGACCGAAATTCATGGCGTACATCATTACGCAAGGGTGCAGTCACTTGTGAAGCAGCAGGACTGCAAGAGCTGTGAAGAAAAGGCTGGACAGAAAAACCACTACAGGAGATCCTCCTCCTCCTGGAACGTCAAGCATTCTTTGCTAACATTGCCAAAGAACATTTCGAGCCAAAATAGGCCTTATCAGCCATCTTAGAACTCATAGCTCCATACTTTATGACCCTCTGGATGAAATGAATGGTCATAAACATTCTTGATGGACAAACAACAACACCACCCGTGATGAAAAAATGACCCCTTGGCTAATCATTCTAATCCTACCAGTGGTGATAAAAAAAAAATGATCCATTAGCTTGTCATTCTAATCCTCCCACTCGTGATAAAAAAAATGACCCTTTGGCTAATCATTCTAATTCTACCACTCGTGGAGACAACATGACCGCTCTATTGGCTAGTCATTCTAATCCTACTACTCATGATGACAAAATTACCCTTTGGCTAATCATTCTAATTCTACCACTCGTGGAGACAACATGACCACTCTATTGGCTAGTCATTTTAATCCTACTACTCGTAGAGGCATCATGACCTATTGGCTAGTCATTCTAATCCTACCACTTGAGGAGACAGATTGACCGACTTATTGGCTAGTTGTTCTAATTTTGAACCTACTGTTGTTAATGGCCACCTAGCGACTTATTCACCCTACTGTTGTTAATGTCCACCTAGAGAATTATGCAACCTCTTCTGTTAATGTCCACCTAGAGAATTATTCAACATACTGTTGTTAATGTCCACCTAGAGAATTATTCAACCTACTGTTGTTAATGTCCACCTAGAGAATTATACAACCTCTGCTGTTAATGTCCACCTAGAGAATTATTCAACCTACTGTTGTTAATGTCCACCTAGAGAATTATTCAACCTACTGTTGTTAATGTCCACCTAGAGAATTATTCAACCTACTGTTGTTAATGTCCACCTAGAGAATTATTCAACCTACTGTTGTTAATGTCCACCTAGCGGCTTATACAACCTACATTTGTTAGTGTCCATATAGCGGCTTATTCTACCTACTGTTGTTAATATCCACCTAGCGGCTTTTCAACCTACTGTTGTTAATGTCCACCTAGAAAATTATTCAACCTATTGTTGTTAATGTCCACCTAGCCGCTTATACAACCTACTGTTGTTAGTGTCCATATAGCGGCTTATTCAACCTACTGTTGTTAATATCCCCCTAGCGGCTTATTCAACCTACTGTTGTTAATATCCACCTAGCGGCTTTTCAACCTACTGTTGTTAATGTCCACCTAGAAAATTATTCAACCTACCGTTATTAATGTCCACCTAGCGGCTTATTCAACCTAACAACCTAGAGAAATCTTGTGGCCTAAAAAGTCTATTTCTCTGTAAGCTATCTCTACTTTCGATGGTTTCACTGTCAATCCAAAAAGTTTAATTCTGTCAAAGACTTGTCTAAGAGTTTCTAAGTGAGTTGTCATGTCATTGGAATGAATACAAATGTCGTCTATGTAGGATTGAACATTATCAATCCCATGTAACAGGAGTCTAGTAAGCCTAACAAAGGTGTCGGGTGCATTTTTAAGCCCAAAAGGTAAATATTTCCACTCGTACAATCTTAGTGGTGTGGAGAAAGCAGTGATGTGCATTGAATCAGGATTCATTGGGATTTGTCAGTAGCCTTTTGTTAAGTCTAATTTTGAGAAAATGGCTGATTCTGACATGTTTAAGATTAGGTCTTCACAACTTGGTATAGGCTCAGCGTCTGCTTTCGTTATTGTGTTAATTTTGCGATATTCAATGCATAAACGTATCGTTAAGTCTTTTTTATTCACGAGTACAATAGGTGATGAATACTCTGACATTGACTTTTGAATTATTCCATTTCGTTCCAAGTCCAGTATTTCTTTGTCAAGGTTATCCCTATAGTGCAGAGGGATAGAGTAAGATCTGCACTTGATAGGTGTCGAGTCTGTCAAGATAATCCATCCATCCATCATGTGCCATGCCGGTAAGCGTGGGCGGTCATGTTCTGCCATCTCACTCGATCAACAGAGTCGTGGATCAGTTCCGTGTTTCTGTCTCGACCATGCCACAAGGCCAAGCCATCCAGATACTTGTTTCTAGGTCTTCCCCTTGGTCTGTTCCCCTCGATCTTACCAGTTGTCACCAAGTTCTCCAAATCATTTCTTCTACTGAGGGTAGCGGGGTAGGGGTATCCCCTATCAAAGGAGAAGTAAGGCGCCTCCTTCCCTCCGCTAGCCTACGGGACACCCTTGGGCAAGGTGGAGTACCCGTTTAGCCCCCCGATCAGGGTTACGTGAAGCCATGGATGCAGGTGGTGGATGAAGATGGAGAGCAGCCGACAGATAGTTGTAGGTTATGGTCTCCACCTTCACGACGGTAGGCAGAGGATCTCCTTTTTTGAGGAGACAATGGCTACGGTCACTGACCAGTATGGTCACTGCTGGGAAGGAAAGCAATGGCAAACTACCTTCTTTACACATGCCAAGAAAATCATGTTGTGTCAAGATAATAGAGTGGTATATTCTGTCTGTTTTGCCTGGTTTGTTAGAGAAAGATATCCTGTATTCGTTAAGAAGAGACATTATGTAATGTCGTTGTGGTTCAGTTAATGTGTCAGAGATCTTTATGTCTTGTAATGCGTTGTCATCGTCTGTCGTCGGGACAGGTATTTCTATGTCGTCTGTGTCTGTCTGGTTGATCACTGCTGTTGCTACTGTCTGGTTAGTTGCGTCTTCGTCTATTCTGGTATAATAGGGTTTTAGCATATTGATATGAAAAATTTTGAGCTTTCCATTCACACTGATCTCATAGTCAACTTCAGAAATGTTTCTAGTTACTTTATATGACCCTTGCCAAGATGTGGAGAGTAAATCTCTCTTATCTGGCAATAATAGTAATAATACATCTTGATTGGGCTCTAATGAGATTGTTCTTGCACCCTTATTGGCATATTGCCTGTATGTAAAACCCTTCTCCTGTAAAGATGTTCTGGCGATAATACAGGATCTCATGATCTTATCTCTTGTGGTGGTTACCATGTCATAGGTGGAGACCGGTACTTGGGTGTCTACAGGTTTGGATAACATTTTTCTATAAATAGAGAGTGGACCTCTGGGGTTCGCCCCATATACTAGTTCAAAGAGGGAGAACCCAGTGCTCGCCTGCGGCACTTCTCTATAAGCGAACAGCACTGTTGGGAGTAGTGTATCCCAATCAGCTGGATTTTCAGCTGTCACTTTAGCGAGCATGTGTTTGAGATCCCCATTTATTTTCTCGCAGATTCCATTCGCGGATGGTCTGTATGGGCTGGTGAAACACTGCTTGATGCCGAGTAACTTAGTTACTGATTGTGTGGCGGCAGAAATAAATTGTGTCCCTCTATCTGATAATATTGTTTCAGGGAAGCCAAAACGGGAAAATAGTTGTAAAAATACATCAGTCACATCTTTAGAGGAGATAGATTTTAGCGGAATCGCCTCTGGCCAGCGTGAACAAAAATCAACGAGTGTTAGAATGAAACGATTGCCTTTATTTGACATATGATTAAGAGGTCCGACCAGGTCGACAGCGACCATTTGAAATGGTCTTGAGGCTGTTTTAGTTGCCTGCACCTCTGCTGTTGGGTGCTTTCCCTTTTTGACTAATTTTTGGCAGATCTCGCAAGATCGGCAATAATTCTTAATATCAGTGCAAAACTTTGGCCAGTAAAACTGACTTAGGACTCTGGCCCTTGTTTTTCGTAGCCCATGTGACCGCCGAATGGTGAATCGTGGGCTATGTGTAGCACTTTTTCGCGATGTTCTTTTGGCAATACCACTTGTTGTGGTGTGATATAGTTTCTGGTGTACATTCTTGTTAAAACATTGTTATTCAATTTAAAACACCAGGAGGCATTTTTAGTTATTTTTGACTTGAGACCTACTAATCGAAAGTAATTTGTTAGTGATGGATCCGATTTTTGTTCTGGACTGAAGTCACTGTTGGTCGTTTCAGGGGAAGCAATTTATATCGACTCGTTGAGTTGGTCGTTATGGGTTTTCTCCGTTGCTGATCTAGTAACTGCGTTACAGTCTTTTGTTATATGTTGTTCATCTGCAGGTTTAGGATTTTGTGGGCTAACTGTACACTCAGTTAGAGGTTTTGTTACTGTGACCTTGAGCAGCCCCTGTATAATACACCTCAGTTATTTCTTTTTGAGTTCCGTTTTTGGTGGTCTCCCTTACACTTTTGTCATTTTGAGGATCGAAATTCTCTTTATATGTCGTGGGATTATTGCTTGTTTCATTTTTGCAATTTTCTTCTTCCCATTTTTGGATGTCTTTTTCTGAACATGCTTTTACATTGGGGAGAACCCTACAATTATATCTGCACATGGATTGTGCAACACGGCACATAGCACGTGTCCTGACACGAATGGTGTATGAATTTCGGTCATTGCTAGAGGGTATCTTTCAATCGTGCTTGCAAATGTACGACATGTTACAAAGTCATCTATATAGTCACTGTCTTTAACTAATGTCTTCCTGACCCCAACAAGGGTCGACCCACTGTCACGCATTACTTTACATGGTTGGTTGTTCACAAACCCTTTGAAAAATTGAAGTTTGCCCTTCGATGACAAGGCGGCATTGGCCATTTCATTTGATATAGGTATTGTATGGCCGCACTCAAGGGTTGTGTCTAACTGAAACATTTTTAATGTGTTACATCCATCATAGTCAAAGATGTCTATAACTTCTAGGGCATTGACTATTTCATTTTCACTCTCATTTACACTTTCAATCTCATCCTCACTTGAGGTGTCAACTAGCACTGCATTTACTTGCTTTATCATTTTACGTCCTTCACACATCCCTGAATAGTGCCCGTAACTTTTGCAAAAGTAACATTTAACAGCTCTTCTAAAGTTATTTCGTTTAGTTTTCTGCTTCTCTACCATCATTTTCAAGTGGTGACTGTAATTAGGTGATTTGTTGCACATAATTACTGACCGATCGACTGAGAGACAGACAGACAGGTGTAGCAACTGAACGACCGAGAGACAGACAGACAGACATACCAATAGATGATCGTCCGAGAGGAGAGACAGACACACCAACCGACCGACCGACAGATTGACATAACGAGTCATAGGCAGACAGGCATGCATAGAGAGGAGAGAGAGAGAGAGAGAGAGAGAGAGAGAGAGAGAGAGAGAGAGAGAGAGAGAGAGAGAGAGAGAGAGAGAGAGAGAGAGAGAGAGAAGACAGAGGGGGGAAGAGAGAACTCGCCAATATCTATAATGTATTTTTGTATTGTCAGTATAAAGTGTGGGAACTCAATTATCACAATGTCAACTACTTAGACATGAAGTCTGTGCACTGTCTTTTTCTATATACTCACGTACCTTCCCTTTCTATCAGACTTGACGCAGTCAATGTGTGTGTGTGTGTGTGTGTGTTTGTGTGTGTGTGCGCATGCGCGCGCACGCACAGACAGAGGGTAGTCTAACAAATGGGTGAATATATCTGACACCGCCATTTGGAATGCAGGTTCCCGTTAGCGTGTGATACAAAACCCTTGGGCAGCTCAGTTTACACTCTGAAAGCAGATCACGTGACTCCGGGGTGTCTTATGTACAGCAGACGATAACAGCAACTGGCAGACGCCAATTATGTGGGCCAGGTCACAGTCGGGAGTGCTTCACACAATCTACACCCAACACGGGAGTGCTTCACACAATCTACATACAACACAAGGGTGCTTCACACAGTCTACATCCAATACTGGAGTGCTTCACACAATCTACACCCAACACGGGAGTGCTTCACACAATCTACATCCAAATTGGGAGTGCTTCACACAATCTACATCAACACGGGAGTGCTTCACACAATCTACATCCAACACGGGAGTGCTTCACACAATCTACATCCAACACGGGAGTGCTTCACACAATCTACATCCAACACGGGAGTGCTTCACAAAATCTACATCAAACACGGGAGTGCTTCACAAAATCTACATCCAACACGGGAGTGCTTCACACAATCTACATCCAACACGGGAGTGCGTCATACAATCTACATCCAACACGGGAATGCTTCACACAATCTACATCAACACGGGAGTGCGTCATACAATCTACATCCAACACGGAAATGCTTCACACAATCTACATCCAACACGAGAGTGCTTCACACAATCTACATCCAACACGGGAGTGCTTCACACAGTCAACACGGCCTCAGAGTGTGCAATATTTCTGCCTTCAAAGTGTGCAATATTTGTGTCCTCAAAGTGTGCAATATTTGTGTCTCAGAGTGTGCAATATTTGTGTCCTCATGGTGTGCAATATTTGTGTCCTCAGAATGTGCAATATTTGTGTCCTTATGGTGTACAATATTTGTGTCCTCATGGTGTGCAATATTTATGTCCTCATGGTGTGCAATATTTGTGTCCTCATGGTGTGCAATATTTGTGTCCTCATGGTGTGCAATATTTGTGTCCTCATAGTGTGCAATAGTTGTGTCCTCATGGTTTGCAATATTTGTGTCCTCATGGTGTGCAATATTTGTGTCCTCAGAGTGTGCAATATTTGTGTCCTCATGGTGTGCAATATTTGTGTCCTTATGGTGTACAATATTTGTGTCCTCATGGTGTGCAATATTTGTGTCCTCATGGTGTGCAATATTTGTGTCCTCACAGTATGCAATAGTTGTCCTCAAAGTATGCAATAGTTGTCTCCTCAACAGCTTTATGGCAGCACAGTCCCTGATCAGATTTTCCTTCACCAGCAGTTCCTCATTTTAGAGAAGAGGAATCGAGAGAAGCAACTATTTCTGCCACTGACAAAGCAACTCAGAAAACATTCTCAGAAAATTAGTTGCATATCCTTTACAAGACAAAGTAGTCAACCCCAGCTGTTTGTAATTTCTTGATAAGTTTATGTTCAGTAGTTTGCCTTTGCTTTCTGAACTATCAACACTCATACCATTGTATAAAACCCACGCAAGACAGTCTGCTGCCAATTCGCAAGCAACTGTATTTCAAATGCGGTATGCAGGGTTACAAATTGTGTCTGTAACCACTTCGCCAGATTCTTGGTAAAGGTATGACAAGACAGGAACTGTTTCTGAAACAACAGAATAAACCATACACTGCCGGGTACTTTGTTATTTTACATTTAATAATTAAAACAAGATAAATAAAATAACAATGATAAAAGGTGGTTATGTGACAAATGGTGAACAACGTGGCTGACATATCTGTGAAATGTGCCAGGATTTTGGTCAGCAAACTCACAACCAGGCACCGTGAAAGTGCACAAGAGATAACAACTGGCTGGAGTTGTGAGTATACAAATGTCAAAATTAAAGCAGACACAAGTTTTGATTACTTGAAATTCACAAACAAATAATTTGATTAATTCACACATTCAGTGATAAAGTATACTGGTTATATCAAAATTCAACAAGTGACATGATATGTGATATGTCAAGATCGCACGTCACTCAGACAGTCTGACTGTCTATGCCATCCCTGCGTGATCCATCAGTGAAGGTTGGCTACAGGCAGAGAGCTGTAGTGGCACAGTGACTTGCATACTTGGCTGTGCACCCGGTTATCACATATTCTCACCCCTGTTATGGTTTGGCTACCCATTCACTCCATACACACACACACAGGCTTCCTGGTCACTCCACACACACATGGGCTTCCTGGTCACTCCACACACACATGGGCTTCCTGGTCACTCCACACACACACACACAGGCTTCCAGGTCACTCCACACACACACACATGGGCTTCCTGGTCACTCCACACACACATGGGCTTCCTGGTCACTCCACACACACATGGGCTTCCTGGTCACTCCACACACACACACATGGGCTTCCTGGTCACTCCACACACACACACATGGGCTTCCTGGTCACTCCACACACACATGGGCTTCCTGGTCACTCCACACACACACACATGGGCTTCCTGGTCACTCCACACACACACACATGGGCTTCCTGGTCACTCCACACACACACACATGGGCTTCCTGGTCACTCCACACACACACACATGGGCTTCCTGGTCACTCCACACACACACACACATGGGCTTCCTGGTCACTCCACACACACACACATGGGCTTCCTGGTCACTCCACACACACATGGGCTTCCTGGTCACTCCACACACACACACATGGGCTTCCTGGTCACTCCACACACACACACATGGGCTTCCTGGTCACTCCACACACACACACATGGGCTTCCTGGTCACTCCACACACACACACATGGGCTTCCTGGTCACTCCACACACACACACATGGGCTTCCTGGTCACTCCACACACACACACATGGGCTTCCTGGTCACTCCACACACACACACATGGGCTTCCTGGTCACTCCACACACACACACATGGGCTTCCTGGTCACTCCACACACACACACATGGGCTTCCTGGTCACTCCACACACACACATGGGCTTCCTGGTCACTCCACACACACATGGGCTTCCTGGTCACTCCACACACACACACATGGGCTTCCTGGTCACTCCACACACACACACATGGGCTTCCTGGTCACTCCACACACACACACATGGGCTTCCTGGTCACTCCACACACACACACATGGGCTTCCTGGTCACTCCACACACACACACATGGGCTTCCTGGTCACTCCACACACACACACATGGGCTTCCTGGTCACTCCACACACACACACATGGGCTTCCTGGTCACTCCACACACACACACATGGGCTTCCTGGTCACTCCACACACACACACATGGGCTTCCTGGTCACTCCACACTGGTCACTCCACACACACATGGGCTGCCTGGTCACTCCACACACACATGGGCTTCCTGGTCACTCCACACACACACACATGGGCTTCCTGGTCACTCCACACACACACACACATGGGCTTCCTGGTCACTCCACACACACACACATGGGCTTCCTGGTCACTCCACACTGGTCACTCCACACACACACACATGGGCTGCCTGGTCACTCCACACACACATGGGCTTCCTGGTCAATCCACACACACATGGGCTTCCTGGTCACTCCACACACACATGGGCTTCCTGGTCACTCCACACACACACACACACACAGGCTTCCAGGTCACTCCACACACACACACACAGGCTTCCTGGTCACTCCACACACACACAGGCTTCCTGGTCACTCCACACACACACACACACACACATAGGCTTCCTGGTCACTCCACACACACACAGGCTTCCTGGTCACTCCACACACACACATGGGCTTCCTGGACACTCCACACACACATGGGCTTCCTGGTCACTCCATACACACACACATGGGCTTCCTGTTCACTCCACACACACATGGACTTCCTGGTCAATCCACACACACACATGGGCTTCCTGGTCACTCCACACACACACACACACACACACACATGGGCTTCCTGGTCAATCCACACACACACATGGGCTTCCTGGTCAATCCACACACACACATGGGCTTCCTGGTCACTCCACACACACACACACACACACACATGGGCTTCCTGGTCAATCCACACACACACATGGGCTTCCTGGTCAATCCACACACACACATGGGCTTCCTGGTCAATCCACACACACACACACACACATGGGCTTCCTGGTCAATCCACACACACACACACACACACATGGGCTTCCTGGTCAATACACACACACACATGGACTTCCTGGTCAATCCACACACACACATGGGCTTCCTGGTCACTCCACATACACATGGGCTTCCTGGTCACTCCACACACACATGGACTTCCTGGTCACTCCACACACACACACACAGGCTCCCTGGTCACTCCACACACACACACAGGCTCCCTGGTCACTCCACACACACATGGGCTTCCTGGTCACTCCACACACACATGGACTTCCTGGTCACTCCACACACACACACAGGCTCCCTGGTCACTCCACACACACACACATGGACTTCCTGGTCACTCCACACACACAGGCTTCCTGGTCACTCCACACACACACACAGGCTCCCTGGTCACTCCACACACACACACAGGCTCCCTGGTCACTCCACACACACATGGGCTTCCTGGTCACTCCACACACACATGGACTTCCTGGTCAATCCACACACACACATGGGCTTCCTGGTCACTCCACATACACATGGGCTTCCTGGTCAATCCACACACACACACACACACACACATGGGCTTCCTGGTCAATCCACACACACACACACACATGGGCTTCCTGGTCAATACACACACACACACATGGGCTTCCTGGTCACTCCACACACACACACACACACACACACATGGGCTTCCTGGTCACTCCACACACACATGGACTTCCTGGTCACTCCACACACACATGGACTTCCTGGTCACTCCACACACACATGGACTTCCTGGTCACTCCACACACACATGGACTTCCTGGTCACTCCACACACACACACACAGGCTTCCAGGTCACTCCACACACACATGGACTTCCTGGTCACTCCACACACACATGGACTTCCTGGTCACTCCACACACACATGGACTTCCTGGTCACTCCACACACACATGGACTTCCTGGTCACTCCACACACACATGGACTTCCTGGTCACTCCACACACACACACATGGGCTTCCTGGTCACTCCACACACACACACACACACACACATGGGCTTCCTGGTCACTCCACACACACATGGACTTCCTGGTCACTCCACACACACATGGGCTTCCTGGTCACTCCACACACACACACATGGGCTTCCTGGTCACTCCACACACACATGGACTTCCTGGTCACTCCACACACACATGGACTTCCTGGTCACTCCACACACACACACACAGGCTTCCAGGTCACTCCACACACACATGGACTTCCTGGTCACTCCACACACACACACAGGCTTCCTGGTCACTCCACACACACATGGACTTCCTGGTCACTCCACACACACATGGGCTTCCTGGTCACTCCACACACACACACACACACACACATGGACTTCCTGGTCACTCCACACACACATGGACTTCCTGGTCACTCCACACACACACACACACACACACATGGGCTTCCTGGTCACTCCACACACACATGGACTTCCTGGTCACTCCACACACACACACACACATGGGCTTCCTGGTCAATACACACACACACACATGGGCTTCCTGGTCACTCCACACACACACACACACACATGGGCTTCCTGGTCAATACACACACACACACATGGGCTTCCTGGTCACTCCACACACACACACACACATGGGCTTCCTGGTCAATACACACACACACACATGGGCTTCCTGGTCAATACACACACACACACATGGGCTTCCTGGTCACTCCACACACACACACATGGGCTTCCTGGTCACTCCACACACACACACACATGGGCTTCCTGGTCAATACACACACACACACATGGGCTTCCTGGTCAATACACACACACACACATGGGCTTCCTGGTCACTCCACACACACACACACACACACACACATGGGCTTCCTGGTCACTCCACACACACATGGACTTCCTGGTCACTCCACACACACATGGACTTCCTGGTCACTCCACACACACATGGACTTCCTGGTCACTCCACACACACACACACATGGACTTCCTGGTCACTCCACACACACATGGACTTCCTGGTCACTCCACACACACACACACACACACATGGGCTTCCTGGTCACTCCACACACACATGGACTTCCTGGTCACTCCACACACACATGGACTTCCTGGTCACTCCACACACACACACACACATGGGCTTCCTGGTCAATACACACACACACACATGGGCTTCCTGGTCACTCCACACACACACACACACACATGGGCTTCCTGGTCAATACACACACACACACATGGGCTTCCTGGTCACTCCACACACACACACACATGGGCTTCCTGGTCAATACACACACACACACATGGGCTTCCTGGTCACTCCACACACACACACACACATGGGCTTCCTGGTCAATACACACACACACACATGGGCTTCCTGGTCAATACACACACACACACATGGGCTTCCTGGTCACTCCACACACACACACACACACACACATGGGCTTCCTGGTCACTCCACACACACACACATGGGCTTCCTGGTCAATACACACACACACACATGGGCTTCCTGGTCACTCCACACACACACACACACACACACATGGGCTTCCTGGTCACTCCACACACACATGGACTTCCTGGTCACTCCACACACACATGGACTTCCTGGTCACTCCACACACACACACACAGGCTTCCAGGTCACTCCACACACACATGGACTTCCTGGTCACTCCACACACACATGGACTTCCTGGTCACTCCACACACACATGGACTTCCTGGTCACTCCACACACACATGGACTTCCTGGTCACTCCACACACACATGGACTTCCTGGTCACTCCACACACACACACATGGGCTTCCTGGTCACTCCACACACACACACACACACATGGGCTTCCTGGTCACTCCACACACACATGGACTTCCTGGTCACTCCACACACACATGGACTTCCTGGTCACTCCACACACACACACACAGGCTTCCAGGTCACTCCACACACACACACACACACATGGACTTCCTGGTCACTCCACACACACACACAGGCTTCCTGGTCACTCCACACACACATGGACTTCCTGGTCACTCCACACACACATGGGCTTCCTGGTCACTCCACACACACACACACACACACATGGACTTCCTGGTCACTCCACACACACATGGACTTCCTGGTCACACCACACACACATGGACTTCCTGGTCACTCCACACACACATGGACTTCCTGGTCACTCCACACACACACACACACACACACACACATGGACTTCCTGGTCACTCCACACACACATGGACTTCCTGGTCACTCCACACACACACACACACACACATGGGCTTCCTGGTCACTCCACACACACATGGACTTCCTGGTCACTCCACACACACATGGACTTCCTGGTCACTCCACACACACATGGACTTCCTGGTCACTCCACACACACATGGGCTTCATGGTCACTCCACACACACATGGGCTTCCTGGTCACTCCACACACACACACATGGGCTTCCCGGTCACTCCACACACATGGTCCGGGTCATTCCACACACACACATGGGCTTCCTGGCCACTCCACACACATACACATGGGCTTCCCAGTCACTCCACACACACACAGGCTTCCTGGTCACTCCACACACACATGGACTTCCT
Organism: Cepaea hortensis; assembly: GCA_963921405.1. Lineage (NCBI taxonomy): Eukaryota > Metazoa > Mollusca > Gastropoda > Stylommatophora > Helicidae > Cepaea > Cepaea hortensis. The sequence goes on from OY992881.1 coordinate 3,050,389, forward strand.
GGTCACTCCACACACAGATGGGCTTCCTGGTCACTCCAAACACACACATGGGCTTCCTGGTCACTCCACACACACACATGGGCTTCCTGGTCACTCCACACACACACATGGGCTTCCTGGTCACTCCACACACAGATGGGCTTCCTGGTCACTCCACACACACATGGGCTTCCTGGTCACTCCACACACAGATGGGCTTCCTGGTCACTCCAAACACACACATGGGCTTCCTGGTCACTCCACACACACACATGGGCTTCCTGGTCACTCCACACACACATGGGCTTCCTGGTCACTCCATACACACATGGGCTTCCTGGTCACTCCACACACACACACACACACATGGACTTCCTGGTCACTCCAAACACACACATGGGCTTCCTGGTCACTCCACACACACACATGGGCTTCCTGGTCACTCCATACACACATGGGCTTCCTGTTCACTCCACACACACACATGTGCTTCCTGGTCACTCCACACACACACAGGCTCCCTGGTCACTCCACACACACATGGGCTTCCTGGTCACTCCACACACACATGGGCTTCCTGGTCACTCCACACACACATGGGCTTCCTGGTCACTCCACACACACACATGTGCTTCCTGGTCACTCCACACACACATGGACTTCCTGGTCAATCCACACACACACACACATGGGCTTCCTGGTCAATCCACACACACACACACACATGGGCTTCCTGGTCAATACACACACACACATGGGCTTCCTGGTCAATCCACACACACACACACATAGGCTTCCTGGTCACTCCACACACACATGGGCTTCCTGGTCAATCCACACACACACACATGGGGATCCTGGTCACTCCACACACACACACACATGGGCTTCCTGGTCACTCCACACACACATGGACTTCCTGGTCACTCCACACACACACACACACACACATGGACTTCCTGGTCACTCCACACACACATGGGCTTCCTGGTCACTCCACACACACATGGGCTTCCTGGTCACTCCACACACACATGGGCTTCCTGGTCAATCCACACACACACACACACATGGGCTTCCTGGTCACTCCACACACACATGGGCTTCCTGGTCAATCCACACACACACACACACATGGACTTCCTGGTCACTCCACACAGACATGGACTTCCTGGTCACTCCACACACACACACACACACACATGGACTTCCTGGTCACTCCACACACACACACACACATGGACTTCCTGGTCACTCCACACACACACACACACATGGACTTCCTGGCCTCCACACACACACACACACATGGTCCGGGTCACTCCACACACACACATGGTCCGGGTCACTCCACACACACACATGGGCTTCATGGTCACTCCACACACACATGGGCTTCCTGGTCACTCCACACATACACAAATGGGTTTCCTGGTCACTCCACACACACACATGGTCCGGGTCACTCCACACACACACATGGGCTTCATGGTCACTCCACACACACATGGGTTTCCTGGTCACTCCACACACACACACATGGGCTTCATGGTCACTCCACACACACATGGGCTTCCCGGTCACTCCAAACACACACACATGGGCTTCCCAGTCACTCCACACACACACAGGCTTCTTGGTCACTCCACACACACATTTTCTTCCTGGTCACTCCACACACACATGGGCTTCCTGGTCACTCCACACACACATGGGCTTTCCATTCACTCCACACACACACATGGGCTTTCCATTCACTCCACACACACACACATGGGCTTTCCATTCACTCCACACACACACATGGGCTTCCTGGTCACTCCATAAACACATGGGCTTCCTGGTCACTCCACACACACACATGGGCTTCCTAGTCACTCCACACACACATGGGCTTCCTGGTCACTCCACACACACATGGGCTTCCTAGTCACTCCACACACACATGGGCTTTCCATTCACTCCACACACACACATGGGCTTTCCATTCACTCCACACACACATGGGCTTCCTGGTCACTCCATACACACATGGGCTTCCTGGTCATTCCACACACACACACATGGGCTTCCCAGTCACTCCACACACACATGGGCTTCCCAGTCACTCCACACACACACATGGGCTTTCCATTCACTCCACACACACACACATGGGCTTCCCAGTCACTCCACACACACATGGGCTTCCTGGTCACTCCACACACACATGGGCTTCCTAGTCACTCCACACACACATGGGCTTCCTGGTCACTCCACACACACATGGGCTTCCTGGTCACTCCACACACACACACATGGGCTTCCTGGTCATTCCACACACACATGGGCTTCCCAGTCACTCCACACACACATGGGCTTCCTAGTCACTCCACACACACATGGGCTTCCTGGTCACTCCACACACACATGGGCTTCCTAGTCACTCCACACACACATGGGCTTTCCATTCACTCCACACACACACATGGGCTTTCCATTCACTCCACACACACATGGGCTTCCTGGTCACTCCATACACACATGGGCTTCCTGGTCATTCCACACACACACACATGGGCTTCCCAGTCACTCCACACACACACACATGGGCTTCCTGGTCATTCCACACACACACACATGGGCTTCCCAGTCACTCCACACACACACACATGGGCTTCCTGGTCATTCCACACACACACACACATGGGCTTCCCAGTCACTCCACACACACACACATGAGCTTCCTGGTCACTCCATACACACATGGGCTTCCCAGTCACTCCACACACACATGGGCTTTCCATTCACTCCACACACACATGAGCTTCCTGGTCACTCCACACACACACACATGGGCTTCCCAGTCACTCCACACACACATGGGCTTTCCATTCACTCCACACACACATATAGGCTTCCCGGCCACTCCAGGGTATTCATTTCTGAAGTACCCATTAGATAAAACTACTGGAGGAGTCAGGAGGTGTTCACTGACAGTGTTGGTGGAGATATCCAGAACCATGGGCTGCTGATCATGATGATGACAGTAAAAATGCTGCAGCATGAATAGGAGGGAGAATGAGGGGGAGGATGCTGAACAGTCAGACTTGGAGGAGGAAAAACACAGCCACATGACAGTTGTTACATAGATAAATATGAATGAAATACACGAGCACAGACATACAAACTGTTGACCAAAACAAACCTGCAACAGATTCTCTCTCTCTCTCTCTCTCTCTAGCATGCACGCACATACATACATACACATTGGACACAGAGTGATCATAAAACATGACAATATTAAATGACAAACTTTACATAAACAATTTAAAACTTAGCAGTTTTCAAATGAGAATTTGTACACATTGTGACCTTTTAAGAAAATTATGACAGTTGTGACCTTTGAACTATAGCGAAGGTTCAGGTGATTCATAAGAAAGACAGAATAGTTAATATTATGTTTCACAAGTGTACGTGAAGGTCAAGACCTGGGCACACATATGGCTTCTTACATAAACAAATAATATGTGACAATCACATGTATGGAAAGTCACGGTAAAAACATTTCAGAACTCAGCAGTCTTTCATGTCACTGTCACTGAGTGAGTACAGCTGTCTCTCATGTCACTGTCACTGAGTGTGTACACCAGTCTCTCACATCACCATCACTGAGTGAGTACAGCTGTCTCTCATGTCACTGTCACTGAGTGTGTACACCAGTCTCTCACATCACTGTAACTGAGTGAGTACAGCTGTCTCTCATGTCACTGTCACTGAGTGCGTACACCAGTCTCTCACATCACCGTCACTGAGTGAGTACTGCTGTCTCTCATGTCACTGAGTGAGTACAGAAGTTCTATATCTGGGCCAGATCATAGTAGAAGATGCTCTATGGAACACTGAAATAAGATCCCAGCAGAAGATGCTCTATGGAACACTGAAATAAGATCCCAGTAGAAGATGCTCTATGGAACACTGAAACAAGATCCCAGTAGAAGATGCTCTATGGAACACTGAAACAAGATCCCAGTAGAAGATGCTCTATGGAACACTGAAATAATATCCCAGTAGAAGATGCTCTATGGAACACTGAAATAATATCCCATTACAAGATGCTCTATGGAACACTGAAATAAGATTGAGGATTGCAGTCGTGGAAACAGCATTCTGACAGAAACAAACATTGCTAATATCAAGTAACATCAAAACAGGGTTCCAGAGAAAAACAGTCAAGTGATATCAATACTCAGCTGCACAACAACAAAATACAAGAATAATCACTACACATATCTGAGAAATCTGGCCCTGAAACATCCTCTAAAGCAGTGGTTCTCAACCTTTTTTGGCCTGTGCACCCCTTCACCATATGTTTAGAATGTCATTCCCCCCCTTTCGTATTTTCTCACTATAAATCTCCCCCACCCCCTATACAGTGTACGTAAAAATGGAAGCTAAATTTAATGACACATACTAGAACAAATCTAGACGTCTACATAAAACATGATTTGCGTGTCTACTTAAGTTATAATACAAATTTCGGAAGGGCGAGAAGTACAAAACCGTAAAGTATGGAGTGAAAAACAGTATCAAGTAATCGGTTCTTGTATTAACGTGATCTTGAAGCAATCTTAATTCCCCCTCCCCACTGAAACCCTAAAATTAACCCCTAGGGGGGTATTCCCCACCGGTTGAGAACCACTGCTCTAAACAAAAGAGATGAAATGAAGACATTCTGACAGACATTGGACAAAACACAACTATTGAACATCATAGAAAGAAGAGGGTGTTCTTGTGTTGGTCGCAGAATGAGACTTGAAATCTGTTACAGGAAATACTGGAGGACACTAGCCTGGAAAGTAGAAGAAGTGGAGGTCCCAGGAACAACTACATCACACCAACATGCCAGGACGTTAGTACTCACGCGCATGCTGAGCCGAAGACAGTTACCAAAGACATTGAGTCTTGATGCTAACATGCTTTACAGCTCCGAGTCTTCTCGCTGCATGCTCACATGCTAATTTTCTTACTATTTCAGGTGCCCCTGACAGACTACTTTCCCTGAAGTCCAAATTATAATTTGCCAACATAAATTGACAAGTCGACGTGACAATACACATATTTGAGAAAACTTCGCTGGTGTTTCTCTAAGTCCAGCAAGTGGATCAGGACTCTGCAATGGATTATTATGCACACGAGACACACATCTTTCAACAATCATGAATTATTCTGTTAACATTTCATGCAAGTTAAGTAAAAGAAACAAATTGGAATGAATTTCACCAATATACTATATGAAAAAAAAAGCTGGGCTAAACTATGCGAACAAATTAAAATAAATACAGCAAGCAAAACATTCAAGCAGAAAACATTGGTTAACATGGAGTAGAGGAAAACAATACAACTGAGGAGATGATGAATGTTGTAACAAAAATAATAATGAGCAGGTAAACACAATCTGGACAATTTAATAAGCAAAATATTTAAACACATTTAAATTGACACTAAATTCTCAGAAATCTGGTTATATGTCATTATTCAGCATATGTGTCCAGTTATCTACCCACTGTGTTTACAGTCACATGCTGCTCATAAGATACAATATCCGCCTGTGTCCAAGTTTGTGTACAGGAGATACAACATCCGTCTGTGTACAGGAGATACAACATCCGCCTGTGTCCAAGGTTGAGTACAGGAGATACAATATCCGCCTGTGTCCGAGGGTTTGTGCAGGACAATCACAAACTTAATGTTGACACAGTTAACACAACCATACAGTGGACATCACACCCACACAAGAACAGTGGACATCACACCCACACTAGAACAGTGGACATCACACCCACACAAGAACAGTGGACATCACACTCACACAAGAACAGTGGACATCACACTCACACTAGAACAGTGGATACCATACTTAAAATAAAACATGTATACCACACCTAAAATAGAAAATGGATACCACACCTAAATTAGAACACGGGTACCACACCAAGAGTCGGGGGGGGGGGGGGGTTACTGTGTGGCTACGGGATCAGGACTGCGACTGATGTAATAGCACGGCTCCACTTAATGTAGCATGAGACACACATCCACAAGTACTGATCGTCACTTACAAAAGTGGAGACAAGTAGAGATCATATTGAGAGATCATTTAGAGGCGGCAGATTCTATTTGTTTCCATCTGCACATTCTCTAGTGTGTCCTCTGAACACAGCAAAGACATCTGGATGTTTAAAATTGAAGAATGATGCAATATTAATGGGACAAAATAGTATAATTAATACACAATAGACTACAAAGAGCTTAGTGATAATAATGAAATACAAAACCTTGAAAAAAATATCTGAACAGATAGCAAAACACTTTTGGTACATTTGGCTTCTATACAACATCAACAGCTGACAGGCAAACTGGCGACACAAGAGTCACCAATGGCATTCTTGCTCAAGCTGGCAACACAAGTGTCACCAATGGCATTCTTGCTCAAGAACAAGCTGGCGAAGAAAGTGTGTCCACAAAACTGGAAGAGTGCTTGCTCACAAGTAACAGTGTGTATAAATGCATGAGCGCACGCACATATGTACACACAGACATGCACACACACACACACACACATATATATATATATATATATATATATGCACACACCTCATCAGCCATGAAGTATATATATATACACACACACACACACTGTGAAACCATATACATGTATATTGTGGAATATTTCGTTGTATATCATCAACAAAGAGGCTGTAATAGAGAATTAATCAGTCAACTCATCCATTAACAATCTATTAACTCATTTATTAGAGAATTAAGCGATCAACTCATCTATTAACAACAGAGAATTAGTCAGTCAAGTCATAAATTAACAACAGAGAATTAGGCAGTCAAGTCATATATTAACAACAGAGAATTAGTCAGTCAAATCATCTATTAACAACAGAGAATTAGTCAGTCAATTCATAAATTAACAACAGAGAATTAGTCAGTCAAATCATCCATTAACAACAGAGAATTAGTCAATCAACTCATCCATTAACAACAGAGAATTAGTCAGTCAAGTCATATATTAACAACAGAGAATTAGTCAGTCAAATCATCTATTAACAACAGAGAATTAGTCAGTCAAATCATCCATTAACAACAGAGAATTAGTCAGTCAATTCATAAATTAACAACAGAGAATTAGTCAGTCAACTCATTCACTGACAACAAAGAATTAGTCAGTCAAAGACGTCACACTAACCTCGAACTGTGTATCTCCAGCGACGACCCCCAGGGGAGTACCGAGACTTCAAGTGCTACAGTTGCATCTTTTACTTGACTGACCCATTATTTCCATTGTTATATTATCTGCTTGTGCGCTAATCAAAAATATGTGCTCTCTGGGCTATAAATGTGTGCATCAGTGAACCCTAGCAGCGCAGCTTTGAGGGAACATTGCCATAGACTGACAATGGCGTTGTGACATGCTTCAAGGTTGACGTAAAGATGTGTTTGTGTCTGTGTGCATGAATACATCTGTGTGTGTCTGTGTATGTTACGTGTGTATGCATGTATGTGCATACGTACATATGTATTTATGTACGTACATATCAAAAAAGGAAGCCCATTACTTGTACAAAAAACAGATGAATACTTTATGTCTTCATATTCAACAAACTGTGACATGACAAAGTCACTCTCCAACCAGCAAACACTCTCATGTCAGAGGAACTTCCTCCTTCATGTAAATTCGAAACAAATTGTAAATAGGTAACAAAATACTCTGGAATGAATCTTCAAATACCTACAGAACAAATCAGCTACTCAAAATGTGTAAACTTACACAAACTCAGATATACACATCGACACCGGAATGTTTGCAACTTACGTCAAGTCACTATTAGGAATGATTCCAACCTATAATTTACACATAAATGATTCTGACTTATAATTTACATGCAAGTGACTCTAAGCTAGAATTTACACATGAATGATTTTAACCTATAATTTACATACTCATGATTCCAATCTATACTGTAGAAAAGCTACAATTGTTTGTTTGATGTGATCTATCAAACATTCACAATCTGTGTGATGTGATCTATCAAACATACACAATCATGATAAGACCTTGATCCCATTCTCATACTCACCAGATACAATCAGACATGAATGACAACCCTGATCCCTGTCTTGGTCAACCACATATCTAAGACATCACCACAAACAGTCACACATGACAACCCTGATACCTGTATTAGTCTACCACATATCTAAGACATCACCACAAACAGTCACACATGACAACCCTGATACCTGTATTAGTCTACCACATATCTAAGACATCACCACAAACAGTCACACATGACAACCCTGATACCTGTATTAATCTACCACATATCTGACTCATGACCAGAAACAGTCACACATGACAACCCTGATCCCTGTATTAGTCCACCACATATCTAAGACATCATCAGATACAATCACACATGACAACCCTGATCCCTGTATTAGTCCACCACATATCTAAGACATCATCAGATACAATCACACATGACAACCCTGAACCCTGTATTAGTCAACCACATTTCTGACTCATCACCATATACAATCACACATGACAACCCTGAACCCTGTATTAGTCAACCACATTTCTGACTCATCACCAGATACAATCACACATGACAACCCTGATACCTGTATTAGTCTACCACATATCTAAGACATCACCACAAACAGTCACACATGACAACCCTGATACCTGTATTAGTCTACCACATATCTAAGACATCACCACAAACAGTCACACATGACAACCCTGATACCTGTATTAATCTACCACATATCTAAGATATCACCACAAACAGTCACACATGACAACCCTGATACCTGTATTAATCTACCACATATCTAAGACATCAACACAAACAGTCACACATGACAACCCTGATACCTGTATTATTCTACCACATATCTAAGACATCACCACAAACAATCACACATGACAACCCTGAACCCTGTATTAATCTACCACATATCTGACTCATCACCAGACACAATCACACATGACAACCCTGAACCCTGTATTAATCTACCACATATCTGACTCATCACCAGATACAATCACACATGACAACCCTGAACCCTGTATTAGTCAACCACATTTCTGACTCATCACCAGATACAATCACACATGACAATCCTGATCCCTGTATTAGTCGACCACATATCTAAGACATCACCAGATACAATCACACATGACAACCCTGATCCCTGTATTAGTCGACCGTATATCTAAGACATCACCAGACACAACCACACAAGACAACCCTGATCCCTGTATTAGTCGACCACATATGTGAATCATCACCCAGCAGCTGAATTCACCAAGGCTCTGGTCTTCCCTCAGTCCACTTGCTCAGTACACACCCCTCATTAGTTATCTTCTCCAGACCTTCATGTCTTCTGACATGACCAACAGATATCATTCTCTTCAGTGGTATCTGAGATGCTGAACCCAGGCTGGTAGTTCTTCTCCATTATTTATAACTCTGTCCTTGTATTCAGGACCTGAACTGTTAGACAAGGTCAGGGATCATCAATCATCCACTTCCTCTCTTCTTCCAAGTACCTCAATGAAGTGTTGCAGGAAGATGTACAAAGCTTGTATGTGCTCTTTCTAATGTTGTTCATAAGTTGGTATTCATTTCTCTAAGGTTGTTCTTGATACCATCACTCCATCTGTTACATGGTCTTCCCCTTTGTTCTGTATCCATTATATTTCTTCAATGTGGCTCTTTGTGGCAGATGGTACCAGGGCTTTCTTATGAGGTGGCCAACCATTTAATCTGATGTTCTTTAAGAATACACAACTTCATTAAGAATACACAACCTGTATGTGTAGCAAAACTCAGGTGAGGTGACAAACACCCTCGACAGCTGCATTCTATATAAATAAATATTTTGTATTTCTAGCAAGGTATTATTAATAATGAAAGCAAGAGACATCCCCCCACCCCCCGCGAGGTCCCATTATCTATTTTGCAGCAAGAGGCATTCGTTCGCCCCTCCCCCCCCCCCCTTCCAGGTCCAATTATCTATTATGCAGTAGGTATATCTATAAATATCACAAGAATATAACAGACAGTGACATGGCAAACATCTGTCAATGATACAGCAACTGTCCAACACACTTCAATAACCAAGTGCTTACCCAATACACCAATCATATGTGCCATAACACAAAATTAACATGTATATAACTCACAAATTTGAGAATTTCAACGTCTGCATATAAAACAACTGTCCAAAGATGTGTAAACTGCACGAGCTATAGTTACAAATGTAGCAAAAATGTGCACCCAATGTGCACCAGTTAACTTTACAACTGTAGCAACAGTGTGCACAATTTAACATCACTACTGCAGCAACAATGTGCACAAGTTAACAGCCTGCCACTACAAGTGCATATATCTGTATTTAAAGCAAGAGGGGAGAAAGCTGCTGTGGTGCTGCAGGATATCATCACAGATGTTAAAACATCTCAATCAGACAAATGCAGGGACATCACAGATGTTAAAACATCTCACATCAGACAACTGCGGGGACATCACAGATGTTAAAACATCACACATCAGACAACTGCAGAGACATCACAGATGTTAAAACATCTCACACAGACAACTGCAGGGATGTCACAGATGTTAAAACACCACACGTCAGACAACTGTTAAAACATCTCACATCAGACAACTGCAGGGACATCACAGATGTTAAAACATCACATGTCAGACAGATGCAGGGACATTACAGATGTTAAAACATCACATGTCAGACAGATGCAGGGACATTACAGATGCTAAAACATCACATGTCAGACAGATGCAGAGACATTACAGATGTTAAAACATCAAAACATCAGACAACTGCAGACATCATAGATATTAAAACATCAAAACGTCAGACAACTGCAGGGACATCACAGATGTTAAAACATCTCACATCAGACAACTGCAGAGACATCACAGATGGTAAATCATCTCGTGTCAGACAACTGCAGAGGTCACATGTCAGACAACCACAGAGAACAAACATGCTACACAAAACACAATAAATATCAAAGAAAAGGGACAAGAAGATATATTTGTACGTGCATGTGTTGATTTATGCACGATATACACAACAAGATATATCTGTATGTGCATGTGTTGATTTATGCACGGCATACGCAAGAAGATATATTTTAAGTGCATGTGTTGATTTATGCACAATATACACAAGCACAACTGACATCTTCCTTGGAAGGCCAAGGAAAGCCAGCACACAAGCTCAGATAAATGGCACTATTCTCACATCTTATCTGTCATACCTGCTCACTACTGTCAAAGAACATGTGCATACATTCACAAAGATTGCAGTAAAAAAAAATTTGATCTTCAGTCAATGAAAACCAGTAAATAAGTCTTCTAACATCTGATCATGTGGCAAACATTGATTTGATTAACTTCAGCAGACGGCATTCAGTCGAGGTCTAGGGCAGGTTACCACACTAGGGTATGAAGTGGCGCCAGTTGAAATCCACTCAGTCTACTGTAATTGCTGCCACACCATTATTATGTTCACACTCCTAAAAGCTCCACCAATATTCCAATATTAGGAAGCTGAAAGTGTCAGTTTCAATCCCAGCACCAATGTTGTTTACCAGCCAGCCAGAAACTTTTACAGCGTCAACGTCTTGTCCAACCACTGGAGAAACAACAGACCAACAAGAGAACTAATTATGTGGCTGAGAGACACAACAAGAGAACTAATTATGTGGCTGAGAGACACAAGAGAACTAATCACGTGGCTGAGAGAAACATCCATCTTGATGTAACATAATTACATTTTTCTGTAGTGAATTTGAATAACAAAGACACAAACCATAGATTGTACGATTTATTGCCTGGCATATTTTGCTGGATCTCATCAGGTACATACTGCAGAAATCACACAGTAATGTCAATTGTCTACCACGGTAATTTTAAACTGACTATCATGTCTACATGGGCCAGTTTTGTGCAAACAGAAAGACATGTTAGTCAGTTTAAAATTACCATGGTAGACAACTGACATTACTGTGCGAACATGTGTATATTTCAGCTTGAAGGATTTATCTAGTTATTTTACTTTATGTTGTGTGAATTCTGCAGTATGTACCTGACGAAATGCAGCGAAATATACCAGGTGCTAAATCGTATAATCTATGATTTGTGTCTTCATTATTCAAATAATTACGTTTGTTCTGTGATACCATCTTATGCTAGCAGTACACTGTGGGCGCAGTGTACATTCTATTATATTATAGTGTGTGAGTGTGTGCATGTGTCCGTCTATATGTATGTATCTTTATAGACAAGTACATATCTGCATTTATGTCTTTATCTATATGTGTGATGTGTCAGTACAAGGGGAAGTCATTCAGTAACAGGAATGTTAAGAGTAACACTCTGACAATAGTGGGAACCAGAAATTGTGTTATTTCTCAACAGTCCCCCTGCCTGGCAATATAAATTGGTCCACATGTCCACTAGCTCGTTGATGCCTTCTAGGAAAATGTTTTTGGGAGTGGCCTTAAACCTGTTGTGCACCGCCCCCATTACCTCGTCATCTGCAAACTTTTGACCCCGTTAATGTTCTTTCAAGTGACAGGTCAATAGTGCCAAGTCTTGATGTTTCAAGAACTCACATTTCAGGCACAGATTGTATCCACTATACGCTGGATATTTAAAGACCTCACATTTCAGAGCATGGGATGTAACCACTGTACGCTCAGATGTAAGAGGGTGGATGCTGTCGTGCAACAGCAATACTCCTTTTGAGAGAAGTTCTCATCGTTTCAATCGTATCGAGGGCTTCAGTTTGTTCCTCAGCATGTCACTGCATCGATCATCACCAGCATGTCACTGCATCGATCACTAGTCACAAGAAAACACTACATTTTTTAAGACATGCAGGCAGATACCAACAACTACAATAACATTCATCACTAGAACGCTGCCATTACCTGGTCCAGGCTGACTGTGGCATATCCATCTTTCTGCATCTCATGGAATGTGTCTGTCATTGTTTGAAGAAAACACACGGTGTAAGTTTACTTCGTTAGTTCACAAACAATCTATTCATTAGCTTTAGATAAAAGATATCTATAGTTGACATATAATCTATTTGCTTTATATACAATATATCTATAGATGTAATAAGGCAAACCAACTCATTTGATAAATGGCACCAATATTAAAGAACAAACACGTATCAATAGTTACTAAGACAGCACTCTACAACACAATCTTCCTACCAACTCTGTGTTACTAATGCAAAACCTGGACAATGACAGAAAAAGAGAAAAGAAATAATCATAACAGAAATGAGATTCCTGAGAAGAATACTCAACGTATCAAGAAGAGATAAGATCAGAAATTAAGAAATCAGGACTAAAGTGGGGGTTGTAGCTGCACTAGATTTTATTAGAAGGCAGCAAGTCAAATGGTTTAGCCATGCAAGTAGGTTACAAACTAACAGCATACCACAACAAGCAATGATGTACAGACCAGATGGAAGTAGAGGAAGCGGCCGACCACGTAAACAATGGACGCAGGGAATAACAGAGTCCATGGAAATATCGATACATGAAGCCCATAACCGGGCACTCTCCCACTATTTATAATTCACCTCTACACCACAAGGTACAAGAGGAACATGATGATGATGAGATGAGATATCTATAGATCACATACAATTTAGTTAGTTATCTCGTCCCCATTATGCTCCATTCCTGTGCCAGTTAATATCACACAAAATGCTCCCCACAGTCCAATGTGAAAAGTGGAATAGACAGAAGTCTTGGCAAGCCAACAGCCCTCACAGGTACACTGTGCATAATGCCACCGCCAGAATGCCAACACAAAAGTCCCCCACGAAAAGTTCATCGTCAGGACCTCACTGACCCAGGTTTTCTCACATGGCTCTGTCTCTATCCACAGGGCGACCCGCCGAAAGCGTCGTATTAAGCACAAACTCTGTAGCTCCAGCGCCGACTCCCAGGAGTCTCCTGAAAAATGCACTCGTGAACCAAAAATGCAAATCAGTCAATTCAGCAACAGTTAGTTAGTTAGTCGACAGATCATCCTCATTGCACATCGAACCATTGAGTTCATAAGTGCTCGGATCCCCTCCTCAGCAAACCCCGCAGCGTGTAGCGGCTAACGACACCAGTTCTGTGTTGGTTTATCAATCTTCTTTGGCTTCCAGCGTAGTGTTCTTGTTTGGCCACACCTCTTTTAATTTGCTGTTCTCACAGTCTGGCCATGGTTGTAGATTCACAGTCATCACTTGGTTCTTGCAAAAGTCTTACTTCTTGTAAGAGCATTCAGAATGTCGGCCTGGTCCGTGGGGCGTCCGCCCTCCACAGTAGCCTCACCTGCGAGCTTGTCAGCCCGCTCATTTCCTTGTACTCCCGCATGCCCAGGCACGAAGATGAAACTAATCTTTGCCAGCTGAGACCACTGCAGAGACAGCAACCATTCTCTTTGGATCCACCCACCTCTATCCTCTTGAGCATGCTCATTGAGTCGCTAAGGAAACATGCCCTATTGAATGTCTGTGTCTCGAGCCATGTTATTGCTTTACTTACTGCCATGACTTCCATAGTCAGGCTACTTGTGGTCTCAGTAAAAGCACCAGAGTCCTCCTTCACAATTCTCCCTCCGGCCCGAGCCGTAAAGGCTCATGAGCTTCTCACATGTCAGACGACTGACCCATCTGTGTAGATGACAGCATCACCGTCTAGTGAATTCTTGAAAATCAACACTTGTACTTCAGCCTCCATAGCAGCCGGATTTTCTTGTCTGCATTTTCTATCTAGTTGGATGCACACTGAAAAAGATGTGCAGAAATCTGTTGGCACTTGTACCCACTCCTCGCCAGGTTCTAAGTCCTCAAGTGAACACACCTGTTGAAGAATGTCTTCGGCTTGACCCATCCACGACCGTCCTCTTTTTAACCTGCTGCCCTTCACCTTCCTGATTTCACTATGCAGTGGATGTTGTGTGTTTGCGTTAATTCTGAGGTAGGCGCGTGCCCTGCAAACTTGTATTCTGTCTTCAATGATTGGAAAATCAAGAAGGTAGCGCATCGCTCTGCATGCTGTATCTCTTGTACATCCAAGAATAATGCGTATAGCTTCATTCTGTATCCTTTGCATCCTTTCTATCTGCTTATGGCTGAGAGTCAGGATCACCATCGCATACTCAAAATCAGACATAACCAGCCCCTCGTACAGGGGCTCACTGTTTGCTGCTGCCATCACCCGCATCGCAGCCAAACCCCGCTTGGCCTTTGTTATCACCTGGTCTATGTGCTCATTATAAGCAAGGCTTCGATCAAACCGTATCCCCAGGTAACTCATTGCCTGTGTTCTTTCCACCGTCTCTGAACACAGCTTTACAGTTGGTGTTGGAGTGATGACAATATGATTATTCAACGAGAACCAACTCACTGTTGCCTTTGTTGGGTTGACCATTGCCCCAGCTTCATCACACCCGGTACTTATGCGATTGAGTTCAGTTTGTAGTTCCACAATAACCTGATTTCTATCCTTACCCTGACGATACAGTAAAACAACGTAGGTATATGACAATGTCCTACCATGTGATTCTCACAGTGTAGGCGGAGATAATGGTGATCCCTGTGGTAGGCCAGGATATATTGTTGTTGGTTCAGACATCCAACTGCCACATCTAAAAACTACTTTCCGTTGGAAGAGGGCTGCAGCGATCCAACTAAGGAGGAACGGACTTATCTTGAGTTCAAGAAGCTGAAGCATTAGAAAATCCAATGGTACTCTGTTGTACACGTCCTCAAGATCAATCGCTGCAGCAAAGGTTTCAATGTCTGAGTGGATACCTTCATAGCCATCATGGGCAAATACTGCTGCATTGGTCCAGAAGTATAAAGGTGACACAGACACACACAACCAGTAAGTATAAAGGTGTCACAGATAGACACAACCAGTAAGTATAAAGGTGTCACAGACACACACAACCAGTAAGTATAAAGGTGTCACAGATAGACACAACCAGGAAGTATAAAGGTGTCACAGATAGACACAACCTGTAAGTATAAAGGTGTCACAGACAGACACAACCAGGAAGTATAAAGGTGTCACAGATAGACACAACCAGGAAGTATAAAGGTGTCACAGACACAACCAGTAAGCATAAAGGTGTCACAGACAGACACAACCTGTAAGTATAAAGGTGTCACAGACACAAACAGTAAGCATAAAGGTGTCACAGACAGACACAACCTGTAAGTATAAAGGTGTCACAGATAGACACAACCAGGAAGTATAAAGGTGTCACAGACACAACCAGGAAGTATAAAGGTGTCACAGATAGACACAACCAGGAAGTATAAAGGTGTCACAGATAGACACAACCAGGAAGTATAAAGGTGTCACAGACACAACCAGGAAGTATAAAGGTGTCACAGATAGACACAACCAGGAAGTATAAAGGTGTCACAGATAGACACAACCTGTAAGTATAAAGGTGTCATAGACACAACCAGTATGTATAAAGGTGTCACAGATAGACACAACCAGAAAGTATAAAGGTGTCACAGACACAACCAGTATGTATAAAGGTGTCACAGATAGACACAACCAGTAAGTATAAAGGTGTCACAGACACAACCAGGAAGTATAAAGGTGTCACAGATAGACACAACCAGGAAGTATAAAGGTGTCACAGATAGACACAACCTGTAAGTATAAAGGTGTCACAGACAGACACAACCAGGAAGTATAAAGGTGTCACAGACACACACAACCTGTAAGTATAAAGGTGTCACAGATAGACACAACCAGTATGTATAAAGGTGTCACAGACACAACCAGGAAGTATAAAGGTGTCACAGATAGACACAACCAGGAAGTATAAAGGTGTCACAGACACAACCAGGAAGTATAAAGGTGTCACAGATAGACACAACCAGTAAGTATAAAGGTGTCACAGACACAACCAGGAAGTATAAAGGTGTCACAGATAGACACAACCAGTAAGTATAAAGGTGTCACAGACACAACCAGGAAGTATAAAGGTGTCACAGATAGACACAACCTGTAAGTATAAAGGTGTCACAGATAGACACAACCTGTAAGTATAAAGGTGTCACAGACACAACCAGGAAGTATAAAGGTGTCACAGACACAACCAGGAAGTATAAAGGTGTCACAGACACAACCAGGAAGTATAAAGGTGTCACAGATAGACACAACCAGGAAGTATAAAGGTGTCACAGATAGACACAACCAGTAAGTATAAAGGTGTCACAGACACAACCAGGAAGTATAAAGGTGTCACAGACACACACAACCTGTAAGTATAAAGGTGTCACAGATAGACACAACCTGTAAGTATAAAGGTGTCACAGACACAACCAGGAAGTATAAAGGTGTCACAGACACAACCAGGAAGTATAAAGGTGTCACAGACACAACCAGGAAGTATAAAGGTGTCACAGACACAACCAGTAAGTATAAAGGTGTCACAGATACAACCAGGAAGTATAAAGGTGTCACAGATAGACACAACCAGGAAGTGTAAAGGTGTCACAGATAGACACAACCTGTAAGTATAAAGGTGTCATAGACACAACCAGTATGTATAAAGGTGTCACAGATAGACACAACCAGAAAGTATAAAGGTGTCACAGACACAACCAGTATCTATAAAGGTGTCACAGATAGACACAACCAGTAAGTATAAAGGTGTCACAGACACAACCAGGAAGTATAAAGGTGTCACAGATAGACACAACCAGGAAGTATAAAGGTGTCACAGATAGACACAACCTGTAAGTATAAAAGTGTCACAGACAGACACAACCAGGAAGTATAAAGGTGTCACAGACACACACAACCTGTAAGCATAAAGGTGTCACAGATAGACACAACCAGTATGTATAAAGGTGTCACAGACACAACCAGGAAGTATAAAGGTGTCACAGATAGACACAACCAGGAAGTATAAAGGTGTCACAGACACAACCAGGAAGTATAAAGGTGTCACAGATAGACACAACCAGTAAGTATACAGATGTCACAGACACAACCAGGAAGTATAAAGGTGTCACAGATAGACACAACCAGGAAGTATAAAGGTGTCAGATAGACACAACCTGTAAGTATAAAGGTGTCACAGATAGACACAACCTGTAAGTATAAAGGTGTCACAGACACAACCAGGAAGTATAAAGGTGTCACAGACACACACAACCTGTAAGTATAAAGGTGTCACAGATAGACACAACCTGTAAGTATAAAGGTGTCACAGACACAACCAGGAAGTATAAAGGTGTCACAGACACAACCAGGAAGTATAAAGGTGTCACAGACACAACCAGGGAGTATAAAGGTGTCACAGACACAACCAGTAAGTATAAAGGTGTCACAGATAGACACAACCAGTATGTATAAAGGTGTCACAGACACAACCAGGAAGTATAAAGGTGTCACAGATAGACACAACCTGTAAGTATAAAGGTGTCACAGACACAACCTGTAAGTATAAAGGTGTTACAGACAGACACAACCAGTAAGTATAAATGTGTCACAGATAGACACAACTAAAAGTATAAAGGTGTCACAGACACACTTAACCAGGAAGTATAAAGGTGTCACAGACACACACAACCAGGAAGTATAAAGGTGACACAGATAGACACAACTGGGAAGTATAAAGATGTCACAGATAGACACAACCAGGAAGTATAAAGGTGTCACAGATAGACACAACCAGTATGTATAAAGGTGACACAGATAGACACAACCTGTAAGTATAAAGGTGTCACAGACACAACCAGGGAGTATAAAGGTGTCACATACACAACCAGGAATATTAAAGTTGTCACAGACAGCGAACAACAAAGGAGGAAGATTCTTAGGAGATAAACCAGTCTCCTTGGATTGACTAACCAATAAACAAACAATCACAAATACACATCCCTCACACAGATACACGTCACAACGCCTTGTGAATGTAGGTCATTACTCACTGAAAGTTTTCATCAGCCTGGCCATCAACGTCAGGAAGTCGTCCAGGATGATGGTTCCCTGCTTTGTGGCGTACTTGAACACCAGTGACGCCAGCATGCTGTTGCTGACTTTATACCCTGACAGACACAACACACAAATATTACAGCATGTTTTCCATCATCTATATACCCACAAAATACCAATATTACGGGATGTTATTCATATATATACCCACAAAACACAAACATTACAGGATGATATTCATCTATCTACCCATAAAACCATAAATATTACAGGACCATCATCATGTGCCTTACCTATAAGCATGGGTGGTCATATTTTGCCATCTCACTTGATGACCAGTCGTGGATGAGCTCAGAGTTCTTGTCTCAACCATGCCATGTAGTCAAGCCATCCAGGTATTTATTTCTCTGCCCTTCCCATATTCTCTTCCCCTCGATCTTGCCAGTTGTCACCAAGTTCTCCAATTTATTTCTTCTTATAACGTGACCAAAGATTTTTGACTGTCTACGTCTAATTTCTCTTATCAGTTTACGATTTTCATTTGTTTCTTGTAGGACTTGGTCATTATTCAACTACTTGCCCAATAAAACACAAATATTACAGGATGATATTCATCTATATACCCACAAAACACAACATTACAGGATGATATTCATCTATATACCCACAAAACACAACATTACAGGATGATATTCATCTATATACCCACAAAACACAAATATTACAGGATGATATTCATCTATATACCCACAAAAGACAACATTACAGGATGATATTCATCTATATACCCACAAAACACAAATATTACAAGATGATATTCATCTATATACCCACAAAACACAACATTACAGGATGATATTCATCTATATACCCACAAAACACAACATTGCAGGATGATATTCATCTATATACCCACAAAACACAACATTGCAGGATGATATTCATCTATATACCCACAAAACACAACATTGCAGGATAATATTCATCTATATACCCACAAAACACAACATTGCAGGATGATATTCATCTATATACCCACAAAACACAACATTACTGGATGATATTCATCTATATACCCACAAAACACAACATTACAGGATGATATTCATCTACTTACCCTTAAAAAAAACAACGCAAAATCAATGAAAACACAAAACAATTTCACCGATGTGAAAGCTAAAAGAAACACTGCGAATGAAGAACTATGAAAATGAATAATGCTTACTGGTTTCACAGGCTAAGTTGCTACAGTATGAACGAGAAACAACAGTCCTAATTATTGCAACAGACAATACATATTTCCAGTCAGTCATCTTTTACGAACTATTCATCATTTAGTATCTCAAATCTTGCCACCTATCAGGTAACCATTCACAATCCATTTTGTCCCTTAAAACATTCACAATGTGTAGATGAGAAACACCACAAGTCACACTGACGGAGAGAACTCACCCGCTGCGTTGACCGCAGCTCTC
Source organism: Cepaea hortensis (assembly GCA_963921405.1). Classification (NCBI taxonomy): domain Eukaryota; kingdom Metazoa; phylum Mollusca; class Gastropoda; order Stylommatophora; family Helicidae; genus Cepaea; species Cepaea hortensis. The sequence continues at coordinate 3,070,918 of OY992881.1, forward strand.
AGCTCCTTGCTGTCCAGCTCTGTTGATTTGTTGGCATCAAACTGGTAGAAGATGTTCTGTAGATGATGTTTACAACAGTCAAACATTTCTGTAGTGGAAATTCACTTCTAGTGACTTTTAAAGTGGACATGGCAGCTGATCTGATGTGACATTCAAACATTGTACAACATTCTACAACACTATACAACACTGTACTGGTGGGTTATTACGCCTGTAATATTTCCATTTGTCACAATGTTGTTAATTCTAGTAAAAATATCTTTCACTGTGGAGATTCTTTCCTTCATGTCTGTGTCACATCTTCCATCAGATGTTGCTGTCTAGCCCAGGTGTTTGACCAGATTCACGTGTTTGATGTTGCTGTCTAGCCCAGGCGTTTGACCAGATTCATGTGTTTGGTGTTGCTGTCTAGCCCTGATGTTTGATAAGATTCACATGTTTGATGTTGCTGTCTAGCCCAGGCGTTTGACCAGATTCATGTGTTTGGTGTTGCTGTCTAGCCCTGATGTTTGATAAGATTCACATGTTTGATGTTGCTGTCTAGCCCAGGTGTTTGACCAGATTCATGTGTTTGATGTTGCTGTCTAGCCCTGATGTTTGATAAGATTCACATGTTTGATGTTGCTGTCTAGCCCAGGTGTTTGACCAGATTCATGTGTTTGATGTTGCTGTCTAGCCCAGGCGTTTGACCAGATTCATGTGTTTGGTGTTGCTGTCTAGCCCTGATGTTTGATAAGATTCACATGTTTGATGTTGCTGTCTAGCCCAGGCATTTGACCACATTCACATGTTTGATGTTGCTGTCTAGCCCAGGCATTTGACCAGATTCACGTCTGACAGTGACAATATTGCTAGATGTGGTGTTTACAGTGCCTCAAGTTTTCAGATATGCAGAATCAACCTACACACATTTTCCCCTCCATTAAATCCTCCCCCTCCCACACGTGGTAGGAATATTTTGTCCAACTGGGACCTCCTTGAATTCTGTTACAATATGAGCAGACAAATAACAATATTTACACAAACAACCAACAATATTTGAACAAACAACATTTGAACAAACAATCAACAACAATGTATGAACAAGCAAAAAAGCAACAGCGTATGAAGATGGCCAAACCCAGACCATCAACTAAAAGGTGAAGTGCTCAAGAACATCTCCACGTCCGACCCTGTGTTGACTACTTTATGTTTGGACTCACCTTCCAGCTCCTCAAATGACTCCACAGAAACTGAAACTCGTGGAAGCCCAGACGCCCACTTCCATCAACCTGAGTCTGGGTTAAAGAACTTCAAACCACAAACAACGAGGACACATGATTAGAGAACATGATGTACCAGATGTGTCATTGTTCATGTCAATGACAGGCAAATGTCACATCAATCATGAACTTCAGGCTCTACCAGCTCCAGACTACAGTCAATGTACTGTGTGAGACACATGACAGTATGTACAGATAACAGATCACACTGTGTGAGACACATGACAGTATGTACAGATAACAGATCACACTGTGTGAAATACATGACAGTATGTACAGATAACAGATCAAACTGACAGGCTTTCATTGGGTCATATGTTGTGCTGTGTCCAGTTCCGTTCTTAAAGCCTTCTTTTCCCACGAAATTACCAGAGCCAGAGTTGATGAGGCACATCCTACGACAGTCACAAAAAACAAACACATCCTATAACAGACACATACTAAAACAGACACACCCTACAACAGGCACATCCTACAATAGACACATCCATCAAAAGACACATTCTACAATAGACACATCATACAACAGACAAATCCATCAACAGGTAACTTACAACAGACACATCCTACAACAGACACATCCATCAACAGGTAACATACAACAGATGCATCCTACAACAGATTTCAACAACAGACACATCCATCAACAGGTAACATACAACAGACACATCCATCAACAGTCACATCCCACAACAGGTAACATACAACAGATGCATCCTACAACAGGCACATCCTACAACAAGCACATCCTACAATAGACACATCATACAACAGACACATCCATCAACAGGTAACATACAACAGACACATCCATCAACAGTCACATCCTACAACAGGTAACATACAACAGTCACATCCTACAACAGGCACATCCTACAACAGACACATCCTACAACAGACACATCCTACAACAGACACATCCATCAACAGACACATCCTACAACAGACACATCGATCAACAGACACATCGATCAACAGACACATCCTACAACAGGCACATCCTACAACAGACACATCCTACAACAGATAATACACAACAGACACATCCTACAACAGGTAATATACAACAGACACATCCTACAACAGGTAATATACAACAGACACATCCTACAACAGGTAATATACAACAGACACATCCTACAATAGACACATCATACAACAGACACATCCTACAACAGGTAATATACAATAGACACATCATACAAGAGACACATCCTACAATAGACACATCATACAACAGGCACATCCTACAACAGGTAATATACAACAGACACATCCTACAACAGGTAATATACAACAGACACATCCTACAACAGGTAATACACAACAGACACATCCTACAACAGGTAATATACAGCAGACACATCCTACAACAGGTAATATACAACAGACACATCCTACAATAGACACATACTACAACAGACACATCCATCAACAGACACATCCTACAACAGACACATCCTACAACAGGTAATATACAACAGACACATCCTACAATAGACACATCATACAACAGACACATCCATCAACAGTCACATCCTACAACAGGCACATCCTACAACAGACACATCCTACGACAGACACATCCATCAACAGACACATCCTACAACAGGTAACATACAACAGGCACATCCTACAACAGACACATCCTACAACAGACACATCCATCAACAGACACATCCTACAACAGACACATCCTACAACAGGCACATCCTACAACAGACATATCCTACAACAGGCACATCCATCAACAGACACATCCTACAACAGGTAATATACAACAGACACATCCTACAATAGACACATCATACAACAGACACATCCTACTACAGATACATCCTACAGCAGACACATCCATCAACAGACACATCCTACAACAGGTAATATACAACAGACACATCCTACAATAGACACATCATACAACAGACACATCCATCAACAGTCACATCCTACAACAGGCACATCCTACAACAGACACATACTACAACAGACACATCCTACAACAGACACATCCATCAACAGACACATCCTACAACAGGTAATATACAACAGGCACATCCTACAATAGACACATCATACAACAGACACATCCATCAACAGTCACATCCTACAACAGACACATCCTACAACAGGTAACATACAACAGGCACATCCTACAACAGACACATCCATCAACAGACACATCCATCAACAGGTAACATACAACAGACACAACCTACAACAGATTCCAACAACAGACACATACTAAAACAGACACATCATACAACAGACACATCATACAACAGACACATCATACAACAGACACATTCATCAACAGTCACATCCTAAAACAGACACATCCATCAACAGGTAACATACAACAGACACAACCTACAACAGATTCCAACAACAGACACATCCAACATAATTTTTTAAATTCCATCATTGGCACCTTGCCGTCTTGACAGACGATAGTTTGTAAGGGATGGAATTGTTGCCTCTCCATAGCACAAAGGCTGGGCTAAAATATAGAGATCATGTGTTGCCCATGCAGCATCATCCCTCTCTCGGCCTGCCTAGTTCACTCCAGAGGAAAGGTAACACCTCTACATCTGGAACAAGACAAGCTGCAGAAGCTGCCGGATCAGCAAAGCAATGCTCTAATTGTCCGCCTGTCGGAGCTTCGATCCTAGACCAGCCGCCAACCAAGGCTTAGGCCTGGTCTGCCCTGCCATGACACTTTGTCTTTAGGTTGCATTTCCTCACACCAGGGTAAGGCTTGTATCCTCCCAATTGCGCTCTTCCGCCCGAAGCCGTTGGCACAATTGGGGTGTCGGGTTTGCTAAGCGCCGCCCAACGTTCGGCGCTGACAGAAAGCAGGTAGTACCGTCTACTGTTATACGGTAGCTCAGTCATATCTGACTAAGACCTGACACACACAACAGACACATACTAAAACAGACATACTAGAATAGACAACATACAACAGACACATCCAACAACAGACACATCCAACAACAGACACATCCAACAACAGACACATCCAACAACAGGCACATCCTACAACAGTCACATCCTACAACAGTCACATCCTACAAGAGATACTGGTGACTTAAGACAATCATCAACACCCAACCAAGGATACATCCATCAGACTGACAAAGGCTTTACAGGTGTCAATGCTGATATCTTGATGTAAGTGATCTGTAACGAGAAATGTGTCAACAAATATCATCCAATCTCACAGATACTGATGTTGGGACAGGTAAAGTGGTAGCCAAAGTTATCATTGCCAGGTTGGAACACTTGTTTGCCAAAGTTCTAATTGCCAGGTAGGAAAAGGTGTTAGCCAAAGTTATCATTGCCAGGTAGGGACAGGTGTTAGCCAAAGTTATAATTGCCAGGTAAGGAAAAAATGTTAGCCAAAGTTATCATTGCCAGGTAGGAACACTTGTTAGCCAAAGTTATAATTGCCAGGTAGGAAAATGTATTAGCCAAAGTTATTATTGCCAGGTAGGGACAGGTGTTAGTCAAAGTTATCATTGCCAGGTAGGGACAGGTGTTAGCCAAATTAATCATTGCCAGGTAGGGACAGGTGTTAGCCAAAGTTATTGCCAGGTAGGGACAGGTGTTAGACAAAGTTATCACTGCAGGTATTAGCCAAAGTTATCATTGCCAGGTAGTGTCAGGTGTTAGTAAAAGTTATCATTGCCAGGTAGGGACAGGTGTTAGCCAAAGTTATCATTGCCCAGTAGGGACAGGTGTTAGCCAGTTATCATTGCCAGGTAGGGACAGGTGTTAGCCAAAGTTATCACTGCCAGGTAGGGAAAGATGTTAGTCAAAGTTATCATTGCCAGGTAGGGACAGGTGTTAGTCAAAGTTATCATTGCCAGGTAGGGACAGGTGTTAGTCAAAGCTAACATTTTCAGGGAGACATGGGTACAAAACGTGATAGGGAGTCATGATTGTTGTGCTTGCTACCACAACTGTGGCCTGTATTCAGTCTGCAGTACTGACAAAATTTGGTTCTGGCTCCAAGGGCTGACCCAGCCTAGTTGTTGCTGCTGTTTGTTTGTCTCATGTGTCTGCGTTCAGGTCACCTGACCTTAATACAGGGCCGGCATCCATCAGTGAGGTTAACGTAGAGACAGGTTGACGTAGGGACAGGTTGATGTAGGGACAGGTTGATGTAGGGACAGGTTGACGTAGAGACTTTACTCATGACCCAGTAACAACTCCGTGGGGATTGTGTTGTAGACCTCTCTGTCCCTCTCCAAGCTCACAAACCAGCAGGATGTGCTCCAACTCTCCAAGCTCACAAACCAGCAGGATGTGCTCCAACTCTCCAAGCTCACAAACCAGCAGGATGTGCTCCAACTCTCCAAGCTCACAAACCAGCAGGATGTGCTCCAACTCTCCAAGCTCACAAACCAGCAGGATGTGCTCCAACTCTCCAAGTTCACAAACCAGCAGGATGTGCTCCAACTCTCCAAGCTCACAAACCAGCAGGATGTGCTCCAACTCTCCAAGCTCACAAACCAGCAGGATGTGCTCCAACTCTCCAAGCTCACAAACCAGCAGGATGTGCTCCAACTCTCCAAGCTCACAAACCAGCAGGATGTGCTCCAACTCTCCAAGCTCACAAACCAGCAGGATGTGCTCCAACTCTCCAAGCTCACAAACCAGCAGGATGTGCTCCAACTCTCCAAGCTCACAAACCAGCAGGATGTGCTCCAACTCTCCAAGCTCACAAACCAGCAGGATCTGCTCCAACTCTCCAAGCTCACAAACCAGCAGGATGTGCTCCAACTCAACACCAGAGGGAGCCCATCCTTGTCAAATGGACAGCAGATCATTCTAGAATTTGGTGGGAGGAAAAGTCCAGAAGAAAGGTAATGGATCACGATGTCCCAATGTGCTGTGACCAGGTTTGTGTGAGACAGGAAAAGTCTGGAAAGTCAGCACTACTCATCTCATCTTGTTCCTCTTGTACCTTGCGCTGTCAAGGTGAAGTATAAACAGCAGGAGAGTGCCCGATTATGGGCTTCATGTATCGATATTCCCATGGACTCTACTATTCCCTCTGTCAATCGTTTACGTGGTCGTCCTCTTCCTCTGCTTCCATCCATCAGCACCACAAGAACACAATAACAAACCACATGAAGGATGCAGCGATGACAAGCTTTCATCAATTGACAACAACACGAAAGACAAGAATGATACTAAAATAGCTACAGAAAGGCGTACACTGATGATGTCCAGGCGTACACTGATGTCCAGGCGTACACTGATGATGTCCAGGCGTACACTGATGTCCAGGCGTACACTGATGATGTCCAGGCGTACACTGATGTCCAGGCGTACACTGATGATGTCCAGGCGTACACTGATGTCCAGGTGTACACTGATGATGTCCAGGTGTACACTGATGTCCAGGTGTACACTGATGATGTCCAGGTGTACACTGATGTCCAGGTGTACACTGATGATGTCCAGGTGTACACTGATGATGTCCAGGTGTACACTGATGTCCAGGTGTACACTGATGTCCAGGTGTACACTGATGTCCAGGTGTACACTGATGATGTCCAGGCGTACACTGATGTCCAGGTGTACACTGATGATGTCCAGGTGTACACTGATGTCCAGGTGTACACTGATGATGTCCAGGTGTACACTGATGATGTCCAGGTGTACACTGATGATGTCCAGGTGTACACTGATGATGTCCAGGCGTACATTGATGATGTCCAGGCGTACACTGATGTCCAGGTGTACACTGATGATGTCCAGGTGTACACTGATGATGTCCAGGCGTACAAGAATAAAACCAGTAGAATTAATTGACACAGGACGAGTGGCCTAGAGGTCATGACATTCACCTTTGGCTCAAACAAACCTGATTCGATTCACGGTGTGGACTGTGAAGTTGTTAAAACAAATAAAGAGTCAACAGATCAGCAACAACACAATCAGATCACTTTATCTATAGCAACAAGACAGTCAGATCACTCTATATATTGCACATATTCACCATCTCAGTGGTGCTAACATTCTAGACACAAGAGTGATCTGAGCTCTCACCAGATTTTAAAGCTTCGTTGATGGCACTGCGCAACTCAAATGGGCTAACCTCCATGTCCTGAAACCAGAAAACAGACAACATTAGGACATGCTCTTCAATTTGATACACTCTCTAGTCTGAAACACCCTCCAGTCTGACACACTCTTCAGTCTGACATACCCTCCAGTCTGACGTACCCTCCAATCTGACACACTCTTCAGTCTGACATACCCTCCAGTCTGACATACAGCAGTATCAACTGCCTAAAACTAACACAAGAGTTGTATGCTGCACAGAAGTGAACAAATAAACAATGATAACACAAGCCAACATGGCTGCACAAACCTCTCCAGACACTCGGTAGAAAAAGTTCTTTATTGTTTCCTCTTGTTGTTTCGCCTCCGCAGAGACAGCTGTTGGAGGGATGTCCACTTTCTCTGGCTTCTCGTCGCAGTACCTGGTCAAAAATGGCACACTTATACAATTCTGTTTTAACTACATCACAACTAAAACCCATTCACATTAACTACAACATAACTAAATCACATTCAGATTAACTACATCACAACTAAACCACAATTACATTAACTACATCACAACTAAACCACATTCAGATTGACTACATCACAACTAGACCACATTCAGATTAACTACATCACAACTAGACCAAATTCAGATTAACTACATCACAACTAAATCACATTCAGATTAACTACATCACAACTAAACCACAATTACATTAACTACATCACAACTAAACCACATTCAGATTAACTACATCACAACTAAACCACATTCACAATAACTACATCACAACTAGACCAAATTCAGATTAACTACATCGCAACTAAATCACATTAAGATTAACAACATCACAACTAAACCACATTCACATTAACTACATCACAACTAAACCACATTCACAATAACTACATCACAATTAGACCAAATTCAGATTAACTACATCACAACTAAATCACATTCAGATTAACTACATCACAACTAAACCACAATTACATTAACTACATCACAACTAAACCACATTCAGATTAACTACATCACAACTAAACCACATTCACAATAACTACATCACAACTAGACCAAATTCAGATTAACTACATCACAACTAAATCACATTAAGATTAACTACATCACAACTAAACCACATTCACATTAACTACATCACAACTAAACCACATTCACAATAACTACATCACAACTAGACCAAATTCAGATTAACTACATCACAACTAGACCAAATTCAGATTAACTACATCACAACTAAACCACAATTACATTAACTACATCACAACTAAACCACAATTACAATAACTACATCACAACTAAACCACAATTACATTAACTACATCACAACTAAACCACAATTACATTAACTACATCATAACTAAACCACAATTACATTAACTACATCACAACTAAATCACATTCAGATTAACTACATCACAACTAAACCACAATTACATTAACTACATCACAACTAAACCACATTCACATTAACTACATCACAACTAAAACACATTCACATTAACTACATCATAACTAGACCACATTCACAATAACTACATCACAACTAAATCACAATTACATTAACTACATCATAACTAAACCACAATTACATTAACTACATCACAACTAAACCATATTCACATTAACTACATCATAACTAGACCACATTCACAATAACTACATCACAACTAAACCACAATTACATTAACTACATCACAACTAGACCACATTCAGATTAACTACATCACAACTAAAACACATTCACATTAACTACATCATAACTAAACCACAATTACATTAACTACATCACAACTAGACCACATTCAGATTAACTACATCACAACTAGACCACATTCACATTAACTACATCATAACTAAACCACAATTAAATTAACTACATCACAACTAAACCACAATTACATTAACTACATCACAACTAAACCACATTCACATTAACTACAACATAACTAAACCACATTCAGATTGACTACATCACAACTAGACCACATTCAGATTAACTACATCACAACTAGACCACATTCAGATTAACTACATCACAACTAAAACACATTCACATTAACTACATCACAACTAAATCACATTCAGATTAACTACATCACAACTAAACCACATTCATTTTAACTACATCACAACTAAAGCACATTCAGATTAACTACATCACAACTAAATCACATTCAGATTAACTACATCACAACTAGACCACATTCAGATTAACTACATCATAACTAAATCACATTCACATTAACTACATCATAACTAAACCACAATTACATTAACTACATCACAACTAAACCACAATTACATTAACTACATCATAACTAAACCACAATTACATTAACTACATCACAACTAAACCACAATTACATTAACTACATCACAACTAAACCACAATTACATTAACTACATCATAACTAAACCACAATTACATTAACTACATCACAACTAAACCACATTCACAATAACTACATCACAACTAGACCACATTCAGATTAACTACATCACAACTAAACCACATTCAGATTAACTACATCACAACTAAACCACATTCAGATTAACTACATCACAACTAAACCACATTCACATTAACTACATCACAACTAAATCACATTCACAATAACTACATCACAACTAAACCACATTCACAATAACTACATCACAACTAAATCACAATTACATTAACTACATCACAACTAAACCACATTCAGATTAACTACATCACAACTAAATCACATTCAGATTAACTACATCACAACTAACCCACATTCATTTTAACTACATCACAACTAAAGCACATTCAGATTAACTACATCACAACTAAATCACATTCAGATTAACTACATCACAACTAGACCACATTCAGATTAACTACATCATAACTAAATCACATTCACATTAACTACATCATAACTAAACCACAATTACATTAACTACATCACAACTAAACCACAATTACATTAACTACATCACAACTAAAGCACATTCACATTAACTACATCATAACTAAACCACAATTACATTAACTAAATCACAACTAAACCACAATTACATTAACTACATCACAACTAAACCACAATTACATTAACTACATCACAACTAAACCACATTCACATTAACTACATCACAACTAAACCACATTCATTTTACTAAAGCACATTCAGATTAACTACATCACAACTAAACCACATTCATTTTACTAAAGCACATTCAGATTAACTACATCACAACTAAACCACATTCATTTTAACTACATCAGAACTAAAACACATTCATCTTAACTACATCACAACTAAACCACATTCAGATTAACAAACAAACATCAATTTGCCACTGACATGCAGGAGAACACTGCTGCTGGCAGCCCTGCCTGGTGTAGTCAGGTTTCTAGTGTTCTTGCTAGCATTGGCCGAAGTGCCAACACTGCCATACTGTGCTCAAGCTAAGCATGTCCAAACAGCCTACCATGGCCTCACTGACTGGTTTCAAACCAGGTCCAGCACCACCTGGATTTTCATCATCATGTTCCTGACCACCAGGCCTAGACAATGATGTTCCTCCACAACACCATCCTCCAAGATATTTATCAATGCATGTGCTGACAGCTTTCTACAATATTTCTTCGTCTGAGAGAGACAGAGTATGTATGTATGTATGAGTACATTTTTGCTAGTGAGTTTGTGATTGTGAGTAAATGTGTATGCGAGGGAGAATGTATTTGTGTGCTACAGAGTGAGTGATGTCTATATGATGCAAGTATGTATACTTCCAGTAAAATGGTGACGGCATAACAGTGTTTTTTATTCAGGGGATGCTGCTTTATGTTTTTTCATATCAATTTTAGGAAGTTTTTCACAAGACACCACGGAAGGCAGGTGGTGGATGAAATATTGAGGGCAGCCAACAGATAGTTGTTGGTTATGGTCTCAAGTTTTGTGACGGTAAGAAGATGATCACTTTAACGGAACAATGGCTATGATCTCTGGCCAGTGTGGTCACTGCTAAGAAGGAAAGCGACGGCATACTACTTTCTTTAAAGTTGCCTAGTTTATCATGATTTGTCGAATCACAGAACGTCACAAGAAAACGACAGCAACACTGAAATTAGCGACATGGAATGTTTGTATGTTAAGCAAAGAGAGAAAATTGTATAACATCAAACAAGGAATGGGACAAGAGAATATTAATATAATAGGAATGTACGAAACAAGATGGAAAGGAACAAGGATTGAGACAGGGGAGGATTTTAAGATTATTTATTCTGAGGGAGAAGAAAGGCAAAGAGGTGTAGCAATTATCTTGGATCTGCAAATATCAAAATCTGTTAAAGGATATTGGGTAGTGTCAGACAGGGTTCTATTGGTAAAGTTAATCGCAGACCTTTTAACATAAACATCATTCAAATATATGCCCCAACCAGAGAATGCAGTGAATATAGTATACAGGGATTTTATAATGACATGGAGAATGCGTTGAAGAAATGAAAAATTCAGAAATAAATATCATAATGGGTGACTTCAATGCAAAAGTAGGGTATCAAGGTGATGGATGCACAGTAGGCAAACATGGTTTGGGAGAACAAAACGAAAGAGGATACACACTTGTAGAATGGGAAAAAGAGCAGGAAATGATTGTTGGAAACACCTGATTTAAGCAACATTCTAGAATATTATGGACATGAAGGAGTCCTCCTGACAGCAGGATTAGAAGTCAGATTGACTACATCCTGATTGGCAGAACATTTCGAAATGGGTTAACAATCGCAAAAACAGTTCCAATACAGACTGTTACAGTGATCACAGAGTGTTTACTGGCACATTGAAAGTAAAGTTAAAGAAAGCCAAGTTAGTTAGTTAGTTAGTTAGTTAGTCGACAGATCATCCTCATTGCACATCGAACCATTCAGTCCATAAGTGCTCGGATCCCCTCCTCAGCAAATCCCGCAGCGTGTAGTGGCTAACGACGCCAGTTCTGTGTTGGTTTGTCAATCTTCTTTGGCTTCCTGCGTAGTGTTCTTGTTTGGCCACCCCTCTTTTAATTTGCTGCTCCCGCAGTCTGGCCATTGTTGTAGATTCACAGTCATCACTTGGTTCTCGCAAAAGTCTCACTTCTCGTACAGCATTCAGAATGTCAGCCTGGTCCATGGCGCGTCCGCCCTCCACAGTAGCCTCACTTGCGAGCTTGTCAGCCCGCTCATTTCCTTGTACTCCCGCATGCCCTGGCACGAAGATGAAACTAATCTTTGCCAGCCGAGACCGCTTCAGAGGCAGCAACCATTCTCTTCGGATCGACCCCTCCTCTATCCTCTTGATCATGTTCATTGAGTCGCTAAGGAAACAAGCCCTAGTGAATGTCTGTGTCTCGAGCCATATTATTGCTTTACTTACTGCCATGACTTCCATGGTCAGGCTACTTGTGGTTTCAGTGAAAGCACCAGAGTCCTCCTTCACAATTCTCCCTCCGGCCCGAGCTGTAAAGGCCCATGAGCTTCTCACATGTCGGACGACTGACCCATCTGTGTAGTTGACCGCGTCACCATCTAGCGAATTCTCAAAAATCAACGCTTGTACTTCAGCCTCAACAGCAGCCGGATTTTCTTGTCTGCATTTTCTATCTAGTTGGATGCAAACTGAAAAGGATGTGCAGAAGTCTGTTGGCACTTGCACCCACTCCTCGCCAGGTTCTAAGTCCTCAAGTGAACACACCTGTTGAAGAATGTCTTCGGCTTGACCCATCCACGGCCGTCCTCTTTTTAACCTGCTGCCCTTCACCTTCCTAATTTCACTATGCAGTGGATGTTGTGTGTTTGCGTTAATTCTGAGGTAGGCGCGTGCCCTGCAAACTTGTATTCTCTCTTCAATGGTTGGAAAATCAAGAAGGTAGCGCATCGCCCTGCATGCTGTATCTCTTGTACATCCAAGAATAATGCGCATAGCTTCATTCTGTATCCTTTCCATCCTTTCTATCTGCTTATGGCTGAGAGTCAGGATTGCCATTGCATACTCCAAAACAGACATGACCAGCCCCTCGTACAGAAGACATAGATGGCGCTGCTCACAGTTTGCTGCCGCCACCACCCGCATCGCTGCCAAACCCCGCTTGGCCTTTGTTATCACCTGGTCTATGTGCACATTATAAGCAAGGCTTCGATCAAACCGTATCCCCAGGTAATTCATTGCCTGCGTTCTTTCCACCGTCTCTGAACACAGCATTACAGTTGGTGTTGGATTGTTGACAATATGATTATTCAACGAGAACCAAGTCACTGTTGCCTTTGTTGGGTTGACCATAGCCCCAGCTTCATCACACCAAGTACTTATGCGATTGAGTTCGGTTTGTAGTTTCACAGCAACCTCCTCTCTATCCTTACCCTGACGATACACTAAAACATCATCGGCATACGACAATGTCCTGCCAGGTCCAGTGATGTGCTCACTGGTGATTCTCACTGTGTAGACGTTGAACAGTACCGGAGATAATGGTGATCCCTGTGGTAGGCCAGGATATATTGTTGTTGGTTCCGAAGTCCAACTGCCACATCTAAAAACTACTTTCCGATGGAAGAGGGCTGCAGCGATCCAACTAAGGAGGAATGGACTTACGTTTAGTTCAAGAAGCTGAAACATTAAAAAATCCAGTGGTACTCTGTTGTATGCGTCCTCAAGATCAATCGCTGCAGCAACGGTTTCAGTGCCTGAGTGGAAACCTTCATAGACATCATGGGCAAAGACTGCTGCATTGGTCCAGGTTTCTCTTTTTGGATGGTACCCACCCAGGGTAGGTGGGAAAACACCTTGCCTCTCTAGTTGGCTTGATATTTTCCTGGCAATTACCTTCTCCAGCAGCTTGCCTATTGTATTCTGCATGGTTATAATTCGACATCCCTGAATTTTTTTGTGGTCTTTGTCAGGCTTCGGCAAGGGAATCAGATAGCTGTGTAACCATTCCTCCTTGATGCTAGCACTCCCTATACTGTTGTTGTACATGTCTGCTAGAAAGCCAAGTATACACCAGGAAACACTAAATATGATCTGTGTACATTAAACAATGACAAGGAAATACAATATAATGTCAACATAGTAGTAAAGAACAGATTTGATGTATTGTTTGATCTAGAGATCCTATTTCAAGATGCGGATGATCAATGGGAAATGTTGGAGAATTCAATCAGTTTGGCTGAACAAATAACTATTCGAAAATTAAGGAAAGTGGGTCATAAGAAATGGATGACTGAAGAAATTTCACAACCAATGGAAAAAAGATGACACAGCAAAAATAATCCTAACAAATATGAAGAGATTCACAGGAAAGTCAGAACATTATGTAAGGAGGCAAAAGAAGCATGGCTCGAGAAAAATTGCATAGAAATTGAAAAACAACACAACAGTAAAAATATCAAATTAATGCACAAAAGAATTCAGGACCTTACTAATAAAAGAATAACAGGCTACCTAAAAACATAAGATGGAAAAATCATACTAGAAAAAGATAAGATTTTACATATTTGGTCAGAGTATGTGAAAAACCTTTATGATGATACCAGAGAATAGTATGCTGTTCAAAATAATAATGAAAGACCATCAATTTTGAAGATGGAGGTTCAGAATGCTCTTAACCATATGAGAACTGGCAAGACCCCCAGTTCGGACATCTAAACAGAAATGATCAATGCTTTAGAAGAATATGGAATAGATCAAGTCACCAGAATGCTGAACGCAATATATGATACTGGAGATATACCTCATGAATTATATAATTCTGTATTTATTGCAATCGCGAAGAAATCAGGAGCCTTGGAATGTGATCAACATCGTACAATTAGTATAATGAGCCACATCACGAAGATTTTGCTAAGAATTATTATGCAAAGAGTTAGGAAGAAGATGCAACATGAAATAGGAGAAGAATAATGTGGGTTTGCAGAAGGCAACGGTACAATTAATGCTGTGTATGTATTGAGAACATTAATTGAACGTTCTATAGAAGTAAACAAAGATCTACACCTTTGCTTTATTGACTACACAAAGGCTTTCGATAAAGTGAGACATGTCAACATGATAAGGATGCTTGCAGATCTACAAATTGATGGGAAAGACCTTAGACTTGTAAAAAACATATATTGGAAACAAGCTGCAATAAAGATTAATAATGAAGTAGGTCAATATCAGCCTATTAAGAGAAGTGTGAGACAGGGATGTGAAATGTCTCCACATCTTTATTCCCTGTACAGTGAAAATATTTTCAATATTGTAGAAAAAAATGAAAGGAATCATCATTGGGGGACATAACATCAATAACATAAGATCTGAGGATGATACAGTATTGATTGCAGAAGCATGGCTCGAGAAATGAGCAGACAATGAGCAGGATCTGCAACATTTAGTAGAATGCAGTTGTTGACAACTAGGGTTAGAATTAAACTGTAAAAAGACACAGATTATGGTCGTCACTAGGAAGAAGGAAATCCCACAATCTATATATATAAAAGAGACTGTATGTGTGTGGTTGGGGATGTATTGGATGCGTTCGATAACGGTACATCCGATTGAGATGAAATTTTCTACACGTCTTCCTTTCATTCCTGTGCAACCGACTGTAATAGTTTCTTAGTGTAAAATCGGCTACTTACTTATTAAAATTTCATTTTGTAATTACATGACTTAACATAAGAAATATTCTATAAAGGGACATAACTTTTAGTAGCATTGATATATCTTAGGTTAAGTCCCCTGGCTATAGATAGCTATATAAATAAATAGATACATAGATAGATAGATCTGACCCAATAGATAGAGAGGGTGGGATAGACGGAGTGAGAGACGGACGGGCAGGCAGGCAGACAGACAGATAGATAGACAGTTAGATAGACAGACAGACAGACAGACAGCCGGGTCAACAGACAGACAGACAGGAACGGGAACTTATATGACTACTTATATGAATTAAATTAGATGCTCCCCACCAGGGACTGGGTGAAGCCGGGCCGGGTCAGACAGACAGACAGACAGTCGGGTCGACAGACAGATAGATAGTCGGGAACGGGAACTTATATGACTACTTATATGAATTAAACGAGATGCTCCCCACCAGGAGCTGGGCGAAGCCGGGCCGGGCCAGACAGACAGACAGACAAACAAGCAGACAGACAGACAAGACAGACAGACAGACAGACAAGACAGACAGACAGACAAGACAGACAGACAGACAGACAGACAGACAGACAGACAGATAGATAGATAGATAGATAGATAGATCCCCACCAGGGCCTGGGCGAAGCCGGGCCTGGTCAGCTAGTGTAATATAAAAGTAAACGGGAATATTCTTCAACAAGTGAATCGATACAATTATCTCGGAACAGTAATAACATCTGATGGGAGATGCCTTGAGGAGATTAGAACAAGAATCGCCATGGCGAATGCAGCCTTTTGCAAGATGAAAAACATACTGACCAATAAAAAGATGTCAACTGCAACAAGAAAAATAGTATTGAGGTGCTACATAGAACCTGTACTTTTGTATGGATGTGAAGCGTGACAATGAGCAGACAAGCTGAGAAACATCTGATGGCTCTGGAAATGTCGTTTTTGAAGATAATGCAAAGAATACCATGGATAGAAAGAAAAACCAATGACCAAGTCCTACAAGAAACAAATGAAAATCGTAAACTGATTGTAGAAATTAGGTGTAGACAGTCAAAATTCTTTAGTCACGTTATGAGAAGAAATAAATTGGAGAACTCGATGACAACTGGCAAAATTGAGAGGAAGAGAACATGGGGAAGGCAGAGAAGTAAATACCTGGATGGCTAAGCCACGTGGTATGGCCGAGACAAGAACAGTGAGCTGATCCACGACTCTGGTGATTGAGTGAAATGGCAAATCATGACCGCTCACACTTATCGGCATGGTGCATGATGGATGAATGTATACAAGTATGTATGTATTTATCCATGTGTGTGTGTATGTGTGTCTGCTTGCCTGCCTGTCTCGTAACATGGTAATATGTATTGTTTATGTTCACAACTTTCATTTAACAATTTCTTTTTTCGCTATGTGAATGTAACTGTGTGTATATAACTGATGTACGTTCCTAACATCACACGTAGTTATGTACCTCTGTTGATACATGGCACCCACATCACACGTAGTTATGTACTTCGATGTCAGTGAATTTGACTTCGGTGAGCATTTGTGTCTGGTTTGCATACTCTAGACCAGAGGTTCCCAAACCACGGCTCGCGGGTCACTTTTGGCCCGCCAGCTGTTAGTAAGTGGCAAGCGAGGCCTCGTTATTTAATATAATATATTATAGTAATTTCAAAAAATGCACATCGAGCGCCCCGTCAGCGTGCGATAGTTTTCTCTGCTCGTGGTTGTTATGTTCAGATATTATCGAATGCGCCTGTTCAGTTCGCAACCTTCAGGTGATCACACGATTTCATTCTGGCGACTATTGTCAATCGAACAATTTGAACACTTGCGTTCATTCGCCCAATGATACATTTGTCGATTTGGTTCGACTTACAGATGCGAGCAGTCATTTTCCACAGTGGCCGCTATAAAACACAAGCAACGATCCAGATTCACCGACAGTAACCTAGCTATGCTTATGACTTTGGACACGACAGATTTGTGCCCAGACATTGATAAACTGGCATCTTAACTTAAGTAATTGGTTATGAAGAACAGTTACAATTGTAAATTAATTACATTAATAGCGATTTTCGAAACTGATTAAAAATTTATTGTTAAATTAACTTTTGATTTTAAACCAAAACATTACCACAATGTAGTACTGACACTGACTGCCTTTAAAGTTTTAGAATTTTTTGGACGAAAGTTAAGAAAGGTAACGCAGGTGTCCTAAGGCGAGCTCAGCGAGGACGGAAACCTCGCGTAGAGCAAAAGGGCAAAAGCTCGCTTGATTTTGATTTTCAGTACGAATACAGAGACTCAGGCTACCATCTGTTTGTAAAGAGTCAATACACGAGATTCAGGCTACCATCTGTTTTGTAAAGAGTCATGATATTTTAGAGTCTCCGACTTGGGTCGAGTTGGTGGGATATGTTTTCCCCAAATTCGACTAAAGACGGTTGATCGGCGGACTAACAATCCGTCATCATAAAACTCCCAACTGTTGCAGAAACAGATTTCTGGCTCCAAATGTGTGACGCTTCAAGCAAACACAAGAGAACCACGATTTCTGCCCTATGCGCCATCTTAGGCACGAGAGGAAAGACAAGACAAGACAAGACAAGAAAGGTAAGAATGATATTGCATTAATTTTATAATTTTTTAATGTTGTGGCCCGCTTAACTACCGAAAATAGTAGATATGGCCCTCTGCTTGAAAAGCTTTGGAACCACTGCTCTAGACACATCCCATTCAAGATAGCAGGCTTTATCCACTCGAGGGTAAGTTTTCTTTCCTAACAATGTTGCCAGGACACTTGCCTGATGGCCTGCTCATTGCAGCCTCCAGCCGGCGTGGTATTCTTCACATGGACAACTTGCACATGGTCCTCCCGCTGTTCACCCGTATCTGGGAAGGCTGGGTGTCCAATCTCACACAACTTTACACTGACTATACCCAAGATTACTAGGGAGCATGTGGTACCATTAGATGGCAGTAGTTCTCGGGAACATTCCCAGCCTTAGGTTGAGATTCAACCTGACACCTTCTGAGCCTTAGATACAGTCGTGAGAAGTTTTAGCTCCAGCTAACATACGTAAATATCATAACTTAACATTAACTGTAATCTAATACATGTAATGATATCATAACTTTAACTGACTATATTACATGCTAAAGCTGAAACACATGCACACTGACATCATCAATTTATGCTGTGTTCTAACATGATCTAGCTACAACACATGCACACTGACATCATCAATTTATGCTGTGTTCTAACATGATCTAGCTACAACACATGCACACTGACATCATCAATTTATGCTGTGATCTAACATGATATAACTACAACACATGCACACTGACATCATCAATTTATGCTGTGTTCTAACATGATCTAGCTACAACACATGCACACTGACATCATCAATTTATGCAGTGATCTAACATGATATAACTACAACACATGCATAATGACATCATCAATTCATGCTGTGATCTAACATGATCTAGCTACAACACATGCACTATGACATCATCAATATATGCTGTGATCTAACATGGTCTAGCTACAACACATGCATAATCTTCTTCTTCTTCAGCGTTCCGAGCCATTGAGGTTCTTTGCTGCAAATACAATCCGTCTCCATTCGTCTCTCTGGTGGACCTTCTCTTGCCAGTCGTTGATTCCAAGTGCTTGCAGGTCTGTACATGTATTATCTCTCCACCGCCTTCTTGGTCTACCTCGGGGTCTACGGTAATTTATTTCCTGAGTGTAAGCGAGTTTTGTTTCCCTATTATCTTCCATTCTTTCTATATGCCCCAGCCATTGTAGTCTATTAGCCTTCATGATACCAGTGATTAGCGGGGACTTAAACAGATCATAAATGTCTTTGTTACTTCTTCTTTTCCACTCTCCACTTTGTGTATCCCTAATGGGTCCAAAGATGCGTCTTAAAATTTTGTTCTCAAAGGTTTGTAACATGCATAATGACATCATCAATATATGCTGTGATCTAACATGATCTAGCTACAACACATGCACTATGACATCATCAATATATGCTGTGATCTAACATGGTCTAGCTACAACACATGCATAATGACATCATCAATATATGCTGTGATCTAACATGGTCTAGCTACAACACATGCACTATGACATCATCAATATATGCTGTGATCTAACATGATCTAGCTACAACACATGCACTATGACATCATCAATATATGCTGTGATCTAACATGGTCTAGCTACAACACATGCATAATGACATCATCAATATATACTGTGATCTAACATGGTCTAGCTACAACACATGCATAATGACATCATCAATATATGCTGTGATCTAACATGGTCTAGCTACAACACATGCATAATGACATCATCAATATATGCTGTGATCTAACATGGTCTAACTACAACACATGCACAATGACATCATCAATATATGCTGTGGTCTAACATGGTCTAGCTACAACACATGCATAATGACATCATCAATATATGCTGTGATCTAACATGGTCTAACTACAACACATGCATAATGACATCATCAATATATGCTGTGATCTAACATGGTCTAAATACAACACATGCACAATGACATCATCAATATATGCTGTGATCTAACATGGTCTAACTACAACACATGCACAATGACATCATCAATATACGCTGTGATCTAACATGGTCTAGCTACAACACATGCATAATGACATCATCAATTCATGCTGTGATCTAACATGGTATAACTACAACACATGCACTATGATATCATCAATTCATGCTGTGTTCTAGCATGGTCTAGCTATAAGTCATTACAGATACCACAGCCTCCCACTAACACTGTATTCTTTCTGTATTTTAGCGAAATATCAGAGGTGCTACTTACTCAACCACGTTCCCACGCTCCAAGAAAAACCTGAGATAATAATCAGCTTCCTCGTCAGCTTCCCAGGTGCTTGGTATGAACAGATACTCTCCAGGAGCCAGGGCCAGGCGTTTGGTTACCTGGCGGATATTGATGTAGGCGCCAGAATTGGCGACTGCTTGGTGGTAGTCAAAGAAGTCTTTCTTTACCGGCATCGAGTATCCTTTCTCAAACTGTGAGACAAGTGAGATGTCGTTCAAACATAGACAGTGGATACTGGGGACATATTGCTTTCTTTCTCTCCTATGTAGTGTACAGTCTTGTTGAGGCTTTCCTCTTCTACCCTGGGATATAGAGGTACCTTGCAATCTAGTTCAGTCATTTTGCTTCTACCCTCAAATGTAGAGCTGCCTTATAGTCTTATTAAGGCTTTCCTCTCCTACTCTAGGATTTACACTGTCTGAACTTATCAAACTAAAGTCAACGAACTGCAGACATTCTCAAACTGAATAAAAATGTGTTGTACTCGTAAACTAGAGCACCCTGCTGATGGCTGTTTCACACATGTAGGTCACGGCCAGTGCACTAACACAGAGTACATCAAAAACACATGTAGGTCAAGGCTAGTACACATAAACTGAGTACATGAAACACACATGTAGGTCACGGCCAGTGCACTAACACAGAGTACATCAAAAACACATGTAGGTCAAGGCTAGTACACATAAACTGAGTACATGAAACATACATGTAGGTCAAGGCTAGTACACATAAACTGAGTACATGAAACACACATGTAGGTCAAGGCTAGTACACATACACAGAGTACATGAAACATACATGTAGGTCAAGCCTAGTATACATAAACTGAGTACATGAAACACACATGTAGGTCAAGGCTAGTACACATAAACTGAGTACATGAAACACACATGTAGGTCACTGCCAGTGCACTAACACAGAGTACATCAAAAACACATGTAGGTCAAGGCTAGTACACATAAACTGAGTACATGAAACATACATGTAGGTCAAGGCTAGTACACATAAACTGAGTACATGAAACACACATGTAGGTCACGGCCAGTGCACTAACACAGAGTACATCAAAAACACATGTAGGTCAAGGCTAGTACACATAAACTGAGTACATGAAACATACATGTAGGTCAAGGCTAGTACACATAAACTGAGTACATGAAACACACATGTAGGTCACGGCCAGTGCACTAACACAGAGTACATCAAAAACACATGTAGGTCAAGGCTAGTACACATAAACTGAGTACATGAAACACACATGTAGGTCAAGGCTAGTACACATAAACTGAGTACATGAAACACACATGTAGGTCAAGGCTAGTACACATACACAGAGTACATGAAACATACATGTAGGTCAAGCCTAGTATACATAAACTGAGTACATGAAACACACATGTAGGTCAAGGCTAGTACACATAAACTGAGTACATGAAACACACATGTAGGTCACTGCCAGTGCACTAACACAGAGTACATCAAAAACACATGTAGGTCAAGGCTAGTACACATAAACTGAGTACATGAAACATACATGTAGGTCAAGGCTAGTACACATAAACTGAGTACATGAAACACACATGTAGGTCACGGCCAGTGCACTAACACAGAGTACATCAAAAACACATGTAGGTCAAGGCTAGTACACATAAACTGAGTACATGAAACATACATGTAGGTCAAGGCTAGTACACATAAACTGAGTACATGAAACACACATGTAGGTCACGGCCAGTGCACTAACACAGAGTACATCAAAAACACATGTAGGTCAAGGCGAGTACACATAAACTGAGTACATGAAACACACATGTAGGTCAAGGCTAGTACACATAAACTGAGTACATGAAACACACATGTAGGTCAAGGCTAGTACACATACACAGAGTACATGAAACATACATGTAGGTCAAGCCTAGTATACATAAACTGAGTACATGAAACACACATGTAGGTCAAGGCTAGTACACATACACAGAGTACATCAAACACACACGTTTGCAGATGATGGCACAAATGACACTGTGACTCATGCAAGAGACCCCTCATGGATGTAGAAAGTGTCACTAGGGAATGTCACCCGCGGAGTCTGAATCCATTCGGACATACAAGGCCTAAGACAATGTCTGACTGGCAATCAGAATGTTGACATAATCTACGTATGACTAGTATGACCTTGAATTGATGATCCTGATCGAATGCCAGTAAGGAAGTCTCAAGATTGAATGGACCTCATCTGTGTGGGTGCTGGGGTCAGCAGTGTGTAGGTGCTGGGATCAGCAGTGTGTGGGTGCTGGGATCAGCAGTGTGTGGGTGCTGGGATCAGAACTGAGGATGGAAACTGCTTGAAGAGGATATCTTTAACAATAATGTTGTGGGAGTAATCAGAGAAAGGATAGGTCTATGGTTCTGCTGTTTCGGCTTGGTAGAGACAGCCTCGGCACGACTAACAAATGGACTGGTAGTGGAGGAAAACTGTTGACAAAATATCTTCAGCTACGAGGTAAAAATAAATCCAACATTTCATAACTGCTAGGTTACAAAAAGTGATAGATGTTGAGGAATGGGCCTTGACCACCGGAGAAAGAGAGATATAAGTGTGCTGACAACCAGAGACAGAGATCTATAACAGTGCCAACCACAAACAGAGATTTATAACTGTGACAACCAGAGACAGATTTATTACCTTGACAACCAGAGACAGAGATTTATACCTTGACAACCAGAGACAGAGAGATTTATAACAGTGCCGACCAGAGACTAGGATATACAACAGTGCACACAACCAGAGACAGAGATATACACTGGTGAACACAACCAGAGACAGAGATATACATTAGTACACACAACCAGAGGCATAGATATACACTGGTGGACACAACCAGAGACAGATATACACTGGTGGACACAACCAGAGACATAGATATACACTGCTGGACACAACCAGAGAGAGATATACATCAGTGCACACAACCAGAGACAGAGATATACATCAGTGCACACAACCAGAGACAGAGATATACACTGGTGGACACAACCAGAGACAGAGATATACACTGGTGGGCACAACCAGAGACAGAGATATGCATCAGTGCACACAACCAGAGACAGAGATATACACTGGTGGACACAACCAGAGATAGAGATATACACTGGTGGGCACAACCAGAGACAGAGATATACATCAGTGCACACAACCAGAGACAGAGATATACACAGGTGGACACAACCAGAGACAGAGATATACACTGGTGAACACAACCACAGACAGAGATATACACTGGTGAACATAACCAGAGACAGAGATATACATCAGTGCACACAACCAGAGACAGAGATATACACTGGTGGACACAACTGGAGACAGAGACATACACTAGTGAACACAACCAGAGACAGAGATATACATCAGTGCACACAGCCAGAGACAGAGATATACACTGGTGGACACAACTGGAGACAAAGATATACACTGGTGAACACAACCAGAGACAGAGATATACACTTGTGGACACAACCAGAGACAGAGAAATACACTGATGGACACAACCACAGACAGAGATATACACTGGTGAACATAACCACAGACAGAGATATACACCAGTGCACACAACCAGAGACAGAGATATACACAGGTGGACACAACTGGAGACAGAGATATACACTGGTGGACACAACCAGAGACAGAGATATACACCAGTGCACACAACTAGAGACAGAGATATACATCAGTGCACACAACCAGAGACAGAGATATACACTGGTGGACACAACCAGAGACAGAGATATACACTGGTGGACACAACCAGAGAGAGATATACACTGGTGGACATAACCAGAGACAGAGATATACACTGGTGGACATAACCAGAGACAGAGATATACACTGGTGGGCACAACCAGAGACAGAGATATACACCAGTACACACAACTAGAGACAGAGATATACACAGGTGGACACAACCAGAGACATAGATATACACTGGTGAACACAACCAGAGACAGAGATATACACCAGTACACACAACCAGAGACAGATATACATCAGTACACACAACCAGAGACAGAGATATACACTGGTGAACACAACCAGAGACAGAGATATACAATGGTGGACACAACCAGAGACAGAGATATACACCAGTACACACAACTAGAGACAGAGATATACACTGGTGGACACAACCAGAGACAGAGATATACACTGGTGAACACAACGAGAGACAGAGATATACACTGGTGGACACAACCAGAGACAGAGATATACATCAGTGCACACAACCAGAGACAGAGATATACACCAGTGCACACAACCAGAGACAGAGATATACATCAGTGCACACAACCAGAGACAGAGATATACACTGGTGAACACAACCAGAGACAGAGATATACACTGGTGGACACAACCAGAGACAGAGATATACACTGGTGGACACAACTGGAGACAGAGATATACAGGGGTGAACACAACCAGAGACAGATATACACACTAGTGGACACAACTGGAGACAGAGATATACACTGGTGGACACAACCAGAGACAGAGATATACACTGGTGAACACAACCACAGACAGAGATATACACTGGTGAACATAACCAGAGACAGAGATATACATCAGTGCACACAACCAGAGACAGAGATATACACTGGTGGACACAACTGGAGACAGAGACATACACTAGTGAACACAACCAGAGACAGAGATATACATCAGTGCACACAACCAGAGACAGAGATATACACAGGTGGACACAACCAGAGACAGAGATATACACTGGTGAACACAACCACAGACAGAGATATACACTGGTGAACATAACCAGAGACAGAGATATACATCAGTGCACACAACCAGAGACAGAGATATACACTGGTGGACACAACTGGAGACAGAGACATACACTAGTGAACACAACCAGAGACAGAGATATACATCAGTGCACACAGCCAGAGACAGAGATATACACTGGTGGACACAACTGGAGACAAAGATATACACTGGTGAACACAACCAGAGACAGAGATATACACTTGTGGACACAACCAGAGACAGAGAAATACACTGATGGACACAACCACAGACAGAGATATACACTGGTGAACATAACCAGAGACAGAGATATACACCAGTGCACACAACCAGAGACAGAGATATACACAGGTGGACACAACTGGAGACAGAGATATACACTGGTGGACACAACCAGAGACAGAGATATACACCAGTGCACACAACTAGAGACAGAGATATACATCAGTGCACACAACCAGAGACAGAGATATACACTGGTGGACACAACCAGAGACAGAGATATACACTGGTGGACACAACCAGAGAGAGATATACACTGGTGGACATAACCAGAGACAGAGATATACACTGGTGGACATAACCAGAGACAGAGATATACACTGGTGGGCACAACCAGAGACAGAGATATACACCAGTACACACAACTAGAGACAGAGATATACACAGGTGGACACAACCAGAGACATAGATATACACTGGTGAACACAACCAGAGACAGAGATATACACCAGTACACACAACCAGAGACAGATATACATCAGTACACACAACCAGAGACAGAGATATACACTGGTGAACACAACCAGAGACAGAGATATACAATGGTGGACACAACCAGAGACAGAGATATACACCAGTACACACAACTAGAGACAGAGATATACACTGGTGGACACAACCAGAGACAGAGATATACACTGGTGAACACAACGAGAGACAGAGATATACACTGGTGGACACAACCAGAGACAGAGATATACATCAGTGCACACAACCAGAGACAGAGATATACACCAGTGCACACAACCAGAGACAGAGATATACATCAGTGCACACAACCAGAGACAGAGATATACACTGGTGAACACAACCAGAGACAGAGATATACACTGGTGGACACAACCAGAGACAGAGATATACACTGGTGGACACAACTGGAGACAGAGATATACAGGGGTGAACACAACCAGAGACAGATATACACACTAGTGGACACAACTGGAGACAGAGATATACACTGGTGGACACAACCGGAGACAGATATTTACACTGGTGGACACAACCAGAGACAGATATACACACTGGAGGACACAACTGGAGACAGAAATATACACTTGGTGGACACAACCAGAGGCAGAGATATACACTGGTGGACATAACCGGAGACAAGAGATATACACTGGTGGACACAACTGGAGGCAGAGATATACACTGGTGGACACAACCAGAGACAGAGATATACACCAGCACACACAACCAGAGACAGAGACATACACTGGTGGACACAACCAGAGACAAGAGATATACACTGATGGACACAACCAGAGACAAGAGATATACACTGATGGACACAACCAGAGACAAGAGATATACACTGGTGGACACAACCAGAGACAGAGATATACACTGGTGGACACAACCAGAGACAGAGACATACACTGGTGGACATAACCGGAGACAAGAGATTTACACCAGTGCACACAACCGGAGACAAGAGATATACACTGGTGGACACAACTGGAGGCAGAGATATACACTGGTGGACATAACCAGAGACAAGAGATATACACTGGTGGACACAACCGGAGACAAGAGATATACACTGGTGGACACAACCGGAGACAAGAGATATACACTGGTGGACACAACCGGAGACAGAGATATACACTGGTGGACACAACCAGAGACAGAGATATACACCAGTGCACACAACTGGAGACAGAGATATACACCAGGGCACACAACTGGAGACCTGCCTGGTAAATGTTGAAGCCAATGGAGAGAAACTTCTCCCCTTTCTGTTTGAGCTTGCGCCGATCCACCTGCATCAACTGGATTAAGACACTGCAGAGACTGTCATCATCCTCATCCGTGTCCTCCAGCTTGAGGTAATACTGGGGGTTGGCCCAATGAGAAGCTGCAATATGTCCACGCAATATGAGTATCAATATGCATACAACACAAGATATGAGCATCAATATGCATACAACACAAGATATGAGCATCAATATGCATACAACACAAGATATGAGCATCAATATGCATACAACACAAGATATGAGCATCAATATGCATACAACACAAGATATGGGTATCAATATGCATACAACACAAGATATGAGTATCAATATACATACAACACAAGATATGAGCATCAATATGCATACAACACAAGATATGAGCATCAATATGCATACAACACAAGATATGAGCATCAATATGCATACAACACAAGATATGAGCATCAATATGCATACAACACAAGATATGAGCATCAATATGCATACAACACAAGATATGGGTATCAATATGCATACAACACAAGATATGAGCATCAATATACATACAACATAAGATATGAGCATCAATATGCATACAACACAAGATATGAGCATCAATATGCATACAACAAGACACAACTATTTGAGGTAATACTGAGGGTTGGCCCAGTGAGAAACATGTCCACGAGATATGAGTATCAATATGCATACAACAAGAGATAGATGTTTGTCTTAGTACTCTTCTCCTCCCACGAAACTGTGCCACATATAGACTGTCTGTTAGTTGCATGTCCTCTACAGGAAGCCACAATCAACCCCAACATTTGTTGGTTGTTTGTCATTTACTAGTAAAGTTTACGTTCAGTACTTTGCCACTGCTTTCTGAACAACCGACACTCATACCACTAAAAAAATTCAACACAAAGCTTACAAATAACATACAGCTGATTGTTAATGCTGTATGCAGGATTGCACATCATGTTCACTACCCTTTTGCCACAAACACTGGTTTGCCACAGATACAAGTTTACCACAGACACCGGTCACCACAGTTTGCCACAGACACTGGTTCGCCAGGGACACTGGTTCGCCACAGACACCGGTTTGCCAGAGACACCGGTTTGCCACAGACACCAGTTTGCCAGAGACACCGGTTTGCCAGAGACACCGATTTGCCAGAGACACCGGTTTGCCACAGACACTGATTTGCCAGAGACACCAATTTGTCACAGACACCAGTTTGCCAGAGACACCAATTTGCTACAGGCACCGGTCTGTGAAGACAGTTTGTGAATGCACGTACTTGACACAACCGTTTCAAAAACTCAAAGCTATAATTCCAGAAGGAGAACAATCACTGACAATATACTAATAGCTTAACACGCACTACCTTCTCTAGAAGGTCTGCCACCAGCATTGAAACCTTTGATCCACCGCCCATTATGTTCCGTAACCTCCCACTTCCGTGGAACATCAAGTGGAGAATCAGGGGTCAGGTTACAGATGTACAGTGAGTCAAAATTGACCAGGAAGTCCTCAAAGTCCATCCTGGCAAACAGGGAGAGACCAAACGTTATTAAGATGCATGAAATGACAGTGAAAGGCTCAAATAATCAATGTTACACATTCCTGTCATGTCTAGTGTCAGAAAAACATATTCAAAACTCTATTATAAATCTGATACACGTGAAAGTTTCAAATTTTCAAATTTGATATAAAACTAACAATAGCTTGACATTTTACATAAACTGGTCAAAAAACTGGACAATTCGTATAAAGCTCAAAAACTGTATACGAAATGCTCATAGCCCAACAATTTATATAAAACTAAATATTTAATTTTTAAGGAACTCTCAACACTATACATTTCACAAAAGAAATAAAGAAAAAAACTTTCAGAACTATATTTTACATTAATCTCTCAGAACTATACACAACTCACAGCCATATATGTTACATACACAACTCACAGCCATATATGTTACATCTATAAGTTTCAAGATTCAACAATACAGACACAGATGATACACACATAAGCTTTGAAACAAACCACATATGTTACATCTACAACATGCAACAATACAGACACAGGTGATACAAACAAAAACCAGAAACAAACCAGAATTCCCCGTCATCTCTCTGCACCAGTCCTAGATTTGACCTGTCGCTGGGAGATATTTGTTGCCACTCCGGAGACCTGCAGACAGACAAGTCAGTGGATCACAAGCTGCGTGTGCAGCATTCTCTTCAAAATAATAAATGCGTGTATGTAAGTTGAGAACCACGGTTGAAGCAAATCAAAGAGTTGACCTACCTGGGAAGCTTACTTTACTTGATGGAAGAATGTACGCATACACTGAACACGGATGCATAAAGGCAACCCAGATAATTTACCACACATCGGCGGTCATGAAGAAGAAACATGGACATAGATACAGAAAATGTACTGTTGTAGACAATCTTCCTACCAATATTACATGGCCTACCCTATACAGTATCATATTTTCAGCCATGCTGTCTGATGCCTTTCATGATGGGCCAAGAGGAGTTGGCATCAGCTATCTTGTCGATGGAAAACTCTTCAATCTGAGGCGGCTTCAAACAAAAATCAAAATTAAATTCTAGCAACTGCGCAGATCTTCTGTTTGTTGATGACTGTTCGTAATGCTGGCTCAGAGGTTGATTTACAGTATAACTTAGATTCTCCAAGCCTGTTCTAACTTTGGACTGACTATCTTTGCTGGCTCAGAGACTGATTTACAGTATAACTTAGATTCTCCAAGCCTGTTCTAACTTTGGACTGACTATCTTTGCTGGCTCAGAGGCTGATTTACAGTATAACTTAGATTCTCCAAGCCTGTTCTAACTTTGGACTGACTATCAACACGCAGACAACTGAACTCATGTACCAACCAGCACCACACAAATTGTATACAGAACCACCCATCTTGGTACATGTTGAGAAACCAAGAGAGGTGAACCCTGGCTCCACGCTGTCTCCAAGTGTCTACAAGATGCTGGTGTCAACACCAGAATCAGCAAGCCCAGCTGTATATTTGGTAACTTGTACACCAACGTTTAGCATTGAAGTGGCACCAGTCTACTAACTAAACTAAAGGTATACCGAGCTAGTCCTTCCAGTGCTGCCATAAGCTTACAAAACCATAGACTGTAAACAGACATCATGCAAAGAAGCTGAACTGAACCACTTCCACACGGTATGTCTCAGAAAGATCATTAATATCAAGTGGCGGGAGATGACCTCAGATACAGCCGTTCTAGACAGAGCTCATATCCCCAGCATCAATACAGTCCGAATGCCAGACAGAGATACGCTGGTCATATCATCTAGTCCGAATGCGAGACAGAGATACGCTGGTCATATCATTTAGTCTGAATGCCAGAACATCGACTCCCAGAAATAATGTTTTATGGTGAGATACAACAGGGCAGACGTTTCAAGGAGGCCAGAAAAAAAAACGCTTCAAGGATATGCTTAAGACATCTGTCAGAGCCTAACATGGTATAGCTGTGCAGCAACATCGTTGCGACACCCGGCTGACAAGATTGTTACCTGACACGCGACCAGCGGTCAGGCTGACGACAGACGCACGCAGGACACGTGACACCACTAGAGGCAGTGGGCAGTTGGCGTGCTAAGGTCAGACCGAGCTGGGACTGGAGACCGGACGGACATGTGCGATGAGAGCAAGGCGTTTGTATGAATCTCCGTGATTGAAAGCCGAACGACTGATATCTTGAGCGTCAGACCTATGAGCTGTATTGTGGTTGTGAGCGTCGTGAGTTATATATTGTAGATTGCTGTAATTATCGTTCTGTATTTAGTGTGGCAATAAATCCATAGAACTTGTGTTGCTGTGTCTTACGTCGAATCACGTTATACTTGTACTGTCTCACACGTGTTAGCCAACGAGCCAATTATAAGACCCTGACATGTGTGGACGTGGGTTGCTCGTCCTTGTTTAAGAACCTAATATATGTAGACGTGTGTTGCTCGTCTTTCGTATTTAAAACTATAATTATTGAACTTGTGAAATTTGTCAAGGTTATAGCTATGTAAATGTGATCGTGAAAGTCTCAGTATGATCCATTATTACATTGTTTAAATATGTGTAAAACCATTAATAAATGTGCAGTACATATTGTTTGATCCTGTAAACGTGTAAAACATTTGTGATTTGTGAAACTTGTCACCGTTTGACCTTGTCGACATTGTTATTTTGTCGCCATTTTGACCTTGTCGCCATCTTGTAAACTTGATGTCTATGTCCTTACTGAATGTCATCTTGATGTAAGTGATGTGTCATCAATGTTATTGAGTGTTCAAATACAGATAGATTGTCTTTGTGTATTGAGTTTGTGGAACGCAAAGAGTTTTGGAAAGAGTGTAACTTCTGTTGAGAAAAACACTATTGACGACAAATTTACGACATACAATTACACTCGACGCCATCCAAACCTAGTCAACACTTAGTGACTTGCAGGCACACACCAACAAATAGACGCTAACTTATTTTCTTCCAAAAACAAAGCAGGTTTTTTCGTACCATCCATAACCTTGCCGTAGAGGTCATTAGTGGTTCCGAAGTAACGACCCTATAGTTTTCTAGCCCGAGTGTCCAACCATTCTTCACCGTATCCAGGGCACTTGAGTATATTTTTCTATACTTTAACTTTACGTATGCAATAGTAGGCACGCATCGTATAGTAAAATAAATTGTAAATTGTTTATTACTAACCAGTTAAAACATATTTTGCGTGATTGAATTTTATTGACGTATTTTCTCCATCATGTCGTCACTATTTGATTTCATCGATATGGGTATTAAATTACATCTAACAGGTGATGAATTAACAAAATGGAGCGAAGACAAATACGCTGAATACCTGCTGGTACAGGAGAAAAATAATGAACGCGAAGAAAGAGCAGCGGAGAGAGCTCTAAAACAAGCAGAAATGGCTGCCAAACAAGCAGAGGCAGAAACAGCCTTAAAACAGGCAGAGATTGAAACAGCCTTAAAACAGGCAGAGATTGAAACAGCATTAAAGCAAGCCGAAGTAGAAATGGCTGCAAAGACAAAGCAAGCTGAGATAGACAGTGAACTTAAGAAAGCAGAAATAGCAGCTCAGAGTAAGAAAGAAGAACTAGAGTTACAGTTGAAAATGAAACAACTTGACACTGAGACTGCGATGAATAAAGAGTCAAAGAAATCTGAAAGACTGGAAAAAGAAAACCAGTATAAGAAGTATCAAGGTATCGTACGTAACTATACCTCGGGTGACTGCATAGCAGCCTTTACTCAAAATTTTGAGACTTTAATGGAACATTACCAAGTTCCACTTTCTGAATGGAATATTCTTTATATGAGGAGTCTATCTGGGGAACCTCTTAAAGTCATTGAAACCATCCCCAAAGACCTAAGGAAAGAGTACCATTATATCAAATCTAAGATAATGGCACATTTCATGTTAGACGAGGCAGGTTACAGAGAACAATTCAGTAAATTGAGTCCAAAATCAACTCAAACGTTCTCTGACTACCTCTGTTTAGTCCGAGATGTTTTCAGCAAATGGACTTCAGCAGCCAAAATTAATAAAAGTTATGATAGATTAGAAGATCTCATCATTCGAGATAAAATCATTTCTTCTATCCCATCATCGTTTTCTAAGTTCTTACAGGAGAATGAATGCACAAGTGTGGAAGAAATTGAAAAACGTGGGTCGGCCTATTACACGGCCAACAAACAATGCTTTGCCACTGAAGCTACTGACAGTAACTGGGTAGCAGCAGCCAACTATGAGAAAAACTATAGTAGGCAAAAACCAAACAGACCTACCTCTGAAAAATTTAGACAGTGCAGATTTTGTAAATTTTCTCACCATTTGAACGAGATGTGCGATCAAAACTCAGGATACCCGACATACTTGCAAAATATAGTAAACAGTCAAGACAGAGAACGTAAATTGTTCAAAAATAAACGTAAATGTTTTCTCTGCAAGGCTTTCGGGCACCATCGCATGGAGTGTAGAGGCAGGCATATGACCAACAAAGCCAATGCCGCCTTGTTCGATAGCTCAGCGTCAGAAGACGAAAATCCAGAGAAACATCCTGTCAATGCAGCACAGGCTTGTGATGTATTTAATGCTAACAAATGCACTGTCTGTAACACCTTCTATGAAGATGGTATCTTAACATGCGGGCACGCCATCCCTATTGCCAGTGAGGAAGCTAACTTGGTAATAGACTCAAAAGGCAGATTAGACATCCATCACGGGTATGTTAATGGCAAGTTTGCTACAGTACTTCGCGACACCGGAAGTACACTTATTGGCCTGAAAACAACATTCATAACGCCTACAGACTATACAGGCAGACACATCACATGTAGAACATTTTCAGGCAATATTGAAAAATATCCATTAGCATGGGCATACATTGAAACACCATTCCTCACCGGGAAAGTAAAGGTCGCGGCACTTACAAACCCAGTGTGCGATATAATCATAGGAAATTTACCTGAGGTGAATGACAAACCTCATAATCATGACATAACATCACTATGTATTGATGATAACACATCACCACCAAATGTCATCACTGAAAATGTCATATCACCTATTGAATGTATGTTAGCTAATGCAGCACTAAGTTCTCATCACATCATTGACGATATCATTCCATCATCATCTGATGTCATTGAGTGTGTGAACGCAGTAACAAGAGCTACTGCTAGAGTGCAAGATGAAAGTAACCAAACTGAGGCTATACAAAGGCTTAGCCCAGAGTTACCACCTAGTGACTCTATGAAGGAAACATTCATAACAGCTCAAAAAGCTGATCCTTCACTGTCAAAGTACTTTGACCTGATCGGCAAAAAGGCAAGAGTAACCAAAAATGCGAAGTGGCATTTTGCTTTACACAATGATATACTCACCAGGTACTACACCAGAGGGGACATTACAACAAAGCAAACTGTTTTGCCAACTACGTATCGCAAGCAAGCTTTACATCTTGCTCACGATATACCTTTTGCAGGTCATATGGCATATGTTAAAACCAGGTCAAGACTTTTGACACAGTTTCATTGGCCAAAATTTTGCAATGACATAAGAACATATTGCAGAAGTTGTGATACATGCCAGAAACTAGTAAAAAAAAGGGAAACACCCACAGGCAAAGTTACAAGTCACTGACTTAGCCAGTCGACCCTTTGAAAAATTATCAGTTGACATTGTGGGCCCTCTTAGTCATACAACTACTAGAGGGAATAAATATATTCTAACTTGTGTTGATCAATGTAGTAGATGGCCAGAAGCGATCCCGCTAAAGAACATTACTGCCAACGACATCATGGAAGTATTCTTCCATATTTTCTCCCGAATTGGATTTCCAGATACTATCCAGTCTGATAGAGGCACTCAGTTTATTGCCGCATCCACCCAAGCTTTCACTAAAATGTTAGGAGTGAAGCAAGTTTTCAATACCCCCTATCATCCTCACTCTAGCGGGATTATAGAAAAGCTTAATGGGGACCTGAAGCACATGCTTGCCAAAGTAACTCAAGATCACCCCAACAACTGGGATGTATACTTACCAGCTGTCCTTTTTGCTTATCGCGAGGTACCACATTCTAGTACCGGTTTCTCTCCTTTTGAACTAATCTATGGTGCCAAACCACGAGGCCCATTAACAATTTATCACCAAATGTTAACTAATTCTACTCCAATACTGAAACCCATATCATCATTTGTGTATGTAACATCATTGCGTGAAAGGATTATTAAATCATGTGAAATTGCTAAAAATGCACTTAAACTATCTGGTGCTACTTACAGACAGTACGCAGACAAAGGTAACAGGACTATAACATTGACACCTGGACAGGACGTTCTACTACTACTACCTAGTGACAGAGAGCTACTGACTGATTCTTGGCAGGGACCTTTTAAAGTGACAAGACAAATCTCACCTGTAGACTACGAAATCCTAATAAAAGACAAACACAAAATATTTCACATAAATATGCTAAGACCTTACCACAACAGAGACAACGAACAAGACGATACAACAGCTTGCACCGTGATAATAGATCACGAAGATGACGATTCTAGCGACGAGATTCCAACACCTACATTAGACACGACAAACTGCTTGAAGGAAATCAAGATCAATCCAAACTTAAGTCAAGCAGAGACAAACAGTTGCAAACAGTTGATACAACAATACAACACCATCTTTTCAGACAACCCAGGACAAACAGAATTAGTACAGCATCACATCACACTCACATCAAACACACCAATAAGATGTAGACCATACACAATACCATTACACTACAAAGAACAGTTACATCAAGAAATTATCAACTTAGAAAAAAACAACATCATCAGACGATCCTTATCAGACTTCTCTTCACCCATGGTCATTGTACGAAAAAAGGACAAGACAATACGACTTTGCATCGACTACAGAAAACTGAACAAAATAACTGTTTTAGATCTTGAACCAATGGCAAACACTGACGATCTTCTAACAGAACTGACTGACGCTAAGTTCTTTACGACGCTTGACATGTCTAAAGGTTACTGGCAGATAGCTGTACATGAAGACAGCAGACATCTAACAGCTTTTGCCACGCCTTGGGGACTGTACGAATGGTGCAAACTTCCATTTGGGCTAGTCAATGCCCCAGCCACATTCGTACGCATGACACGACTCCTCCTATCTGACATTCCTAATATCATTTGCTATATTGACGACATCTGTGTCCATACAGAGACAATGACGGAACATATAAAGACACTAGAACAGACACTAGAACGTATCAGACAGCACGGACTGACAGTGAAGCCTTCAAAGGTGAACATGGCTTACCAAGAGATATCATTTTTGGGGTACAGAATATCCAATGGCTTTGTCATGACAGACAACAAAATTGTCTCCAAAATTCTGAAACTGTCACTCCCGACTAATAAGAAACAAGTCCGGAGTTTGTTGGGACTGATCAATTATTACAGGCAATTCATTCCTGATTTTTCAGAACTGACCGAGGTTTTTTCTAACTTACTAACCAAAGATAAGCCTGAAATAGTTGTACACGATGAATGCCTACGAAATGCATTTCATAAAGTTTTGACATACTTTTCTGATAAGAATTCGAATAATCTCATCCTTAAATTGCCCAACATTCGTTTACCTTTCAGATTGAGAACAGATGCTAGCTCCGTTGCGATTGGGGCAGTCCTATTGCAGGAATACAACAACATCCTGCATCCCATTTGTTTCATATCAAGAAAGCTAAGGCCTAGAGAACGGGCATGGTCCATTCCGCAATTAGAGGCACTTGCCTTAGTAGAAAGTGTGACGAAACTATCCAGATATCTTCTAGGACGTCACTTTATCATCGAAACTGACAACAGTCCATTACGGTATATAAATGCCGGAGTACCATCCAACAATATGATTGCTCGCTGGTCCTTGAAGCTTCAAAATTACAGTTTCGAGGTTCGTCACATTTCTGGCAGAATCAATACAATTGCCGATCTTTTGTCCCGTTGTCCAACCGACCCAGTAAGCAATGTCTGAGTGCAGAGTGTACTAATACACTCAGAACAACACAGCCACCAATGAGTGAATGTTTTCTATTCACCTACTGTGTAAGGTCTATAATTGTAATTGTGATACGGTTAAAAAACCGACATGTATAATATACTTATTTTAATCAAGCCATGTAATGAATGTAGTATAATTGTGTAGTGTGTGTTATAAAGAGAACATTATTAATTGTAAATATACACCAAGAACAGTGTCACAGACGCTTAACCACTTACCAGAAGCGAACGTTACCAGTTAACAGTGACAGCTGTGAGTGACTTTCTTCACCGCGATATTTTAACGACGTGTGCAAATGTGGACTGAACAATGACTTCTACACCACCTCTGCATCGAATTTAATCCAAAATGTTCCACAATTGAACATCGGAAATAAGAACATTCAATCTTTATCCAGAAGTTGTGAACACATCGGAAATAAGAACATTCCATCATAATCCGATAGTTGTGATACTAGAACATCAAACACGAACTTTGAGAACATTTAACTATCCGTTACAAAAGAAAACGGGAGCATTTGTGGTCAAACAGCAACTAAATTTTGCGTTTCGTGTGTACTTCCTGTTAAATTTAAAAAGTATAGCAAAATTAGCAGACGATATACAAATATTCAAAAACTTATGACGATTGTAAAATCCTTTTGAATCTATAAAATATAATACACCAATTGGGTACTTATTTAAATTGATTAGTGTAATCTTAGAATCATATCTTGATTAATGTATTCATATTACCGACTTTTTCTCGTTAATATGAAGAAACGTCAAGCAATGACGCTAAGAAATTAAATAATTATTGTCATTTATTGAATTTCTTGATTGTCAAAATTACTTCCCTTGCATTTACGAATTACACCAAGGGCCATAATTTGAAACATATTCATTAATGTGTATTGTATAAATAGACATTTTGTTGCTCAAATGGTTAACACACCGGGTAGGCGCCCACCAAGCATGGCAGATAGCTGCCAACATTGCAAACCAACATAAGAGCTCCTGGCCAAATGAGGTCAGAGTTTGAGTGTTTAATGCGACTTATGTAAAGTCGTATTTCAGTCTGGCTAGATGGCTGTTGCAAAACAACCATATTATTACGTTTTTTTCAAATTGCTGCGAAGTAGATGCGTGAAGCTGGTAACTACTGATCTGACTGGGTATTATTGCAATGGAGGTAACCAGCCATCAGGGGGATGAAACCTAAGTTGTGTTAAAAGTTGTACTTCATTTGTCATTTCAATGCAACTTACATTTTTTGTATATATTTCCATGCCATATATGTATTTTCATGCATAACACTGGGAAAGAGTAGTCTCTGACATGAAGTTAACACGACCCCAGTATATACAGACAGCATGAATGAAAGATGACATCTTTCATTGAGGTACCCGGGGAGAATGTCAGAGCCTAACATGGTATAGCTGTGCAGCAACATCGTTGCGACACCCGGCTGACAAGATTGTTACCTGACACGCGACCAGCGGTCAGGCTGACGACAGACGCACGCAGGACACGTGACACCACTAGAGGCAGTGGGCAGTTGGCGTGCTAAGGTCAGACCGAGCTGGGACTGGAGACCGGACGGACATGTGCGATGAGAGCAAGGCGTTTGTATGAATCTCCGTGATTGAAAGCCGAACGACTGATATCTTGAGCGTCAGACCTATGAGCTGTATTGTGGTTGTGAGCGTCGTGAGTTATATATTGTAGATTGCTGTAATTATCGTTCTGTATTTAGTGTGGCAATAAATCCATAGAACTTGTGTTGCTGTGTCTTACGTCGAATCACGTTATACTTGTACTGTCTCACACGTGTTAGCCAACGAGCCAATTATAAGACCCTGACACATCACTTTAGGCCTTCGAAGTAAACTCAGACACATGGTAGGCTATCAAACAAGATCGTATCACCTGTGATACTCGGATACTCTGTGTAAACTCGGACACATTGTAGGCCATCAAACAAGACCGTATCACCTGTGAGGCATCCAGAAATATGGTGGCTGGACAGTTTCCATGCAGTATTTCTCAATAAGAAAGTATTTCATGACAAAACTGTGGCCCTGAAACAGAAACTACCAAACACCGACAACACACACAAGAGAGCGCTCAAAGTCCTACCATTCACTCCATCTGCCCCTCCATTCCTTGTTGTCTCCATGTGGATTACGTATCCTGATTAATGTGATGGGTTGCTGTCCCAACAATATCTGTAACAGACACAACCCATTAGTCTATCAGCAAAACAGGTACAAGTCACATGTGCCATACATACACCACATGCTAACTACTGTACCAGCGGATACATGAACTAGACACTACTGTACCAGCTGATAGATGAACTAAACACTACTGTACCAGCTAATACATGAACTAAACACTTCTGTACCAGCTGATACATAAACTAAACACTAACTACTGTAGCAGCTGATACATGAACTAGACACTACTGTACCAGCTGATAGATGAACTAAACACTACTGTACCAGCTGATACATGAACTAAACACTACTGTACCAGCTGATACATGAACTAGATATTAACTACTGTACCAGCTGATACATGAACTAAACACTAACTACTGTACCAGCTGATACATGAACTAAACACTAACTACTGTACCAGCTGATACATGAACTAGATATTAACTACTGTACTAGCTGATACATAAACTAAACACTAACTACTGTACCAGCGGATACATGAACTAAACACTAACTACTGTACCAGCGGATACATGAACTAGACACTACTGTACCAGCTGATAGATGAACTAAACACTACTGTACCAGCTAATACATGAACTAAACACTACTGTACCAGCTGATACATGAACTAAACACTACTGTACCAGCTGATACATGAACTAAACACTACTGTACCAGCTGATACATGAACTAAACACTAACTACTGTACCAGCTGATACATAAACTAAACACTAACTACTGTACCAGCAGATACATGAACTAGACACTACTGTACAAACTGATAGATGAACTAAACACTACTGTACCAGCTAATACATGAACTAAACACTACTGTACCAGCTGATACATGAACTAAACACTACTGTACCAGCTGATACATGAACTAAACACTACTGTACCAGCTGATACATGAACTAGATATTAACTACTGTACCAGCTGATACATGAACTAAACACTAACTACTGTACCAGCTGATACATGAACTAAACACTAACTACTGTACCAGCTGATACATGAACTAGATATTAACTACTGTACTAGCTGATACATGAACTAGATATTAAATACTGTACCAGCTGATACATGAACACTAACTACTGTACCAGCTGATACATGAACTAAACACTAACTTCTGTACCAGCTGATACATGAACTAAACACTACTGTACCAGCTGATACATGAACTAGATATTAACTACTGTACCAGCTGATACATGAACTAAACACTAACTACTGTACCAGCTGATACATGAACTAAACAATAACACAAATATGTTATACACCCGTTTCTTGGACACTTGGATACATACATAATTTGGACACTTGATGACAATAACACAAATATGCTATTCATATATCTCTCAAATACTTTGTGACAATAACGTACAATATTTTATTCACATCTACCTCACACACATTGCTACAATATCACAGATAATGTCAATAACATATTATTCCTCTTCTTCATTCCTCTAGTGAGTGACATGTGTTACACAGGTTATGCACCTATAGGTCAGTGTGTTGGACTTCACCGCAAGCCAGCTGAAAAAGGACACACCAACCTGAGAGGTCAACAGCCAGGTTTGAGGCATTTCCCTCAACAGAGGAATGGAGAAGAAGAAGAATATGTTATTCCCACCCATCTAGCCACGGCTACAGGCTACATACCCGGCTACAGGCTACATACCCAGCTACAGGCTACATACCTGGCTACAGGCTACATACCCGTCTGAGGTCAGTGATGCTGTAAGCATGGGCTGTCATCAGCCCGTTGTCCAGGGTCACAGAGTTCACGCCCTGGTGATCAGACATGAACAAGTTGTTAGCTCTTACATGGGAACACATTCCACAACTCCGTGACAGACATTCTAGTCAAGATTCAAACATTCTTGACATAAATTCTAGTGAATATTCAACGCCATGACTGAAATTCTAGTTAATATTCAAACATATTCAACAACTCTATGACAGAAATTATAGTTAAGATCAAACTCTGTGATAGAAATTCTAGTTAAGATTCAACAACTCCATTAGAGAAATTCTAGTTAATATTCAAACACATTCAACAATTCTATGACTGAAATTCTAATTAATATTCAAACACATTCAAAAACTCCATGACAAAAATTCTAGTTAAGATTTAACTCCATAACAGAAATTCTAGTTAAGATTCAACAACTCCATGAGAGAAATTCTAGTCAAGATTCAACAACTCCACGCCAGACATTCTAGTTAAGATTCAACAACTCCATGATAGAAATTCTAGTCAAGATTCAACAACTCCACGCCAGAAATTCT
The DNA here is from genome assembly GCA_963921405.1 of Cepaea hortensis. Taxonomy (NCBI): domain Eukaryota; kingdom Metazoa; phylum Mollusca; class Gastropoda; order Stylommatophora; family Helicidae; genus Cepaea; species Cepaea hortensis. The sequence goes on from OY992881.1 coordinate 3,112,773, forward strand.
AGTTAAGATTCAACAACTCCATGATAGAAATTCTAGTCAAGATTCAACAACTCCACGCCAGAAATTCTAGTTAAGATTCAACAACTCCATGACAGAAATTCTAGTCAAGATTCAACAACTCCACGCCAGAAATTCTAGTTAAGATTTAACTCCTTGACAGAAATTCTAGTGAATATTCAACTCCATGACAAAAATTGATTGAGACAAGCACTGATAACACTGGGAGCAAGCCACTGCCAAACGTGTTGCATGGAGGGCAAATATCAGAAATTGAATAAAGACAAAGGAGAAAATGATTTCAGGTATGTCACACATTGAGAGCGTGAGACCTATGATGGCTCGTGATGGTGGAAATGACCATGTGTTCACATGCTTCCGTTGTGGATGAACATTTACAGAGCGAATTGGTCTGATTAGTCACATTCGCTACCACCATGGGTTGTAGTTATTAAGCCTTTTTGAAGCACAATGTAACAAACTATTGTCTGTCAAGACGGCAAGGTGCCAATGACAACAATTCTAGTTAAGATCCAACAACTCCATGAGAGAAATTCTAGTTAATATTCAACAACCCCGTGACAGAAATTCTATTTAAGATTCGACACTTCCATGACAGATATTCTAGTCAAGATTCAAATACATTCAACAACCAAGCGACAGAAATTCTATTTAAATCCAGACTCTAACTGAACGGTATTGGATGACATAATATGACAGCGACTACTACTACAATCAATCAACTAATACTGAATGTGGAGAGGGCTCCAGACTTACTGTTGACCTCTGATATGCGACTGCTACTACAATCAATCAACTAATACTGAATGTGGAGAGGGCTCCAGACTTACTGTTGACCTCTGATATGCGACTACTACTACAATCAATCAACTAATACTGAATGTGGAGAAGGCTCCAGACTTACTGTTGACCTCTGATATGATTTTCTGTGTGGGACAGGAGGCGATGTGGAAGCTTGCGGCTGCTGTGTGCCTTACATCAAGTATTACATAGTGTTACAGAACTACGGCTGTGGAGCAGCATGGCATCTGTTTCAGTGAACAAAACACAAGGAGAAAGATTCAGAAGAGAGGAGGGGGGGGGGGGGGGGGGGGGGGGATGAGGAACATGAGGAGGAGGATGGAATATTATTACATTCACAGCTTGCGTAATAAACCTAGTACATAAACCCAGTCTCTAAACAAATTCCACAATCCACTAGGGAAGAGCAACCATAAAACAAAAAAGAACCAACTTACGGAAATACTGCAGCCAACCAAAGACAAGCGTTCAATCGCCCTGAACAGAATGTTGATGATGTTGTTGGGCAGGTTGCTGCGATTTCCCCGGATGATGTATTCTTCAGCAATGCCACCGGACAAGTCAGTTAAGGCATCTATCATCTGACCCCCTTTCAAAGCCTCGTATGACCCATATAATCTGCAATACATATACACATGAACAATTTCCGTAAGGCAGAGAAAGACAGACTGAAAGGGAAGATGAACAGAGAAATCATATCAGGTGATTATACAGAACTGACATCACTCTGAAGAAATTCTAGGTCAGATTCACAATGACACATCACATGTGACGTGTAATACTTCAGATATGCCACTGAGAAACAGAACATGAAATGATGAGGTTAGAAATATCATAGGTACCACACAGTGCATCAAATGCAGACAAGTGATACAAGACCAGGCATGGGCATTCACATCTTAGCATCAGTTTCACTCTGGGCTTTAGTCTGCCATCTGCTGACAACAAAATCTTACAAGTTTCACTCTGGGCTTTAGTCTGCCATCTGCTGACAATGAAACCCTACAACAGTTTCACTCTGGGCTTTAGTCTGCCATCTGCTGACAACAAAATCTTACAACAATTTCACTCTGGGCTTTAGTCTGCCATCTGCTGACAACGAAACTCTACAACCATTTCACTCTGGGCTTTAGTCTGCGATCTGCTGACAACGAAACCCTACAACAGTTTCACTCTGGGTTTTAGTCTGCCAGCTGCTGACAACGAAACCCTACAACAGTTTCACTCTGGGCTTTAGTCTGCCATCTGCTGACAACGAAACTCTACAACCGTTTCACTCTGGGCTTTAGTCTGCCATCTGCTGACAATGAAACCCTACAACAGTTTCACTCTGGGCTTTAGTCTGCCATCTGCTGACAACGAAACCCTACAACAGTTTCACTCTGTGCTTTAGTCTGGTATCTGCTGACAATGAAACCCTACAACAGTTTCACTCTGGGCTTTAGTCTGCCATCTGCTGACAACGAAACCCTACAACCGTTTCACTCTGGGCTTTAGTCTGCCATCTGCTGACAACAAAATCTTACAACAATTTCACTCTGGGCTTTAGTCTGCCATCTGCTGACAACGAAACTCTACAACCATTTCACTCTGGGCTTTAGTCTGCGATCTGCTGACAACGAAACCCTACAACAGTTTCACTCTGGGCTTTAGTCTGCCAGCTGCTGACAACGAAACCCTACAACAGTTTCACTCTGGGCTTTAGTCTGCCATCTGCTGACAACGAAACTCTACAACCGTTTCACTCTGGGCTTTAGTCTGCCATCTGCTGACAATGAAACCCTACAACAGTTTCACTCTGGGCTTTAGTCTGCCATCTGCTGACAACGAAACCCTACAACAGTTTCACTCTGTGCTTTAGTCTGGTATCTGCTGACAATGAAACCCTACAACAGATTCACTCTGGGCTTTAGTCTGCCATCTGCTGACAATGAAACCCTACAACCGTTTCACTCTGGGCTTTAGTCTGCCATCTGCTGACAATGAAACCCTACAACAGTTTCACTCTGGGCTTTAGTCTGCCATCTGCTGACAACGAAACCCTACAACAGTTTCACTCTGGGCTTTAGTCTGCCATCTGCTGACAACGAAACCCTACAACAGTTTCACTCTGGGCTTTAGTCTGCCATCTGCTGACAATGAAACCCTACAACAGTTTCACTCTGGGTTTAAGTCTGCCATCTGCTGACAACGAAACCCTACAACAGTTTCACTCTGTGCTTTAGTCTGGTATCTGCTGACAACAAAACCCTACATGCAAGATGGATAGATGCTGTCACAGAAATTCAAACAAACAGCAGACAAATTCTAATCAAGGAGACATGTATGACCAGTCCAAAAAGTAGTTCTTTAACAGCAAGAATGGATCAAATTAATGTTAGTTGCATATCCTTTACAGGACGTCACAATCAACCTCTGCATTTTCTGGGTGTTTGTGATTTCTTGCCAAGTTTACATTCAGTAGTTTGCCATTGCTTTCTGAACGACCGGCATCCACCCATTGTATGAGAACGTGTTCTGCTTCCAAAATGTCACAGCTGTGTTTTGAATGCGGTAGGATGGACTGCAAAATTAAACAGAACTGAAATGGTCATTACCACCCGCGTTGGAGAACAGCTAGTGCATATACAAATTCAGACACAAACAACAGTTATGTTTGCACCCAAAGATGACATACTTACTTGGCATAGGCTTTCTCCATAAGGGCAGCCCAGTATTCATTGGTCTGTATGGAATGAACAAAGATCAGCTGACCCCTGTCTGTGGGCAGAAAATCATCAACCAGCACCTGTTTCCAGGTTCCAAAATGCCAAAAGTTGAAGCGGAACACCCCTGAATACCAGCCGTCCTGGAAGCTTTGGCCTGGGGGGACAATTCTGTCAAACAGGCTGCGATGTTCGGGTGCAGACAGGCAGGCCATGGCAGAGACAAACCAACAGTCTCCTGTGGAGCAGAGTCAACAATACAATGTTGTACTTCCAATAAACCAACAGTCTCCTGTGGAGCAGAGTCAACAATACAATGTCGTACTTCCAACAAACCAACAGTCTCCTGTGCAGCAGAGTCAACAATACAATGTTGTACTTCCAACAAACCAACAGTTGCCTGTAGAGCAGAGTCAACAAGACAATGTTGTACTTCCAACAAACCAACAGTCTCCTGTGGAGCAGAGTCAACAATACAATGTCGTACTTCCAACAAACCAACAGTTGCCTGTAGAGCAGAGTCAACAAGACAATGTTGTACTTCCAACAAACCAACAGTCTCCTGTGCAGCAGAGTCAACAATACAATGTCGTACTTCCAACAAACCAACAGTCTCCTGTGCAGCAGAGTCAACAATACAATGTCGTACTTCCAACAAACCAACAGTCTCCTGTGCAGCAGAGTCAACAATACAATGTTGTACTTCCAACAAACCAACAGTTGCCTGTAGAGCAGAGTCAACAAGACAATGTTGTACTTCCAACAAACCAACAGTCTCCTGTGGAGCAGAGTCAACAATATAATGTTGTACTTCCAACAAAATGGTTCAGTAGCATTTTCTTCAGTCTCTGCAGCAATTATAAGCCCAACCATCTCTTGATGACCTTCTTCTGTCTTCCAGATGACTGACTACTTGCCAACCAACAAACTAAACATCTCTTGATGACCTTGTTCTGTCTTCCAGATGACTGACTACCAGCCAACCAACAAACTAAACATCTCTTGATGACCTTGTTCTGTCTTCCAGATGACTGACTATCAGCCAACCAACAAACTAAACATCTCTTGATGCCCATGTTCCGTCTTCCAGATGACTAGATTCCTGCCAACCAACAAACTAACCATCTCTTCCCAGCCTTGACGACCTTGCTCAGTCCATGACATTCAGACTGATTGATGTGTGGATGGTAGAGTGATGTGTGGATGGTTGAGTGATGTGTGGATGGTAGAGTGGTGTATGGACAGTAGAGTGATGTGTGGACAGTAGAAAAATTTATGGATGGTTGAGTGGCTGAGAGATGTGGATGGTTGAGTGATGTGTGGATGGTAGAGTGATGTGCGGATAGTAGAGTGGTATGTGGATGGTAGACTAGCTGAGTGATGTGTGGATGGTTGAGTGATGTGTGGATGTATGAGTGATGTGTGGACAGTAGAGTGATGTTTGGATGTTTGAGTGATGTGTGGGCAGTAGAGATGTGTGGATGGTAGAGCAATGTGTGGACAGTAGAGATGTGTGGATGGTAGAGCAATGTGTGGACAGTAGAGATGTGTGGATGGTAGAGCAATGTGTGGACAGTAGAGATGTGTGGATGTTTGAGTGATGCATGGACAGTAGAGATGTGTGGATGGTAGAGCAATGTGTGGACAGTAGAGATGTGTGGATGGTAGAGCAATGTGTGGACAGTAGAGATGTGTATATGGTAGAGCAATGTGTGGACAGTAGAGATGTGTGGATGGTAGAGCAATGTGTGGACAGTAGAGATGTGTGGATGGTAGAGATGTGTGGATGGTAGAGATGTGTGGATGGTAGAGCAATGTGTGGACAGTAGAGATGTGTGGATGGTAAAGCAATGTGTGGACAGTAGAGATGTGTGGATGGTAGAGCAATGTGTGGACAGTAGAGATGTGTATATGGTAGAGTGATGTGTGGACAGTAGAGATGTGTATATGGTAGAGTGATGTGTGGACAGTAGAGATGTGTGGATGGTAGAGATGTGTGGACAGTAGAGATGTGTGGATGGTAGAGATGTGTGGACAGTAGAGATGTGTATATGGTAGAGATGTGTGGACAGTAGAGATGTGTATATGGTAGAGATGTGTGGACAGTAGAGATGTGTGGATGGTAGAGATGTGTGGACAGTAGAGATGTGTATATGGTAGAGATGTGTGGACAGTAGAGATGTGTGGATGGTAGAGATGTGTGGACAGTAGAGATGTGTGGATGGTAGAGCAATGTGTGGACAGTAGAGATGTGTGGATGGTAAAGTGATGTGTAGACAGCAGAGTGATGTGTGGATGGTAGAGTGATGTGTGTACGGTAGAATGACGTGTGGATGGTAGAGTGATGTGTGGACAGTAGCATGTGTAGATGGTAGAGTGATGTGTGGATGGTTAAGTGATGTGTGGATGGTAGAGTGGCTGAGTGATGTGTGGATGGTAGAGTGGCTGAGTGGTGTGTGGATGGTAGAGTGATGTGTGGATGGTTAAGTGATGTGTGGATGGTAGAGTGGCTGAGTGATGTGTGGATGGTAGAGTGATGTGTGGATGGTAGAGTGGTTGAGTGATGTGTGGATGGTAGTGATGTGTGGATGGTAGAGTGGCTGAGTGATGTGTGGATGGTAGAGTGATGTGTGGATGGTAGAGTGATGTGTGAATGGTTGAGTGATGTGTGGATGGTAGAGTGATGTGTGGATGTTTGAGTGATGTGTGGACAGTAAAGTAATGTGTGGATGGTAGAGTGATGTGTGGATGGTAGAGATGTGTGGATGGTAGAGTGGCTGAGTGATGTGTGGATGGTAGAGTGATGTGTGGATGGTAGAGTGATGTGTGGATGCTTGAGTGATGTGTGGACAGTAAAGTAATGTGTGGATGGTAGAGTGATGTGTGGATGGTAGAGATGTGTGGATGGTAGAGATGTGTGGACGGTAGAGTGATGTGTGGACGGTAGAGTGATGTGTGTACAGTAGAGTGATGTGTGGATGGTAGAGTGATGTGTGGATGGTCAAGTGATGTGTGGATGGTTGAGTGATGTGTGGATGGTTAAGTGATGTGTGGATTGTAGAGTGGCTGAGTGATGTGTTGATGGTAGAGTGGATGAGTGATGTGTGGATGAGTGATGTGTGGATGGTAGAGTGATGTGTGGATGGTAGAGTGATGTGTGGATGGTAGAGTGGCTGAGTGATGTGTGGACAGTAGAGATGTGTGGATGGTAGAGTGATGTGTGAACAGTAGAGTGATGTGTGGGCAGTAGAGTGATATGTGGATGGTAGAGTGGCTGAGTGATGTGTGGACAGTAGAGATGTGTGGACGGTAGAGTGATGTGTGAATGTTAGAGTGATGTGTGGATGGTTGAATGTGTGGATGATTGAGTGATGTGTTTAATTCAGCACAGCACATATGGACTGCAAAGTTTGAACTTTATTTGCCAGCGGTCTCACAGAGACTGCTGAGAGAGACAGAGAGATCAAGCTTATATCTTAGACCACCAAAACACCTCACCAACTGTGGTAAAACAAATCACTGAAGTGGTATTTTCTATCAATATTTCAACACAAAATTTGTTATTCAGTTATAAATGCCTTCACAGGAATGGCCAGACATTCACCTGCTGCTACAGTGAAATGGATGGCATAGTGGGTAGGTTCCTGGGTTGCAACGGCAATGACCAGGTTTCCATCTCTAGTAATGGCAATTAATGTTTCCTGCCAGCATGGCTCTGCAGTGGATCCAGCCTCAAGAAATGGGCATCAGACATTTTTGTTAGAATTGTATGGGAATTGTCTGGACAGAAATGTCCATGAGGACAGAAACTGGCCACTTCGCCTTATTATATCATGACCTAGAACATGTGAAGGCTTACCACTCCCCACCCCCACTGGCAGTGTCTGTCTTGAGGCTGACCAATGTTAGCTTTCGTAGTGAAACAAACAACAGTGAGAACAATCTGTGGCATATTTTAAGAAGGCATCTGTTGAGTGACACATCACTGACATACCTAGTTCTCCCTGGCGGACGTCGTATGGATCTATTCCTTCGTTAAAAAACATGGGAGTCTGTCGGCTTCTGCTGGCAATGTCCTGTAACAGAAATGGAAACAATCATCACTGGATGGTTCAAATGCTAGAACTTCTGATTGTCATATCTCATTAGTTCCGCGGCTAGAACTGTTGACTGTCATAGCTTAATAGTTCTACTATAGAACTTTTGAATGTCATAACTGAATAGTTGTACTCTAGAACTTGTCACTGTCATCCATCCATCCATCATGTGCCATGCCGATAAGCGTGGGTGGTCATGATTCGCCATTTCACTCGATCACCAGAGTCATGGATCAGCTCAGTGTTCTTGTCTCGACCATGCCACATGGTCAAGCCATCCAGGTATTTACTTCTCTGTCTTGCCATTGATTTTGCCAGTTGTCACCAAGTTCTACAATTCATTTCTTCTCATAACATGCCCAAAAAATTGTGACTGTCTGCGTCTAATGTCTTTAATCAGTTTATGATTTTCATTTGTTTCGTGTAGGACTTGGTCATTGGTTTTTCTGTCTGTATATGGTATTCTTTGCATTCTCCTCAGAAACCACATTTCCACAGCCATCAGATGTTTTTCAGCTTGACTGCTCATTGTCCACGCTTCATATGCATACAAAAGCACAGGTTCTATGTAGCACCTCAACACTCTTTTTCTCGTAGCAATTGACATCTTTTTATTGGTCAGTATGTTTTTCATCTTACAAAAGGCTACCTTCGCCATGGCGATTTTTGTTCTAATCTCCTCAAGGAATCTTCCCATCATATTTTATGACAGTTCCGAGATAACTGTACCGATTCACTTGTTTAAGAATATTCCCATACACTTGTATATATTTTTTTTTTGCATATCCTATTTACAGGACATCGCTGTCAACATAAGCAATTTACTGCTGTTGTTGATGTCTTAGCAAGCTTTACGTTCAGTAGTTTGCCATTGCTTTCTGAATGACCGGCTCCCATACCAACAAGTTAAAACCCAGTGCAATGCGGTCTGCTGCCAAATTGGTTGCAACTGTATTTCGAACGCGGGTAAGCAGGCTTACGAATCATGTGCATAAGCCCTTAGCCACGGAGACTTGTATATTGCATTGTGGTATTTTGTTCTTCCTAGTGACAACCATAATCTGTGTCTTCTTATAATTTAATTCTAACCCTAGTTGTTCACTGTGTGCAACTACCGCATCTACTAAATGTTGCAGATCCTGCTCATTGTCTGCAATCAATACAGTATCATCTGTATATCTAATGTTATTGACGATTCTTCCTCCAATGATGATTCCTTTCATATCTTCTACATTTCTGAAAATATGTTCACAGTGCATGGAAAAAAGATCTGGAGACATTACACATCCCTGTCTCACACCTCTCTTAATAGGCTGATATTGACCTACTTCATTATCAGTCCTTATGGCAGCTTGTTATTTCCAATATATGTTTTTTACAAATCTAATGTCTTTCGCATCAATTTGTAGACCTGCAAGCATCTCTATCGTGTTGACATGTCTTACTTTATCAGCTGCTGGAGGCAGAAGTACAGGCTTTGATCTTCGAGAATTCTTTAGAGGATGATGCTGTCATTTACACAGATGGGTCGGTCATTTCACGCGTGAAGGTTCATGGGCCTTTACGGCTCAGGCTGGAGGGAGAATTATGAAGGAAGATTCTAATGCTTTTGCCTTGACCACAAGTAGTTTGACTATGGAAATCATGACAGTAAATAAAGCTATAACATGGCTCGAGACACAGACATTCACTAGGGCATGTTTCCTTAGTGACTCAATGAGTATGCTCAAGAAGACAGAGATGGGTTGGATCCGAAGACGGTCATTGGTGTCTCTGGGGCAGTCATGCCTGGCAAAGATTAGTTTCATTTTCATACCAGGGCATGCAGGTGTACAAGGAAATGAGCAGGCTGACAAGCTTGCAGGTAAGGCTACTTTTGAGGGTGGATGAGCCATGGACCAGGCTGATATACTGAATGCTCTACGAGAAGTAAGATGTTTGCGAGAACCAAGTGATGATTGTCAATTTACAACTATGGTTAGACTGCAAGAACAGCAAGTTAAAAGAGGGGTGGCCGGACAAGAACACTACGCAGGAAGCCAAAGAAGTTTGATAAACCAACACAGAACTGCTGTCATAAGTTGCTCCACGCTGCGGGATTTACTGAGGGGGTCCAAGCACTTATGGACTGAATGGTTTGATATGCAACAAGGATGATTTGTTGACAAACTAACACACCTGGCTGATAGATATTCTCTTACTAGCTAAAATAAAAAGGTTAGAGGAATGAATTGAAGCACCCGAGTTTGCTGCACACGTCTTAGTTCCTCTTTGCAGGATGGCAAGCTGCCTGCTAGAGCATCACACAAATCACAAACTCAACATCTCTAGCTCTGGTATGACCCTCTGGTATCTTTGGAAAAAATTACACTTGTGGTCTGAAACAACCCACAACCTTCAGAGTATGAGATAGATGGTTTGACCATTCTGCAACAGTGACATAACACTACTGACTGTGTGATATGACATGATATGAAGTTCGTCATGATTTAATATGAAAATAAACTACCCTTATGGTACACCATACCTGAAGAAGGACCTTGAAGCAGAGAGCTATTGGTTATGGTTAATTGACAACAACAAAAACTTACTTTGGCCCGCATCCAGTCTATCCGAAATGGGGGATTTCTACTGAAGTATATTGAAGCATCATTGGGTAAAAACACTGTATCCTCGTACAACTTCCCTCGTCTCAGGTAATCCAAACGCACTTTCTCAAATTCATAAAAGCTGTTGTCGGTGGCTGGAGCAGGGGACCTGGTCTTGGCAACGCTGGAAACATTCAACTGGTTCTGATAATTACCAGGACTGGTAATAATTTCTCGACTTGTTCGGTTAGTGGCTTTCTCCTTGTCCACAAACTGGTTATTTGCGGGGCTGTAATTGGATATGTTACTGTAACTGGGACTGTTTGCCTGATGTGGTCCACCAGCTCTGTTGCCTGGTCCCGTGGGCTCCACGTAAGCATGAGACTTGGTGACCGGTTGGTTTGCTGTCTGGACCAGGTTGCCTCTACTGCCGCCGCCTACAGGCCCTACGATACTACTGCTGGTAGTGTTAAGCCTGTCCTGGTGTGTCAAGTTGCCTCCTCTACCTGCCGACCCTATAGTACTACTACTACCAGTACTATTGAGCCTGTCCTGCGACTTGGCTGTTCGTTTCAAAGCTGCATTGGCCGGGTTCGGACTGCTCCGGTCATCGATGACACTGTCAGAATCCAGACGGTTCCTGCTGGCAGAGATGAACTGGGCTGGACGGCGCTCGACCTGTGTCCTGCTCAGTGTCCCGGGCTGGCCCGCTAGGTTGGGCTGGGATCCGCCCGTTAGCTGGGACTGGGAGGCCAGCCGCCCGCCAACTTCTTGGCGCTTGTGTCTGTAGTTCGCTGCCATGGTGGATGTCTACACCTGTTCTATGAAACCGAGAAACAACGTTCAACAATCAGAGAAGAGAATGACCAACAACATGTGGGGAGATCGTGCTACTCCCCGCTGACCGACAACCCGGAAGTGTCAACAATGGCTCCCTCGTGTATCGATATCTGCTGGCGGAATATCCAGGCTTTCTGCTCGCCCGATACATTGTCGGCTCATTTTGAAAACAGATTCATTTGTTTCAATTGAAACAAAACAAAAGAAAGCAAATAGTTAAAGTTATAGAAATATTGCAACCTGTACTTATAGATCGAAGAATAATAACGACATAGGCGCTGTAAGTGATACCAAAGGAAGTCACGCGAGGTAAGATCGATATATGTTTTCTCCAGGTTGGACGATACTAGGAGATTTTACTACAACAACAATGGCAGGGGGCGGGAAAGATGAGCTGGGGTCATTACAGCAGGACATTAGGACACGTGGACACTAGGACACATGGACACTGGGACACTAGAACAAATGGACACATGGACACTAGAACAAATGGACACTAGGACACATGGACATCTGGACGCACAGAACACATGGGCATCTGGACACATGGACATCTGGACACACAGAACACATGGACATCTGGACACATGGACATCTGGACACACAGAACACATGGACATCTGGACACACAGAACACATGGACATTTTGACACACCGAACACATGGACATTTGGACACAGAACATATGGACATCTGGAAATAGAACCCGTGGACATCTGGACACAGAACACATGGACATTTAGACACACAGAACACATGGACATCTGGACACAGAACATATGGACATTTGGACACACAGAACACGTGGACATTTGGACTCACCGAATACATGGACATTTGGACACAGAACATATGGACACAGAACACATGGATATCTGAACACAGAACATATGGACATCTGGACACAGAACATATGGACATCTGGAAACAGAACCCGTGGACATCTGGAAACAGAACCCGTGGACATCTGGACACAGAACACATGGACATCTGGACACAGAACATTTGGACACACAGAACACATGGACATCTGGACACAGAACATATGGACATTTGGACACACAGAACACGTGGACATTTGGACACACCGAATACATGGACATTTGAACACAGAACATATGGACATCTGGACACAGAACATATGGACATCAGGACATGTGTACATCTGGACACAAGAACAAATCGCAACCATGTCATGGAGCTTTAAGCGATTCGACCACTACCAACCTAAACTAAGCACGGCACACGAGTCATGCTAAAATAACCCAGTTAAGGATTGCCTCTGACTTGTTTTCTTGGAAGGCATATGCGTAAAGCAGAGGCGTGTGCCCCGCCCATATCGTAAACTGTCTGTAGCTGTCTGTAAAGACTATTTACTAAATAGGCTCAGGGTTCTACAGGACAAGGGATTGGTGGTAACATTAATTTCCGTTCAAGTAGGGGACACAAGCAAGCATGAAATGAGTCACTGGAAAACGGATGCGTCTGACAACTATCACTGGTTGCCTGTGTGTACAACAATCATTGGTTATTTGTGTCTACAACAACTATCACTGGTTGCTTGTGTTTACAACAATCATTGGTTATTTGTATCTACAACAACTATCACTGGTTGCTTGTGTTTACAACAATCATTGGTTATTTGTATCTACAACAACTATCACTGGTTGCCTGTGTTTACAACTACGGCTGTTGTAGCTGCAGCTACTACTACTACTACTACTACTACTACTATTACTACTACTACTACTACTACTACTACTACTATTACTACTACTACTATTACTACTACTACTACTACTACTACTACTACTACTACTACTACTACTAATATTATTATTATTACTTTATACAACTACTATTACTTTGGTTGTGTCTACACCGCTGGGTGTTGTATTGAAAAAGTCGCTTAAAAGTCGACATGGGCGACTTCATTGCACCGGGTTTTATCCCATATGGCTCGGTCTCTTTCCGCAGCACGGAAAGCGTCGCACAAAGCACGAACTCCGTAGCTTTTAGCGACGAAGGAGTCTCCGAAACATTTAACTCGTAAACCGAAAGACGCGGCCTGGAATCGAACCCAGATCCTTCGGAGCACGAGTCAGACGGCTTGACCACTTCGCCACAGAGACTCCCTGGGTGGTGTATTGGTTCACGATAAAGACTATCAGACAGCATTTGACTCAGCTCATATTACTACTACTCATCATTGGCACCTTTCCGTCTTGACAGACGATAGTTTGGTACATTTAAAAAGGCTTAATAGCTACATCCCATGGCGGTGGCGAGTGTGGCTGGTAAGGCCAATTCGCGCTGTAAATGTTCGTCCACGGTGGATGCATGTGAAAACATGGTCATTTCCACCATCATGTACCATTTTACGTTTCTCACGCTCTGTGTGTGCTTTATCTGCAATCATTTTCTCCGTTGTCTTTATTCCATTTCTGATAGTTGCCCTCCACGCACCACGTTCGGCTGCGACTTGCTCCCAATGTGCATTATCAATGCCTGTATCAATCATGTCCCGCTTACACACATCTTTGTATCATAGTAGAGGCCGACCCTGAGATCTCCTACCCATCTGTAATTCACCAAAAAAGATGTCCTTTGGTATTCTACCATCATCCATCCTCCTAACGTGTCCTATCCATCTGAGTCTACGAAGACTGAGCATGGAACACACCGTCACACAACCTGATCTTTCCAACACTTCAGTATTTGTGATTTT